>JAMPIV010000141.1:12500-482500 GCA_024509875.1 Oreohelix idahoensis
TCTGATGACCAACTTCTTTGTTGTCTTGTACTTTTCCACCACCACTTTTATTTGGTGGGGCAACTGGATTTCCTTTGGACCGGATTCCAGTTCGATCATCAGCGAGGTTGTTTTGTCTGTGTTGTTGAGAGAAAGCACTACTCCCTTTTCGTGCCTCCCTACTTTGGCGATACCTCTCCGTCCAGTTATCACCTCGAGGATGTTGATCACTTTGTTGTCGGGTAGGGCCCTGAGTGAGACCTCACTTCCTGACGTCTGGGTGATCTTAACAATCCTCTCCTGTATCGTTTCTGAGTAGCTTGTATTTTTAGTGTTTGGTCTTTGTTTCCTTCTACAGGCTTGGTTCGAATCTTGTTCTTGGTTATTCGGTGTGATATCTTGCGTCTGAGCCTTTGAGTTGTCAGCTGTTTTTTCCTCAGGATCAGGAATGGTAGCTTGCTTCTCAGTGGTTTCGATGTCCAGCACGTCTGGAGCTACTTCTACTGTTGCTTCTTGAAGAGTGAGCCTAAGGGACTCGTCTCCGTCTTCAAGTCTTCGAAGTGCATCTAAAATTGTCTCTGCGACATCTTCCTCTTGTACCTGTCTGTGTTGAGGATCTGCCTCTATCACTTCCTTCATAGTGCTTGCAGGTGGGTCGGCTGTCATCTCGGCATCGTGCGGCTTCTCTGTCATAGACCGGGTTACTGCTGACGAGTCGGGTGGGTGCAGCCTGGATAGAAGCGCTTGTTTTCTTTTCTCCAGCTGTCGTAACGCTCTACATATTTCTTTATGTTCTGGGTCTTCTTTATCTAGGCAAGGGGTCGGGCCACTCTGACTCTCAGTCGGGTCGACGCATGTCACAGCTAACTCAGTCGTGTCCGGAGTTATAGAAGGGCCGGTCCCGGCACGAGTACTTGGGGCAGTCTTGCTCTCTGGCTGTCTGTCATTGTTGATTGTGATATTGCGATTACCCTGGCTGTTCTGCGCTGGTGGGCTGGTGTAGACCTTCCTCTTTTTAGCGTGTGGCCTATGTCTGGGCATTTTGACGATAACGCGATCTTATCTCGAGTAGTGGCGTCCTGAAAAGGACGTTGGTGTCTTGTAGTTCGAATGGTATGATTAACGTGAACAACGGTTGGCGAATGTGTGTGCCTTCCGTTCTCTCCTTATATAGTGGATTTGCGGATGTACGAGATGACAACTAGGCCAAGGTATTTTTCATTCACGCAAACAGTGTAGGTTTTGGCAAAGTGTGCTCCAATGCAAAATCCAAAATATGTCTAGAGTCCTTATTTCTGTACCGATGTCCTCCATCTTAGGCTTATTTTACTCATATGAATGAACTCTATCACTATGGTTATCCACATTATCCTATAGTTTATCCCACTATTCACTGGAGCAGCCGAAACAGGGAAAAACACAACATGGTTCATGCTCCACTGTCTTCTGTTCATAATAACTTCGGCTCTACAACACACCCAGTGAATCTATTGCTATCTGCCTAAGGCTAATGATCCCTATTATCAAATTGGGTCCTTCTTTAACTAGGTACTCCATGATTATTTGCATACTGCCTTCCGAAATATCATCAACTTCTACACTTTCGTTTCCTCCAATGTTGACTAGCTTAGCGTATCTTCCTACACTACTTGTACCAAGCTGGCGTTTCATTGGTCAGTTCCTTCCACGGGGTTTGCGCGGTGATAACTTTTAAATTATGCCGAGATATGATTCAGACTTTATTACAAGCAGGGTTACACAAAGTTTTGCTGTTTCCTCTGTTTGTGGGACAGCCGTGCCAGGACTTCCCACAAGAAAAGGATTGGCCCCAACGACAATCACTTGAACTGAGGAAAAAGAATGTACTTAACGAACCACTTGTAGAATCCCACAAGATCTTGCTCCCTCCTCTCCACATCAAACTTAGACTAATGAAGAATTTTGTAAAGGCCATGGATCGAAATGGGGCAGGCTTTTTATACCTTCGTGATAAATTTCTAAGACTTAGTGAGACCAAAATCAAGGAATGTGTATTTGTCGGTCCACAGATACGTCAGCTCTTCCGAGATCAGCGTTTTGATGATATCCTCACAGGTGATGAAAAGTTAGCTTGGAATGCTTTCCAGCAAGTGGCCACAAACTTTCTAGGAAACAATAAGGCAGACAATTACCAGGAGCTTGTAGAAACCCTCTTGCAGTGCTACGAGAGACTAGGGTGCAACTTGTCTTTGAAATCACACTTTTTACACTCTCATCTGGATTTCTTCCCTGCTAACTGCGGTGCTGTCAGTGACGAGCATGGGGAACGATTTCATCAGGACATTACTATCCTCGAAAAAAGGTACCAAGGGAAATGGAATGCAGCAATGCTAGCAGACTATTGTTGGACCCTTGTGAGAGATGCTCCAGAAACTCATTACAAGCTACAGGCAAAATGGCGTCGCTGTGAATCATTTCCGCTATGAGCATTATTATCATATGGTATGTATATGCAAATGTGTAAAACTTGTTTTATATATATTTTTAAAAGAACTAGAGCTAATCTGGTGATTTAACGGCCATTTTCCTATTCAGCAGCCCAAACAACATAAAGGTAACTTGGTTTAATCTCAGATACACACAAAAAGTCAAAAGTTGTTGTCCAGTGTTATTGTATAGCTCTGTTAAAGTGTATTTAAGCAATTGTCTGAGACATACCGATGTAGTACATTCAAAATGATTAAATCAACTTTAGATTTGTCTTTATACAAGTAACAAATGTAATAATTATGTTTTAACAGTTATAAAAATGAATAATTCCTTATAGAAACAGTTGTCATCACTGGGTGATGTTATGGCGTTAAAAAATTGGATAGTTCACTTGGCACCTTTTATCTTTCTACTTAGTTGCCAATGAGTTTGTCTGCTCTGTTCCAGCTGATGTTTGGTTCTTTGTAGACAGATGACTGGATCACACTCGTCACTGGTCAAGTTTGAAACTTGTAGCACGTTCCAAGAAGTGTCAGGGAGTAACTACCAAGCTGGTCCCGCGTCTCTAAAACCAGTCTGATGATGGTGTCTAGCGTCGACTTCAGGCCACTTATACCCTCACTTGTTCCAGAGATAGTACCCTCAGTAGGCACCACCGACCCAAATTGACTTTGGGATCATAGACACACTGCTGGCTCAGAGAAATAGCTAAGGCAACTTGTTGAAGATGCCTCTTACACGTGTTCTGCTGTGTTACTTTATAATAAGCTCCCACTTTGACTCCGTGTTTCAAATTCCTCAGATTCCGGTTTTCCTTCTAATAATGGAAGGGTTTTCCTGGGCTTTTAAGTCCTCAAGATGCTCAAAGTCCGGTCCGATAAATAAAATTCTGAGTCTATTATTTACTCTGACTGATCCTGTTGTCTCTTGACGAGTTGAATTTCATAGTAATATAAACTGCAAAAGTGCCAATCGCCATATCAGCGCTAAATAAAGTGGCTGGGCGTACGTCATGCTAATCCGGCGCGGCCAAGGTTTGGTACACGAGAATTTTACCAAAATGACAGTCGGTCAATATTGCATCACCAGTCTACTCTCTCAGCAGGGATGGTCAGGTAAACAGACAAAGCGAATTATTACTGAAAGGTGATTAGAAAATAGCTAATATCTGCTTGATAGCAGAGAAAGAAAATGTGCCGACCACTGAAAATTTCACATAATCAGTACTCACAACAAATGTAACTGATTACTGCCCGAGAGGACAAGAGATCGACCAGAAAATTATGTGACAATAAGAATAAATGTCTGCCGACCAAGCAAGGTTGTGACAGTTTGTTGATACCCTACAAGACGCCACCAGGTCACTGATTGCTTTGTTAGTCAGTGGTCAAGGACCAAGAAGGAGGATATGGAATAAAACATACAGAATGAACAGTATGCCACGCACTTCTTCCTCCTAGGTTGGGACCAAACGTGATGATCCTTTAAATGCCCGCCAAGCTAGAGAAATTGGAGCTCATGACTTTCTCATTCAAGTCTTCACGTTTCAGAATGGCAGAAAAGCTACAGGAAAAGCTTAGATCTATAATGTAGATAAATACCAAAGAATCTTCAACTTGGTATTGGCTGCAAAATAGCAAGAAGCTCAGCAGTCCTTGTTAAACAACAAGAACAATAATAACCTACAGAGGATAGATGGTGTCTTGGTTTTCTTCCCACTTGAGAAATTAAACTCAAATATTGGAGATTTCCTTTTTCCGGCTAGACTTTACACAACTAGAAATATCGACAAAGTCTCGTGGCCTATAATGTATAATAGGGGAACAACTGAGGTGATTGCGTCATTACTAGGCTGAACTGCCCATGGTAAACTTCCGGTGTTATGTCATGCGGATCGCATTAATGACCTGTCATCGAAGCATCTTTTTTTGGTGATGCCTAGATGGTGGGGAGGATAGTGTGATTCGCTTGCATAGCTAGGCGGGGTTGTCGCACGGGTCCAGGGTTCGAGTCCTGGCTAAGCCACTCACGTCTGTTGTTTTTATGTTGTCTAGTGTTCTACTTCTTTATTTCTTACGAGTGCCTGAAAACATACCTTTATGTTTGTCTCATATTAATTAACCTTAAATCAAATTTGACATCAAATGTTGACATAATCTTATGGAACAATAAATGTGTTGAACGCGTCAGTCACCCGCCAAAATATGGAGGGAAATAATTACGCTGTGCTCCTTCTGCTGCAAGCCGTTATGCAGCGAGGAAGGGATCTGGTCCATACACCTCTCGACTCTGGACGTAAAATGATGAAATCTCTAACACTTTACTCCCCAACGGCCACATATGCTACCGGATTACCTTTACCGTTTTAGCACATAGTGGGAAAAAAACTGGAGAAAACCTGAAGCCAGAAATGGCCCCCTCCCAATCCAAACACGCCTCTGCTTCCAACTAATTTTCTTCTCGAGTAGCAGGATAAACTATTTTTTATTAGTTTTGTTAACAACCCAGGGCAAATCAAACACAGACATTGCAAAATGTCTGAATCTGTTATATCCGAAGGCGTAGTGGTAGTTTTATGTATTTTCTTTGCTTCTTGTTTTTAATCTTAGTATAATTAGCCTTCAACGTTAGCGCCCCTCAAATCCAGGAGAGAGTCTTGCTGACACAAACAGACCCTCACTAAGATTAACCTCTTTTTGCCAGCTCAGAAATCTTTCCCCGAGAATTGTCAAAACTGTGGGTCTGTTATTTGTGGAAATATCTCCATTCATTAAGTGCACTGCGCCGAAAAAATGTTTCCGCCTGGAGGGCTACGTCAGGGCAATATTTGTTAAGATTTTTTAAGCTAAATTGTCAACTGTTTTTTTTTTGGTTTTTGTGTGTGTGTAATAAACAGTTCGCTATATTTGTTGCGGATACTTTCACTAACGAAACAGTTGGCCTGACCGTTTCCTGTTTCTGATAATGTGTAGAATCGGACTTAAAAGATCTAAACTGACACAAATACCACTTCTAGTTCTTCTTCTTCTTCCTCGTTCGTCCTGAAAAGGACGTTGGTTGCGTTGTGTCCGTTTACAGCAAAGCTGCGGTATTTGCGCCTTTCGACCGACACATCCGACTTCCGCACGGCATTTTTGGGGACCGGGTTTGCCTTCCCTCTTCGATCCCTACTCCTCAGCCAGACTGCAGTGATGCAGCCTGTTTCCAAGACCATCACGTGGAGGTGGAGTAGGGTCTTGGTCAGCTCTGGTTGAACGAACCTGACGCAGGCAGTCAAGCTATGGGTCGCTTACTGCATTCCTCACTTTTGATGCGTCTTGGGTCCCCCACTTCTAGTTCACAGTGAAGTCTTATGTGACGTATGAGAATAGATGCTACAAGTGTTATTGGTTGTAGCTTTCTAGGAAAATGTGTCAATTTGAAGTTGTTAGAAGTTGAAAGCAGTATTGACAAAATGATGCACGAGAAAATCAATATGTTTGTGTCGTTAACGTCATGCATGAGCTATGCAGATGAGTTTTGACTTGACTTGATTTTGATCCAGTGTCATTGAGCGTCAGCTCTTGATGACCATAATGCCATTATGTGGTACTGTGCAGTTCGGATAAGCTGTTTTGGGCTCCCATAAAGCGTATTGTCTATGGATGGGTGGTGTGATAGGAGGAGTTGTCTCATTCCGTGGAGGGCATGGCACAGTAGTAGATGGTGTTCTGCTGGCTCCAACGGGTTGTGGCAGTGTTTACATTTTGCTACATTTCGTGAACACATTCTGTTTCTGTGGCCATTTAGTGTAACCTGTTCTCAATCTGAAGATTCTGGTTTGATATTTTCGTTCAATATGGTTGATAACATCTTCCTTATTTGGGGTTGTTAGATGTATTAAGAGTCTTCATCCTGGTAAAACACCAAGACACTTTGTTAGAATGCCGAAAAATGAACTGTATGGTAAGTCTATACAACGGCAGGACAAGAAGGTTTCCGGAGGTAATATGACCTGAAGATATTAGGGAAATTCTATGCAAATATGCATGCCGTGTCTACGGGGGTGATTGTGGTGAAGTGGGATGTTATAAATATTTATAGGGGACTTAGTGTACTGACTGAGATCAGCTGTGAAGGTATATATATCTAATAAGAGTAGTGTATTATATATAACCTTACTTGCTGCCACATATGTATACCTCAGTCAGAATTATTCTGGAATAGTGTGATGACTACGTTATATGTCTAGGGTATGTGTATGATGAAGTGTAAGTCAAAACAACAACAGACAGATAAACAATTTAATTTATTCCACTACACTTGACAACACTGTGACACTCACATACATAAAACACTCTACAAGGATATCTTAAAGGAGTCACTTATAACTTTTCAAATAACAATATGTATTCATTGCTGTCATGAATGAATATGTGTCCTGATTCAAATACAAAGGGAACCAGGAATCACAATCAATTTTAATTACAAGTTATATGTACAGAATTTATCAATATGAATATTGTAGTGACATATATTATTAAAAGTATCCTATGTGTGTCAGTTGTGTAGTAGTAATATGAGGTAATACTGGTTTTGTTTTGTTCAAGCTCTGTTGGTATTTGTCATCATGACTTCAATAGTTTGTCTTTATTGGAACTAGTATTGGAGATGTTCTCAGTTCTTGATATTAAAACAATTTAATTCCCCTCTTAATGTTATTTTTACAATGTCATTTTAAGATGGGGGTACATAATGTTGAGCTCAGCTGGCCACATCAGCTTATCTTGCGTGATGGCGGCAGGAAAAGACTCCTCTGCTCGATTTCTCCCCTGGGCTCTGGAGACACCTCACTGATAGCTAAATGGACCAAGGAGTATGCTGTCCGACTCTGGATTCAGCAAAGCTCTGACCAGGTGCTGCTCAATAACGTCAAGACCACGGTCCCTGAAAACAAGAAGGATGTACCTTCTACGTCATAACTAATTTATACTCTCTTTCTACACTGATCACAATACATCACAAACATTGAGTTCAGAGCGTTAGGCCAACTGTCAGCTTCATCTGAAATACTTTATACCAGTATTTCCCTCCCTAATGGTTACTACGCCTCTGCAATTCCAGCATTATTTCTGTCTAATCAATAATCTAGGTGTCAGTGTACTGTTTGGCCATTCCATGCAGTTTTACTTTCCTCCGACACCTTGTGTTCAGGCTGGAGCATTATAGGCTTTTCCTCATGTTTGCTACTGAACTACACATATATACAGGCATAAATTAACAATTCACATTCAATTTTCATTAAAAGATACTGAATGTTTCAAGCTTACCACAATTTATGGAAATAAACACAGATACGTTGACTAGCAATGAATTCTGGCACAAATTCCCATCTTTAACATATTCTTTGTCATCAAGCCCTAAGGAACCCAAATATACAAATTTAAAAGAGCTAAGTGGCTGCGTTCAAAATATGCAATTTCTTCTACCTCCTGTTTCGAAGATGTGCTGTCTGGGTACTGTAATGTTTTCAAACGTAAACCCATCTAATGTTATCTTTTCTAATAAGCGTTTTCCAGGTTTTTTAAAACCTAACTCTGGGAAGGTTAGTGTTTTTATCACTGTCCGTCTGAAAAAAAGTTAGTGCATGTGGCCTTACACGCGTGATAGTAGTAATTGTGTATCGCGTTACGCTTGTTGGGGTGGCATTAATAGCGAGACGCGTGTTTAATTTTGCATGCGTTCCTGATTTTCAGCCCTCCCTTCTTTCTATCCTTTAGTCCATCTGTTCGTTCGTTTTGGTAACGTAGTATAATTAATGTTAGGATTAATTTAGGTCATTACGCAGTGTGCCTCTCAATGTTTTTCTTAGAAATGCAATACCCGTTTTAATGTGTTGTGGAAACGCTTGTATTTATGCAGTGGCTTATATTTAACGTGGAAACGTTACAATTTGCAGACGAAGCATAAAACAAAGGGGATTTCGAGTACTGTCATTGTGACAGCACTGTTCTTTACCATTCTTCTTCCTTTTATTAAATGTATTTGTTAGGCTTTATATTTACCTGATAATTTATATATGTGGATTAGAATATTTCACGACACCTCCCCTCTTAAAACAGACATTATATGTCAGTCCTTTATTCTATATACACATAGATAAATGTAAGTCAACTTGACTTTCCTCTGCTGTGGTGCTATCATGGTTTTATGTAGTTGGGTCCATTCAGAGTAGGCACTACTCTGAAATCTGCCTCAGACTTCTACAACCAATAATATATTTCGGTTATGTTACTGAACAGCCGCAAGTGTGAGTGCTTGTCTTAATGCTGCTTCGCAACCCGTATTCACCATTTCTCTTCTCTGAGCCTGCGCAATGACATGTCCAGAGAACATTATATTTCCCTCAAAATGTACGTTATGAGGAGATAACATATACCTGGTGATAGCAGAGTTTTCGTAGTGGATCCCATAATCTTCTTATGATCCTGTATGAAACATTCGGAATATCCTCAATCAAAGAGGCAACTCAGGGATTCATTACGTTCCTCCGAAATGTTTACATCCAACAATTTTCTCATCATTCTAGAGAAGACACTAGGCGCATTCTTCAATCCAAATGGCAATCTATTAAACTCATAGTGTCCTTCTGAGGTACTAAAAGCTAGGTATGGTCTAACCTCAGGCTTTACTGGAATCTGATAGTATCCTTTACTCAGATCCACTTTTGAGAAATATTTAGCTTTATTTAGTCTGGCAAACAGCTGATTTGTATCCGGCAATGGATCCACCTGTCCTTCTGTAATAGCATTCAGTCTCCTGTAATCTATACAGAGTCTATGTTCTCCAGAGGGCTTCCTTAAGAGTACAACACCGGAACTATACGAAGATTCACTGTGCGAAAAAATTCCTTCCTTCAACAGATAGTCTATCTCTTCCTTCAAAGCTTTCTCCTTAGCAAACGGAATCGAATATGGTTTCATGCAGAGGTTTGTATGCCCTGGTCGGTCTGTTAACACCTCTGCATGATTATTTAGAACCTGTTGCACTCTCTCTTTCTGAGTTTTCGTTAAATGTGTACTGATTTTCACCTGTGCTGCTGTCTCACAGGGGTGTAATGGATATTCAAATGATGAAAGTGGTTCCTTTTTCATCTCCATGGCGATGGACAAGGTCAACAAGTGTGTCCCTTCCTGATGTTCTCTTTCCAAATATTTCTTCAGGAGATTCACATGATAGATTTTTTCTTTCCCCTTCTTATCTATCTTAAAATTTGTTCTAGACACCTTCTCTAAAACTGTATATGGACCCTGCCATCCAATTTGTAACTTATTCTGACTCCCGGGCAAAAGAAGCAGTACTTTCTCTCCCACAGCCAAATCTCTGTCTTTCGCCTTCCTGTTATAATAGGCAGCATGTTTCTTCCTGGCTTGTTTCAAATTTTCATTGGCAAGTTTCCAGCCAGTTTTTAAACGAGTGGTCAGCTCATTCACATATTGGTATGAAGATGTAATGTTTTCCTCTGCCTTTTCATCAGTCCACGTTCTTAACAAAGCTACATATGGACCTTTAATTTTGTGGACCTATTTGTCCATGCACCGGTATGGTCTCTTCCACTCGAAGCTCTATAGTGATGATTTTTCCTCCCAGAATTATCATGCACAAAACGACCGCTACCAATTTTTCTTTTGGGGCTTTCTCCCCACTTAAAATTCTTGATGAGAGATTTCCTCTCTACATCCTCTTCCTCCAGTTTGTTTAAGTCCGATTGAGGGATTTTCGGCTTATCCTGGGGTAAGACATCTGTTTGCACTCTCCGCATAGTGGCCATTGTAAAACAGTTAAGTGAAGCTTGTCCGTGAAAAGGGGCTTCCCATTCCATTTGGTCCACTTTATCAAATCTATTTTTTCTTTTTATTATCAGGCCTAATTTTGCCCCGTGGCGTGTCCAGGTCCTGATCCATGTTCCCACTTGTGGGTGTTCCCTCATGTGCTATGCTACACCTTTCTACAAAATTCTCAATGTCCCATCTTGCTTTAGGCCAATAATAATTGTGAGCCACCTTTTGAATGATGGTACCTATCTTCTCATGGTCCCCATCTGGTTTCACATGTAGGCTCCTTATTAAGTCTGCCCTATATCTTTTAGGAAGTACCAGCTGTCCCTGACCTTTGGATCTAGCTCCAGTCTTCCTATACATCAACTTGTTTTTCATGTAAAAATCTCCCTTGCCTGGAGTTGTATGACAAGTTGACAATTTTCTGAAACAAGGCTTGAGTGTTTTATCCCCAGCCTGTGCCTTCCTCATCTCTTCTGGAGTGGTATCCAACATAATATCCTCCTCCTGTCTTGAGGTCGACCTGACCTGAAGGGTTGCCATATACACAGGTTTCCTTCTGCAACGGTCAGTGTCATGATTGTCCATCTGACAATTCTTACACCACCTTTTTCCTTGGTTGAAAGATTTTCTTTCATCATATTTCCTTTCATCGAATTGTGGGAATTTATTTTTATTTTCATACCGTGGCCTATCAAACTGGTGCTTACCTTTGTTTTGATCCCTAGGATCAAATTTATTAAAGTTCTGTGGTGCCCTAAAGTTATCCACTTGTTTCTTTTTATTACCTGTTACCTCTGCTTGAGCTGCTTGATACCTTTCAGCAACATTTAGCAACTCACCCAGCCTCTCTGCACCTTGTTCCATGAGAAACTTTCTCAGGTCTGGAGCCATGGACTCTCTTAATTGCTCTATAAGGACCATTTCCTTAAGATCTTGGGGTTTCCCCAGAGAAGTCCATTTCTCCAAGTATGTCTCTATTCGTGCAGAGAACTGGTGATAGGTTTCACCTGACAGTAGTTTAGCATTCCTAAATTTTTTCCTATAAAATTCTGCATTCTTTTCATATCTTAACAAAAGAGCCTGCTTTAGCATGTCATAATTTTCCTGATCACCTCTGCTCATTTTTTGCAAAAACTTCATAAGCTGCCCCACGAAGTCCTTGAGATAACTTTAAGCTCCACCTTTCTCTCTCTAACCCATACGTGGTAGCTAATAGTTCATACCTATTTAGGTAGCTCTCTATATCATCGTCTTTCTCAACAAAATGATCTAAATGAAAATTCATAGCTGAGGTTGAGGCTCCTTGGCTAGCAGTGGCATCAGAGGCAAAGGGACTGGCACCATTTTCAGGAGCATGGCCCTGAAACTCAAACTCCCTTAGTCTTAACTCATGTTCCCTTTGTAATCTCTTCTCCTCCTTTTCTGCTTCCCTTTCTGCAGCTAATCTCTTCTCTTCCCTTTCTGCAGCTAATTTCTTCTCTTCCCTTTCTGCAGCTAATTTCTTCTCTTCCTTTTCTGCAGCTAATTTCTTCTCTTCCCTTTCTGCAGTCAATCTTCTTTCCTCGGCTTCCAATGCTTTAGCCTCTTTGTCAGCCTCAATCTGCAACCTCTTAATTTCTTTTTTCAGCCTCTAACTTTCTTTCGGCTTCAAACCTTCTTTCTTCGCGTTCAATAAATTTGTCACATTCCGTAGTGACATAGGCAACCATAACTTGCCCATCTAATCCTAACTCTTTTGCAGTCTGAACAGCAGCAGATCGAAATTTGGCCAGGTCCGCCATTGTCTATCAGGTAAATTTATACAATGTCTAACCAACAATTCAATCTCTAAATATATATCTAATGGACAACACAGGCACCGTGAGCTCAACCTTATTTAATTCCACCCAAGGATACCTTTTAATTCTTATATTCCCTGAAGTGAATTACCCCCACTATTTTTAATAGGTAAAGATTCAAAATCCCAAGAGCGAGACCCCAATATATGTGGTGAAGTGGGATGTTATAAATATTTATAGGGGACTTAGTGTACTGACTGAGATCAGCTGTGAAGGTATATATATCTAATAAGAGTAGTGTATTATATATAACCTTACTTGCTGCCACATATGTATACCTCAGTCAGAATTATTCTGGAATAGTGTGATGACTACGTTATATGTCTAGGGTATGTGTATGATGAAGTGTAAGTCAAAACAACAACAGACAGATAAACAATTTAATTTATTCCACTACACTTGACAACACTGTGACACTCACATACATAAAACACTCTACAAGGATATCTTAAAGGAGTCACTTATAACTTTTCAAATAACAATATGTATTCATTGCTGTCATGAATGAATATGTGTCCTGATTCAAATACAAAGGGAACCAGGAATCACAATCAATTTTAATTACAAGTTATATGTACAGAATTTATCAATATAAATATTGTAGTGACATATATTCTTAAAAGTATCCTATGTGTGTCAGTTGTGTAGTAGTAATATGAGGTAATACTGGTTTTGTTTTGTTCAAGCTCTGTTGGTATTTGTCATCATGACTTCAATAGTTTGTCTTTATTGGAACTAGTATTGGAGATGTTCTCAGTTCCTGATATTAAAACAATTTAATTCCCCTCTTAATGTTATTTTTACAATGTCATTTTAAGATGGGGGTACATAATGTTGAGCTCAGCTGGCCTCATCAGCTTATCTTGCGTGATGGCGGCAGGAAAAGACTCCTCTGCTCGATTTCTCCCCTGGGCTCTGGAGACACCTCACTGATAGCTAAATGGACCAAGGAGTATGCTGTCCGACTCTGGATTCAGCAAAGCTCTGACCAGGTGCTGCTCAATAACGTCAAGACCACGGTCCCTGAAAACAAGAAGGATGTACCTTCTACGTCATAACTAATTTATACTCTCTTTCTACACTGAGCACAATACATCACAAACATTGAGTTCAGAGCGTTAGGCCAACTGTCAGCTTCATCTGAAATACTTTATACCAGTATTTCCCTCCCTAATGGTTACTACGCCTCTGCAATTCCAGCATTATTTCTTTCTAATCAATAATCTAGGTGTCAGTGTACTGTTTGGCCATTCCATGCAGTTTTACTTTCCTCCGACACCTTCTGTTCAGGCTGGAGCATTATAGGCTTTCCTCATGTTTGCTACTGAACTACACATATATACAGGCATAAATTAACAATTCACATTCAATTTTCATTAAAAGATACTGAATGTTTCAAGCTTACCACAATTTATGGAAATAAACACAGATACGTTGACTAGCAATGAATTCTGGCACAAATTCCCATCTGCTTATGTTCCAGGCTTTTATTTAGCAAAAATATGAGCTGGCTTCAACGCACTGTTGCTTTATCAAGCTTATTTGAACTAGTGGTCTCGAACTAACGCTCCTAAGTGATTATATCAGCGAGTCTGGCCAATGGAGCCACGTTTCGACAAGTGTTTGAAAAAATTTTACCTTCCTACGTCTCCCCTAACAACCAAGGATAGCATTTATAGTCCGACTAATCGTGTTTAGCCTTACATATCATTCCAGCCAATCAGTTCAAATGTAACTTGTGGCCCATTTCCCGTACAATGGTGGTTAAAAAAAATCTACCACTGAGCGATTCTGATTTTGGGTGTTGTCTGACAGCACCATCATTTTATTTTGGCTATAACTTGTTAATTCCTAGACTATTTGCATAACACTTAACATATTCTTTGTCATCAAGCCCTAAGGAACCCAAATATACAAATTTAAAAGAGCTAAGTGGCTGCGTTCAAAATATGCAATTTCTTCTACCTCCTGTTTCGAAGATGTGCTGTCTGGGTACTGTAATGTTTTTCAAACGTAAACCCATCTAATGTTATCTTTTCTAATAAGCGTTTTCCAGGTTTTTTAAAACCTAACTCTGGGAAGGTTAGTGTTTTTTATCACTGTCCGTCTGAAAAAAAGTTAGTGCATGTGGCCTTACACGCGTGATAGTAGTAATTGTGTATCGCGTTACGCTTGTTGGGGTGGCATTAATAGCGAGACGCGTGTTTAATTTTGCATGCGTTCCTGATTTTCAGCCCTCCCTTCTTTCTATCCTTTAGTCCATCTGTTCGTTCGTTTTGGTAACGTAGTATAATTAATGTTAGGATTAATTTAGGTCATTACGCAGTGTGCCTCTCAATGTTTTTCTTAGAAATGCAATACCCGTTTTTAATGTGTTGTGGAAACGCTTGTATTTATGCAGTGGCTTATATTTAACGTGGAAACGTTACAATTTGCAGACGAAGCATAAAACAAAGGGGATTTCGAGTACTGTCATTGTGACAGCACTGTTCTTTACCATTCTTCTTCCTTTTATTAAATGTATTTGTTAGGCTTTATATTTACCTGATAATTTATATATGTGGATTAGAATATTTCACGACACCTCCCCTCTTAAAACAGACATTATATGTCAGTCCTTTATTCTATATACACATAGATAAATGTAAGTCAACTTGACTTTCCTCTGCTGTGGTGCTATCATGGTTTTATGTAGTTGGGTCCATTCAGAGTAGGCACTACTCTGAAATCTGCCTCAGACTTCTACAACCAATAATATATTTCGGTTATGTTACTGAACAGCCGCAAGTGTGAGTGCTTGTCTTAATGCTGCTTCGCAACCCGTATTCACCATTTCTCTTCTCTGAGTCTGCGCAATGACATGTCCAGAGAATATTATATTTCCCTCAAAATGTACGTTATGAGGAGATAACATATACCTGGTGATAGCAGAGTTTTCGTAGTGGATTCCATAATCTTCTTATGATCCTGTATGAAACATTCGGAATATCCTCAATCAAAGAGGCAACTCAGGGATTCATTACGTTCCTCCGAAATGTTTACATCCAACAATTTTCTCATCATTCTAGAGAAGACACTAGGCGCATTCTTCAATCCAAATGGCAATCTATTAAACTCATAGTGTCCTTCTGAGGTACTAAAAGCTAGGTATGGTCTAACCTCAGGCTTTACTGGAATCTGATAGTATCCTTTACTCAGATCCACTTTTGAGAAATATTTAGCTTTATTTAGTCTGGCAAACAGCTGATTTGTATCCGGCAATGGATCCACCTGTCCTTCTGTAATAGCATTCAGTCTCCTGTAATCTATACAGAGTCTATGTTCTCCAGAGGGCTTCCTTAAGAGTACAACACCGGAACTATACGAAGATTCACTGTGCGAAATAATTCCTTCCTTCAACAGATAGTCTATCTCTTCCTTCAAAGCTTTCTCCTTAGCAAACGGAATCGAATATGGTTTCATACAGACAGGTGTGGGGTCTATCAGTTTCATATCATATTCCAATAGGTTTGTATGCCCTGGTCGGTCTGTTAACACCTCTGCATGATTATTTAGAACCTGTTGCACTCTCTCTTTCTGAGTTTTCGTTAAATGTGTACTGATTTTCACCTGTGCTGCTGTCTCACAGGGGTGTAATGGATATTCAAATGATGAAAGTGGTTCCTTTTTCATCTCCATGGCGATGGACAAGGTCAACAAGTGTGTCTCTTCCTGATGTTCTCTTTCCAAATATTTCTTCAGGAGATTCACATGATAGATTTTTTCTTTCCCCTTCTTATCTATCTTATAATTTGTTCTAGACACCTTCTCTAGGACTGTATATGGACCCTGCCATCCAATTTGTAACTTATTCTGACTCCCGGGGAGAAGAAGCAGTACCTTCTCTCCCACAGCCAAATCTCTGTCTTTCGCCTTCCTGTTATAATAGGCAGCATGTTTCTTCCTGGCTTGTTTCAAATTTTCATTGGCAAGTTTCCAGCCCGTTTTTAAACGAGTGGTCAGCTCATTCACATATTGGTATGAAGATGTAATGTTTTCCTCTGCCTTTTCATCAGTCCACGTTCTTAACAAAGCTACATATGGACCTTTAATTTTGTGGACCTATTTGTCCATGCACCGGTATGGTCTCTTCCACTCGAAGCTCTATAGTGATGATTTTTCCTCCCAGAATTATCATGCACAAAACGACCGCTACCAATTTTTCTTTTGGGGCTTTCTTCCCACTTAAAATTCTTGATGAGAGATTTCCTCTCTACATCCTCTTCCTCCAGTTTGTTTAAGTCCGATTGAGGGATGTTCGGCTTATCCTGGGGTAAGACATCTGTTTGCACTCTCCGCATAGTGGCCATTGTAAAACAGTTAAGTGAAGCTTGTCCGTGAAAAGGGGCTTCCCATTCCATTTGGTCCACTTTATCAAATCTATTTTTCTTTTTATTATCAGGCCTAATTTTGCCCCGTGGCGTGTCCAGGTCCTGATCCATGTTCCCACTTGTGGGTGTTCCCTCATGTGCTATGCTACACCTTTCTACAAAATTCTCAATGTCCCATCTTGCTTTAGGCCAATAATAATTGTGAGCCACCTTTTGAATGATGGTACCTATCTTCTCATGGTCCCCATCTGGTTTCACATGTAGGCTCCTTATTAAGTCTGCCCTATATCTTTTAGGAAGTACCAGCTGTCCCTGACCTTTGGATCTAGCTCCAGTCTTCCTATACATCAACTTGTTTTTCATGTAAAAATCTCCCTTGCCTGGAGTTGTATGACAAGTTGACAATTTCTGAAACAAGGCTTGAGTGTTTTATCCCCAGCCTGTGCCTTCCTCATCTCTTCTGGAGTGGTATCCAACATAATATCCTCCTCCTGTCTTGAGGTCGACCTGACCTGAAGGGTTGCCATATACACAGGTTTCCTTCTGCAACGGTCAGTGTCATGATTGTCCATCTGACAATTCTTACACCACCTTTTTCCTTGGTTGAAAGATTTTCTTTCATCATATTTCCTTTCATCGAATTGTGGGAATTTATTTTTATTTTCATACCGTGGCCTATCAAACTGGTGCTTACCTTTGTTTTGATCCCTAGGATCAAATTTATTAAAGTTCTGTGGTGCTCTAAAGTTATCCACTTGTTTCTTTTTTATTACCTGTTACCTCTGCTTGAGCTGCTTGATACCTTTCAGCAACATTTAGCAACTCACCCAGCCTCTCTGCACCTTGTTCCATGAGAAACTTTCTCAGGTCTGGAGCCATGGACTCTCTTAATTGCTCTATAAGGACCATTTCCTTAAGATCTTGGGTTTTCCCCAGAGAAGTCCATTTCTCCAAGTATGTCTCTATTCGTGCAGAGAACTGGTGATAGGTTTCACCTGACAGTAGTTTAGCATTCCTAAATTTTTTCCTATAAAATTCTGCATTCTTTTCATACCTTAACAAAAGAGCCTGCTTTAGCATGTCATAATTTTCCTGATCACCTCTGCTCATTTTTTGCAAAAACTTCATAAGCTGCCCCACGAAGTCCCTGAGATAACTTTAAGCTCCACCTTTCTCTCTCTAACCCATACGTGGTAGCTAATAGTTCATACCTATTTAGGTAGCTCTCTATATCATCGTCTTTCTCAACAAAATGATCTAAATGAAAATTCATAGCTGAGGTTGAGGCTCCCTGGCTAGCAGTGGCATCAGAGGCAAAGGGACTGGCACCATTTTCAGGAGCATGGCCCTGAAACTCAAACTCCCTTAGTCTTAACTCATGTTCCCTTTGTAATCTCTTCTCCTCCTTTTCGGCTTCCCTTTCTGCAGCTAATCTCTTCTCTTCTCTTTCTGCAGCTAATTTCTTCTCTTCTCTTTCTGCAGCTAATTTCTTCTCTTCTCTTTCTGCAGCTAATTTCTTCTCTTCCCTTTCTGCAGCCTGTCTTCTTTCCTCGGCTTCCAATGCTTTAGCCTCTTTGTCAGCCTCAATCTGCAACCTCTTAATTTCTTTTTCAGCCTCTAACTTTCTTTCGGCTTCAAACCTTCTTTCTTCGCGTTCAATAAATTTGTCACATTCCGTAGTGACATAGGCAACCATAACTTGCCCATCTAATCCTAACTCTTTTGCAGTCTGAACCGCAGCAGATCGAAATTTGGCCAGGTCCGCCATTGTCTATCAGGTAAATTTATACAATGTCTAACCAACAATTCAATCTCTAAATATATATCTAATGGACAACACAGGCACCGTGAGCTCAACCTTATTTAATTCCACCCAAGGATACCTTTTAATTCTTATATTCCCTGAAGTGAATTACCCCCACTATTTTTAATAGGTAAAGATTCAAAATCCCAAGAGCGAGACCCCAATATATGTGGTGAAGTGGGATGTTATAAATATTTATAGGGGACTTAGTGTACTGACTGAGATCAGCTGTGAAGGTATATATATCTAATAAGAGTAGTGTATTATATATAACCTTACTTGCTGCCACATATGTATACCTCAGTCAGAATTATTCTGGAATAGTGTGATGACTACGTTATATGTCTAGGGTATGTGTATGATGAAGTGTAAGTCAAAACAACAACAGACAGATAAACAATTTAATTTATTCCACTACACTTGACAACACTGTGACACTCACATACATAAAACACTCTACAAGGATATCTTAAAGGAGTCACTTATAACTTTTCAAATAACAATATGTATTCATTGCTGTCATGAATGAATATGTGTCCTGATTCAAATACAAAGGGAACCAGGAATCACAATCAATTTTAATTACAAGTTATATGTACAGAATTTATCAATATGAATATTGTAGTGACATATATTATTAAAAGTATCCTATGTGTGTCAGTTGTGTAGTAGTAATATGAGGTAATACTGGTTTTGTTTTGTTCAAGCTCTGTTGGTATTTGTCATCATGACTTCAATAGTTTGTCTTTATTGGAACTAGTATTGGAGATGTTCTCAGTTCCTGATATTAAAACAATTTAATTCCCCTCTTAATGTTATTTTTACAATGTCATTTTAAGATGGGGGTACATAATGTTGAGCTCAGCTGGCCACATCAGCTTATCTTGCGTGATGGCGGCAGGAAAAGACTCCTCTGCTCGATTTCTCCCCTGGGCTCTGGAGACACCTCACTGATAGCTAAATGGACCAAGGAGTATGCTGTCCGACTCTGGATTCAGCAAAGCTCTGACCAGGTGCTGCTCAATAACGTCAAGACCACGGTCCCTGAAAACAAGAAGGATGTACCTTCTACGTCATAACTAATTTATACTCTCTTTCTACACTGATCACAATACATCACAAACATTGAGTTCAGAGCGTTAGGCCAACTGTCAGCTTCATCTGAAATACTTTATACCAGTATTTCCCTCCCTAATGGTTACTACGCCTCTGCAATTCCAGCATTATTTCTGTCTAATCAATAATCTAGGTGTCAGTGTACTGTTTGGCCATTCCATGCAGTTTTACTTTCCTCCGACACCTTCTGTTCAGGCTGGAGCATTATAGGCTTTTCCTCATGTTTGCTACTGAACTACACATATATACAGGCATAAATTAACAATTCACATTCAATTTTCATTAAAAGATACTGAATGTTTCAAGCTTACCACAATTTATGGAAATAAACACAGATACGTTGACTAGCAATGAATTCTGGCACAAATTCCCATCTGCTTATGTTCCAGGCTTTTATTTAGCAAAAATATGAGCTGGCTTCAACGCACTGTTGCTTTATCAAGCTTATTTGAACTAGTGGTCTCGAACTAACGCTCCTAAGTGATTATATCAGCGAGTCTGGCCAATGGAGCCACGTTTCGACAAGTGTTTGAAAAAATTTTACCTTCCTACGTCTCCCCTAACAACCAAGAATAGCATTTATAGTCCGACTAATCGTGTTTAGCCTTACATATCATTCCAGCCAATCAGTTCAAATGTAACTTGTGGCCCATTTCCCGTACAATGGTGGTTAAAAAAATCTACCACTGAGCGATTCTGATTTTGGGTGTTGTCTGACAGCACCATCATTTTATTTTGGCTATAACTTGTTAATTCCTAGACTATTTGCATAACACTTAACATATTCTTTGTCATCAAGCCCTAAGGAACCCAAATATACAAATTTAAAAGAGCTAAGTGGCTGCGTTCAAAATATGCAATTTCTTCTACCTCCTGTTTTGAAGATGTGCTGTCTGGGTACTGTAATGTTTTCAAACGTAAACCCATCTAATGTTATCTTTTCTAATAAGCGTTTTCCAGGTTTTTTAAAACCTAACTCTGGGAAGGTTAGTGTTTTTATCACTGTCCGTCTGAAAAAAAGTTAGTGCATGTGGCCTTACACGCGTGATAGTAGTAATTGTGTATCGCGTTACGCTTGTTGGGGTGGCATTAATAGCGAGACGCGTGTTTAATTTTGCATGCGTTCCTGATTTTCAGCCCTCCCTTCTTTCTATCCTTTAGTCCATCTGTTCGTTCGTTTTGGTAACGTAGTATAATTAATGTTAGGATTAATTTAGGTCATTACGCAGTGTGCCTCTCAATGTTTTTCTTAGAAATGCAATACCCGTTTTAATGTGTTGTGGAAACGCTTGTATTTATGCAGTGGCTTATATTTAACGTGGAAACGTTACAATTTGCAGACGAAGCATAAAACAAAGGGGATTTCGAGTACTGTCATTGTGACAGCACTGTTCTTTACCATTCTTCTTCCTTTTATTAAATGTATTTGTTAGGCTTTATATTTACCTGATAATTTATATATGTGGATTAGAATATTTCACGACAGTGATAAAAAAGTAAACTGATATTTTTTTTTCAATCATATCCAACTAATTTACATCAAACAAACGTCAAAATAAAGACAACTAACTGACATTTTTATTACATAAAATGCAATGTTGCAATAACTTTGCTACTCATTGTGAGATCCAATCTGCCCCAGACGTGTGTTCTCTTGTGACGTCAGATTATTGGCCATTTTAGATTTTATTTAATTTTGTTATTTTAAGTTATGTTATTTTACTTTTGTGTTTCTGGGGGAAAAACCCCCCATCTTACTTATTAATCAAATGGCAGTTACAGCTCTTTGTTTTTGACATCTGTTTCTTGTATTTCCAATAGAAATACGCCAGAATATCTTCTTCTTCTTTGATCCTGTCAAAGCAGTCAGTGGCCATCACGCCGGGTGGCATCTTGTAGGGCAGCAACAAACTGCTTCAACTTTGTTCGGTCGGTGGCCATCCTTCGTACAGCGCCCCATCTCTGGTTCATTCTTTGCATCTCGGCCTCCACAGTTCACCGCCAAGTTATTTTTGGTCGGCCTCTCTTTCGCTTTCCTTCAAGGGTCCATAGCATAGCTGTTCTTGTGGTGGCATCGGGGTCTCTTCTGAGGACGTGGCCAACCCAACTCCAGCGTCTGGCATCTATGATAGTATGCATGTCCTCTTGGTTACTCCAAGTAAGTAGTTCTTGCTTGGGGATGGTATTCTGCCCAAAAATTCGCAGAATTTTCCTTAGGCAGATTGTGTGGAAGGAGGACAATTTTGACATTTCTTTCTGTTACTCTCCAGTTTTCCGCACCATAGAGCAGCACAGAAAGTACACCGCTCTCGTATAATCTTAAGTTTGTGCTGTACTGAGAGGACTTCCAGCCAGGACATAAACGCTTAAAAATAGAGAAAGTCACCGTTCATTCACCGTGTACATATCGGACACAAAATCCGAAACTTCATGTCCTCTTCAGCACGTAACGTACACATCAGGAGACAAAATAAACTAAACTGCGCGCACACGCACGCACACGCACACACACACACGCACACACACACACACACACACACACACTCACACACGCACACTCACACTGTTGAGAACGATTGTGAAGAACCGTAAGAATGCTAGCGACAGTAAGAATAATATAGTAGTGATCATGTGCTACCATAAGTATAAACGTCGACAGTCTGAGAACGCACTTGGACAACGACTGAGAAAGTCAAGTGTCTCAATCGGTCAAGTGAGTTAGCGTGTTCTCTTTCTTATGGTGAGTCGAGCGTATCGTCGGTAGCGTATCATCTATAGCAGTGGTGGCCACGATAAGGTTGGCCGAGGGCCAGATTATGGTAAAGGGTAACACCCGAGGGCCAGACCTATAAAATCCTTAAAAAATAACGTTCTGATATTTAGTTATATATATATATATATATGGGGCGTATCTCATGGAAAGAGATGAAAACAAATAAGGAGGTCCTAGAAAATCTAGGTATGAAAAGAGAACTAATGAGGGAGGTCAAAGTTCGACAGCTAAAATACTTTGGCCACATAAAAAGGCATAACACCCTTGCAGGGCCAGACCGTGCAATAGCGCTAACATCAAGAGATGGACCTTAAAGAATAACGTTGGAGATCCATTTTGATGATGATTATATATATATATATATATATATATATATATATATATATATATATATATATATATATATATATATATAGATATATATATATATATATATATATATATATATATATATATATATATATATATATATATATATATATATATATAATGAACCACGTACAGAAAGCAACGGCAAACTACTGTACTGCACATCTGCCAAGACATGTATACCAGTCTTCGAACTGAAATTACTGTTTAAAAAAATATAATGAATCTGATGTTTTAATTTGTTTTGTAATTTGTAATTTGACATGTAATTATTTATTTCAAACATACATTTGTGTGTTATTTCATTGTGAAGAGTGTGGCTTCAATCAACAATAAGAGGCCGACCAAAACAGGTTGGCGGGCCGGTCAAAACAGTTTGGCGGGCCGGATCTGGCCCGCGGGCCGTAGTTTGGCCACCGCTGATCTATAGCGTATCATCTGTATCTTCTAAGCTCAACTAGCTGGGAAGGTACTCAAATTGTTTAAAATTCTTTTTCTTATTCCTTTTTCTTATTTCATCTTCTTTGTTATTCTTTCTTCTTCTCCTTCGTCTATTGGCTTTCTTTTTCTTATTTATTCGTTCCTGTTTATCTTCCTCCTCTTCTTCTTTATTCTTTGTTCTTCTTTTCCTTCTTTGTTATCTTCTTTTTCTCTGTCCTTTCTTCGTGTTCTTATTCTACTGCTTCCTTCTTCTTCTTTCTTCTTTTTTATCTGCTTTCTTGCTTTCCTTCATCTTTTCTTCTCCCTTCTTGTTCATCTTTTTTTTCTTTTCATCTCCCTTTGTTTTTTTCCTTTTCTTTCTAATCCTCTTCTTTCTTTTCCTCCTTCTTCTTCTTCTTCTAACACCCTCTCATGTCAGTTGGAATGTAATTGAAGACAGCAGTGGTCAGACACAGGTTTCTGTCGTCTCTTACAGCTTGTTCTCTACTGATAGCAGTAACTTCCCATGTATGTTTTCTTGTACGGCATGAACTCACGCAGCTGATGTTGAACAATCATTGTATAACTGCCACAGCCACACTGATTGGTGGTTCCTGCCTTGAACATATTGAACAGATTGTATCTAGTCTTTCTTTTTTTTTTTTTGACTTGTGTAGCTTATGAAGATTATTACTTGTTCTTTTCTGTTGAGCTCGCGAAACTTTCTCGCTCACTGCTAGGTATTTTCAGGACCCGCGGTAGCTCAGTGGTTAGTGCACTGGCTTCCTAGCTCGGTGGTCCATGGTTCGATTCCCAATTGAGGTGAGATTTTTTAGACCGCAGACGGCTCCGGGGTCGACCCAGCCTCATGAATTGGGTACCAGAGCAACGCTGGGAAGGTTAAGGCGGCCGGCGTGATGCTGACCACATCACTCCTAGTGTGTCGAGAAAATATGGGCCTAACACCATATTCCCAATATGCCTCAATGGGCGTGTAACGGCATCCTTTTTTTTTTTTTTTTTTGCTAATAACAAAGTGTTTTCACCTGGAAAGGGAGCGAAGAATAGTAACACTGTGACCATTCACGCATGCCGGAAAAAAACGACTAAGGAGGGGATTGGGCATGAGGCCGGTTAGCTCATCCTGTAAACATTGTAAAACCTCAAAAACTTCATCAAACACTATGGAAAATAAAACTCAGCCACCCAAGACAGGAGGAGGTTATCTGATAAGGAGGTGCATGAGTTACAAGAACCAGACATGCGCCAGTGGAAATAGAAATAAGTAGAAGAAGCTGGAGATGGGAGAGAACTGCAGACAGATATGAAGGGAGTGAAAAAGTCATGGAAAGACATTGAACTGGTGTCTCGGCACAGGAAGACACAAAATTGTTGAAGACATAAGCTCATTGAGGACTTTCAGGGTGATGATGTTCACATGGTCTCTTATATATTTCAACACGCCGCCTAATTTAACTTACATAGCTTGGGACTAGGTTGAACGGTTCGTGCCTTGCCAAAACGAGGCAAAACTTCAGAGATCTCTATCTTGATCACTTGTTTAACTACATGTTGTCTTTCGAGTGTTAATACTCTTAGTAAAGTGTTTGTACTTTCTTACGTCTTCTTCTTTGAAGAACAGTCAGTGACCATTGTGGCAGTTAGGGAACGATTTACAGTCAAGGGGAAGGAATAAGGAGAATTATGAATGGGAAGGTTCAGATAGAGTACAAAAAGGAGATGCGCAAACAATGATGGGCATGAGAGAGGTGAACGATAATCTAGTGAAGCACGCTTTCTCAGCGGGCAGTCCAGAAGCGTGAGGCATATACGCGGGTAGCCATGTTAATGGCCGTACTCAAGTAGTTTAGGTGATAATTATTTCATGGACAAGAAGTAGTTTGGGTAATGATTAACCCGAAATATTGAATAGTGGGAATTCTTGTCTAGAAGGAGAAACGGTGTGAGTTAGATATTATTCAGAAAGGAAAAGGTACGTAGAGTGATTTACAATACATATAGACAGTAGTCATATTCTTCAGTGAGGCAAGGGAAATTAACAACCCCGGAGAGGCCCGGTCCCATCAAGATAACCTGAACACTGAGAGGATATAAATAACAATAATCTAAGAAATTGTAGGGAGGGGAGAGCGGAGATAGAGACTATAGCACCTGAATGATCACTGATGGTTAAAAGGTCAGAAGGTGTGGATTCGATACTGGGCGAGAGAGAGTGGGGAAAGAATGAACTTACATATTATATATTCTATGATGGACCAAATGTGGAGGTCAGAGCAGACAGCAATGATCCTCTCATATGTAAATAAACAGTATTCAAATTACCATGGCGTTATCGCATCACGTGCTGTGGGTGTGTGACTGTTGTGGTATACAGCATATCATAGCTAACCACAGAGGTAAGTGAACCTGGACAGACATTGCCATATATGATTCATAATACAACCATGGGCTGTCACACCATCACGCCTGCTGGCGTCTTGTAGGGCAGCATCAAACTGCTTCCACTCTGCTCGATCGGCGGCCATCCTTCTTACAGTGCCCCAACTCTGGTTCATTCTTTTCATCTCGTCCTCCACAGTTGTCCGCCAAGTTGTTTTTGGTCGGCCTCTCTTTCGCTTTCCTTCAGGGGTCCATAGCATAGCTGTTCTTGCTACGTTTTAAAACTTACCGCTTGACCTGTTCAGTGTATTTAAATATGGACACTACTATCATTGTGGTCTTTAAGTGAACACGAAGTCAGACGGACAGATCAATAAACCGTCACAAAATAAAGAAAGAAAAGAATGTTTATGGTCATTAAGCTTGCCGCAAGCGTAAAATTAAGCGGAAAAAGTTTCATTGCCTGGAGCAAAATTTACAAAGCTAGTCAGACAAATTGGATGGGGTTGGGGAGAAGAAGAAGGCTCTTTATACAATGTCTTTTATATTTGGACGTGCGCCCTAATATAACGACAACCCTTGTGTCTATGTTGAACGGAGCGCGTCTCACTAAATAAATAAAAAAGGCAGAATTTTATTTAAAATAAAGAAAAGTTATTCATACAAATTACCAAATAAAATAAAACCTAGTCAGAGAGTAAAAGGGGCCATGAAGATTCGGTGGCCTCGTAGGAGACAAAGAAAAATAGATCTTCTGCAAAATTAGGAATGTCTTAAGACAGTACTAATATGAGTTTTTATATGGGGTTGATATCTTCATCATGTAAAACAACTTGCTATAGAAGTCATCACCGTAAGAGCAGACGTATGCTGTGATGTAAGAGAATCGGCGGCCGTAGTGGCTGCTTGTTCCTCAAGGAGAAAAATGGGAAAAGAAGAAATTAATAGGACAGACAAAACAGCAATTTAGAACATGAACAGACATCACAAGGTATACCATCAAGTAACAAACATAACGCTGAAAGGAGACAGTCAGTGATTCCCCCTGTGGTGAAACATGTCTGATCCCAACATTGTACACCAAGCACGGAGGCGTCACTTGAGATGTTGGGACCCCAAGATGCATCAATAGTGAATGCAGTCAGCGACTCATAGCTTGACTGCCTGCGTCAGGACCAGCGAACCAGAGCTGGTCAAGACCGTGCTCCACCTCCACGTGGTGGTCCTGGAAACAGTCTGCAGCAGTGCAGGCTGGCTGAGCGAGCATGGATCGAAATGGGAAGGCAAACCCTGTCCTTAAAAAATGCCGTGCAGAAGTCGGATGTGTCGACCGAAAGGTGCAGATATCACAGCTTAGGCGCAAACAGACACAACGCAACCACCGTCCTTTTCAGGACGAACGAAGAAGAAGAAGAAGAAGAAGAAGATGTAACTCCGGCTGTTACCTGATTGGCTGCATGTAGGAGAATCTCACTATGGACCCAATGGTAGGCAGGGGAAGCTGAGAAGTGGCTCTGTGCAGGACGTGACAATTCTCTGGGAGAGCTCAGAACCAGAGCACAGTATTTCAGCTCCACATATTTGGAGAGCCCCCTTAGATGGCGGGGAATGCACGCTATGCCACGCGGTTCTTCCTTCTACGTTGGGGCCAGATGTGATGATCCTTTAAATGCAAACTAAGCTGGAGAAACTGGAGCCTTTGACTTCAACTCACCATATTTCGGAATAGTAGAAAAGCCTAGATCTACAGTGTAGATAATGCGAAGGAATCTTCAACTTGGTATTGCCTGCAAAAGAGCAAGGGGCTCAGCATTCCTAGTTAAATAACAACAATCATTAAAACAGTTTAAACTAAACATAAACAACACACACCAACACGCATCGGTGGCTTTTTGTTAGAATGTTTATCTTCAAAGCAAACGTTGTGCTTTCGATTCTCAGGTTTAAAAAAAAGGGCAGTCAGTTGTCTGTTTTTGTTAAGTGTGTTTTTGTTAATTGTAGTTTCCTGGTGCCTGATGACTTAACGGGCTTACTTGCTCGGTGGAAGGTGGAAGGAAATACAAAGGAAGAAAACTGAAAACTACAGAAATGGTGCCAGGACATGAAAACACATCGCACACCATAATTCTTTGCCGCCCTTTCTTGACGCGTTACTTACTAATAGTAATAAGAAAATAACTATAACTATTATGTCTGTTGTTATTATGTCATGTCTGTTGTTTTTCTGTTGTCTAGTGTTCTACTTCTTTATTTCCTACGAGTGCCTGATAACATACCTTTATGTTTGTCTCATATTAATTTACTGTTTACAGGCCTCGGGTTTCCCTTCCTTATATGTTATGAATGTTTATACAATACCAAACCTACCCTCTGTCCTGTTCTTACTGTTCTAAGTCTACTCTCATTTACTGGACACAGTATTAAGGTCTTTGTCTTGTTGGACTGGCCTATACTGTATAATAGGGGAACAACAGAAGTCAGAAGTGATTGCGTCATTAATAGGCAGAACTGCCCATGGTAAACTTCCGGTGTTATGTCTTGCGGTTCGCACTAATGACCTGTCATCGAAGCATCATTTTTGGTGATGCGTAGATGTCAGGGAGGATAGTGTGATTCGCTTGCATAGCTAGGCGGGGTTGTCGCACGGAAGGTCCAGGGTTCGAATCCTGGGTAAGCCACTCCTGTCTGTTGTTTTTCTGTTGTCTAGTGTTCTACTTCTTTATTTCCTACGAGTGCCTGAAAACACACCTTTATGTTTGTCTCATATTAAGTCAAGCCACACTGTCTTGTGCCATCTGTTGAAGGTCTTTCAATGTCCTCTTTCGTATATGTGTCTATCTCTCTTCTCCATGCGCGTGCGTGCGTGTATCTGTGTTTTTATTAGTGCTGCTCCGACTCACTATCGTTTTTTGTGGTCTCTGTTTCTCTTACACCGCGGATTGCAGGTCAATAACTGCGTTGTAATGCTATCCGCAGTATTCTCAATGTAAGCGTCATTTTCTCACACCTTGTACCTCTGGTGTTTGTCTGGTTCTTTCAATCAGCTCCACATACGTCACCTTGTCATACCATTTAAATCCTTCTATCCTACGCAAGCACCCATTTATGAAAGTCTGTACCTTACTGGTTATCTTTATGTATTGTTTACCACATTTGGCGGACACAAATAAATCAGGTATCATCTCCTTCCGTTTCTCGCACAATCCAGAACGTCACAGCCAAAACTATTCCGGCATCTAAAATTTTTCCAGCTGTAAATGCCATCAATCATTTCTTTGTTTGTACATTCTTAAGACAACGCTTCCTGCCTGGCCCGCCAGAAAGTGGTTGCTGAATTGCAGGTCGTTTAGCCGCTTAACCACCTGCCAAGATTAACGTGACATTTATGGAGAGTATTGTAATCCCCGAGATCTATATCGAAATCTGAGTGAAAATCCCTTGTCAACATAAGTAATCCATTAGTTGTAATGTGGTTTATCAGGAAGCTGTGTTGATAAATGCAACATGTAGCTCAAATTCTGAATTTTAGCTATGTTACAGCATGTTTGATCGTAAAATATACAGCGCGGAGTACTTGTCTTTTGTAGAAATCACAGATACGGCTGTACAAGTGAAGAAGACAAAACATACACGTGGCAATGACGTCTAAGATACGGGCATTTAAATGAGAGTGACATAAAAATATAAGGCGTGTACGTGAAAATGGCATAATGTTATCTGTAGGTTTTCTCTTCTATACATCTGTTCCCTATCTCTTATTCTCCTGATATCTGTCTGGTTCTTGTCCTCAAGTTTCACATTAGTCATCTTGTCACAACCATGTCTGTCCTTCTGCTCTGCAGCAGCACCCACATATGAAAGTCTGTAACTTTTTTGGTATCGTTTTCATTGTTCTCCACGTTTCAGTGCCATATAGTAATATTCCCTTTGGTATTTGTGTTGACAATTCTTACTTTTGTTTTTAATTTGATTTCTTTTTACTTCCATTTATTTCCCAGTGCAATGAAAGCTCGTGTTGCCTTATATATTCATATTGTAATATCACTTTTTGTTTCTCAAGTTACGCCTATGTCAAGATAAAAGTATGATGTCGTATCTTACAAATTTGTTTCTCGAAGCGAAACCTGGTTACCATTTGTGGCAGTTAGTCTCATGATAGCTGTCTTTGCCCATTGTGTCCCCGCGGTTCTTCTCTCTGGGGTTAACCAGAAAAAAAAATTATCTCTATTGGTTCCAAGGATCTTCTTCCAAGGATTCTCATAACGGCTCGAATCATTAAAAATGTATTTAGATCAGTTATAATTGTCTTTTGTCTGCTATTATCTTGGCCCTGTCGAAGACATTATTGTAATAACATTCTCCACTGTTCATGGCCATTTGACCTAGTAGGTCGTGTACTGTATATTTTAGTTGACTTCACCGTCTTTTCTCTACAGATGTTCAGATCCAGTTGCTATAACCGGCATTCTGGTTTTGTCTTCCAACTGACTCCCAGTTATGTCTTCCAACTGACTTCGGTTATGTCTTCCAATTGACTTCGGTTATGTCTTCCAATTCTTCTTCTTCTTGCGATCGCATCTTTGATGATTACACCGTCAGACGAGTTCTCATGATGAATTCGACTGTTGTTTGAAGTTCCTCTTTAACTCCATATAGCTTTGAGTTTAGTGTTGAGTCATTGGGCCAGTATATCTTTCTTAACTGGTCATACAGAGGACAGTCCTGTAGAACATGCTCAGCAGTTTGTTCGTTTAATCCACATGTGCACAGTGGTGAAGCAGACAATCGTAGCTTGTGCATGTGTTTATTCAGTTTGTTATGCCCTGTCCTGAGTCGAAAAATAGTTGTCTGTCCTGCCGGTCGAGAGTGTGATAGTCGTCTTTGGGTTGGTTCTGTTCTCTTCTGATAGTCTGGATAGCTCTCTTTTTCTCAAAGTATGTGACTTCATTATCTTCTTGTTCACATTCTCCTCCCTTTTTTGCAAGTTTATCTGCCTTTTCATTTCCGGGTACACCACAATGAGATGGTACCCACTGAAGTATGGTTCTCTTTTTGGCAGCTACCTTGTTTAGTTCATTTCTCAGATGCGGGAGTTTACCGCCCTTGAGAGCTTGCAGGACAGACAGTGCATCTGTGAGGATGACTACCTGGTGGCAGTCAGAGTTGGTGTTATAAATCATATTTGCAGCTTGCTCTAGAGCTTGAACCTCAGCTGTATAGTTGGAACAGAATTTACCAGTGGGCATGTGCCTAGTCTCATAGTGGTTGTCAGGATATGAGATAAAGATACCGGCACCTCCATTCCTAACAGCATTAGTTGCTGATCCATCTGTATAGGCATGTATCCATGATTGATCGGGATAGCTTTCTTGGATCATACTCAATGTAGCAGTTCGTTTTTGCAGATCATTATACTCACATCCACTTGTGAGACCACTGACTGTTGTATTAATTTGGAGGGCACTGCTGGCCTGCTCCCATGGTACAGGGTATAGGGTGGGCTTCAGTGGTGTTGTCTTCATGGATAGGGCTTCTTGATGCTGTCTTATAAGTCTTTTCCCCCGATGCACAAAGCTGCTACGCTTTAGACGTCCCAATGCCAGATCATCTAGTCTTGCCTTCATTGGGTGCATTGGCATACTGTTGTACTTTTCCATCTGGATCATGGTTTTTGTGTCTCTTCTATGGGACAATGTCTGTAATCCAGCAACCTTCTGCATCTCTGTTATTGGTGTAGTTTTCATGGCTCCTGTAATGAGCCTGAGAGCTTGATTTTGCACCTTGTCCAAAGACTGCAGATGTGAGTTAGCAGCTGATGACCATGCTGCTGAGCTAAACTCTAAGTGTGGTCTTATTTACTCCATTATAAATCTTCTTTAGATTTCGTTCATTTGCTCCCCAGTTGGTACCTGCTAATTTTCTGAGTATGCCTAGTCGTCTTCGGGCCTTTCCTTCTGCATTTTCAATATGCTTATTCCATGTAAGCCTTTGGTCAAATGTCACCCCAAGATAGGTGGGGTAGCTTTCTTCCTTGATCACGGTTTTCCCTAGGTGTATGTTAGCTGATTTGTCCTTGGGGGCGAGGGAGAACAGTGTTGTGGAGGTTTTGTCTGTGTTTATTGTGATAAGCCATTTCTCTGCCCATGACACTAGCATGTCTGCTGCCCGCTGCATGCTATAATTTGCTGTGGTGACATTTTCATCAGCGCACCAGAGTACTAGGTCATCTGCATATAAGGCAGCTTTAACTCCTGCAGGGAGATCTTTCACCAGGTCATTGATGTAAACAAGGAAGAGTGTTGGGGAAATTACTCCTCCTTGAGGTACCCCCTGATGGAGCAACACTTTTCTGCTCTGCAGACCGTCAAGAGTGACTCTAGTTCTCCTGTTATGCAAGTATGACTGGATCCATTTCATCATGTTGCCTTGGATTCCACTTCTCCTAAGTTTTGCAATGAGGCCATCTTTCCACACCTTGTCAAAGGCCTGCTTGAAGTCGACCCAGATCGTTAGGACCTTTTTCTTCTCCTGGAAGGCATCTTCTATTGCTTGAGACAAGTATATATACTTCTATACTGTAGCATTCTCTAAATCCAGCTTGTTCCGGCACCAGGATCTGCTCAGACTCTAAATACCATTTCAATCTGTGGTTGACTATTCGCTCCATAGTCTTCCCAACACAGCTTGTGAGACTGATTGGCCGGTAACTTGCAGCCTCGGTCTTACATTTCCCTTTCTTTAGTATGGGTATTGTGATGGCTTCTCTCCATACTTGGGGTACCGTTCCTTTCAACCAGCTGTGGTTGAATATCTCAAGCAGTTTTGTCTTTGCTGCTGAGCTCAGATTTACTAGCATTTCGTTGCTGATTTTGTCTGGGCCGGGTGACTTTTGAAACTTAAGCTTGGAAATAGCCTTCTGTAGTTCTCCTAGTGTGATGGGTTCCCTCATTGGGGCAGGAGTATCTGTCTGTCCCATGGTTGCCAGTATTTCTTTTCTTATCTCTCTCTGATGGTCTATGTTAATGGGTAAGTTGCTTTCTGAACTGTATCTTCTAGCAAACAAGTCTGCAGCTTGTTTTCCTCTGAAAAGTTTGCCACCTTCATCCAATGTGATAGTCTGCCTTGGTGAGGAATGCTCTTCATTTAGAGACTTGACTAATCTCCAAAGTTTCCTGCCGTCTTTCTCAAGGTTCAGCGATGCCGTTTTAGTTCTCCAGCTTTTCCGCTTTTCTTCTAGCTTTGTTCTCTGAAACTCTGCTACAGCCTTTTTCCATTTGTTGTGAGTTTCAAGTGAAGGCTGAGACTCTGCGTCCTTTCTAGCCTTGTCCATAGCTTCCCGACGTTCTTGGAGTGTGCTGGACCAGTATGGTATGTAGTTACGCCGGCATCCTTTGGGAATGGTTTCTTTTGCAGCTTGTAGTATGCATCTGTTGAAGTCTTTTACCACTTCATTAATGTCTCTGTTCTGTACCTTGAGGGTAGACAGCAGCGTGTTCACCTGATGCCTGAATAAACCCCAGTTGGCTTTTTTGTAGTTCCATCTTGTAATGGCTGGGCCTGTACTGAGAGTTGCTCTCTGGACAGTAAGAAAGATTGGGCGATGGTCGCTTCCCCCTAGTTGGTCTCCTACTTCTCTACTAATAGATCCAGCTATATCTGGTGTGGAGAAGGCAAGATCTGGTGTTGAGGTTGTGTGCCATCCTCTGGAGTAGAAGGTAGGAGTATCTGTGGCATTATTGACTAGGATTAGGGAGTGATCATCTTGCCAAGTTTCAACCTCTTCACCTCTGTGATCCAGATGGTTATAGCCCCAGCTCTGGGAGTGGCTATTAAAGTCTCCAACTGCTATAAAGTTGGTGGCTGGTACCTGTATAGAGCTGAGACTCAGGGGTTTGTTGTTCGGACAGTAATAGTTCAGGAGTTCTATTTCCATCTTGTCTACCTTTATCTGCAGCAGCTGATATTCTGCTCCATCCATGAAGGTTTTCCTTTCGTGTGCAGGAATGTTATTCCTTACAAGAGTAAGTACTCCTCCCTTTCGTCTATCTTGTCTGTCGGATCTGAAGCATTGATATCCCCTTATTTTAAAGGTTTGATCTGCTTTCAAGTGAGTCTCTTGGATACAGCAAACACTGACTTGCTTCTCATACAAGATGTTTTCCAGCTCTGTCTTTTTGCTGTATCCAGCCTGCTTGCTGTTCACTCCCTCTGCATTCCAGTGCATCATGACAAGTGGCACTCTGGGTTTCTCTTTTTCTGTTTTGTTTTGGTCAGTAGTTCTCCTCCGCCGTCTGTTGACTCCACAAGACGGTCTAGAGGGTCCTCCAGTAGCTGAGGGTGGGCTCTGTCGAGGCTCAGAGCCCGGCACTGCACCTGCCTGGTGGAGCTCCACAGGGCGAGCACCAGAACGAGATTTATTTGACGGTGTACTCTCCATAGAAAAAAAAAAGCGAGTTGCATGATACTGTGGTTTCCGGTGCGCCTTCTGGCCCAGTATCTACGACTTTAGCACCTGTTCAACGGGAGAGTGGGCTCATCCCTAATCTGTTTATGTTCCCAGTAGTAGACTATTCGCAAGCAGCCTGGGGGTGTCACTGCTCTGCGCGGACCTTGTTTACCGAGGCGGCGTCCGAGCTCGTATGGTGAAAATATGGTTGCGTTATCTTCAAAATAGCCCTGTCTTTCCCGTGGCTTTTTCTGCCATCCTGCAACTTTGAGTTAGGGAGTTCTGAGCTCCAGTCTCTTTCCCAGGCATTTTATCCTGGCCTGGCACGCATACAGAGGACCCCACTTCTGGTTCTAAGTTAGCAGTTGGGGATAGGTGGGGTAGCACACTGTGCATCCCCGTCATCCAGGGGGCTCTCCAACTATGCAGAGCTTGCACAATGCTGTGCTCTGGTTCTGGGCTCTCCCAAGGAATCCTCACGTCCTGCACAGAGCCACTTCCCGATACCCACCACCTGCCAACCCTCCATTGTAGAAATCTCCTGCATGCGGCCATCCAGTCAAGAGCCAGTATTAAGTCTGGTGCCCAAGTGATCCCCCCAAGCTCAGTGTGCAATGCTGGGTTCTCATCATGCTGCAACACAGGAGGGATTGTGATGCTCAGCCATCTCTCTCAATTCTGCACCGATAAGTGACATCGGGGACTTAACTTTGCCTCAGTACTGGGAGGCCCCGTTTCCGGGTACACCACACACAGCCAATTGAGGCAACGGTCGCCATGGGCGTGATAGACGACAAACAGTGAAGAATGAGGCAAGAAAGCATTTAACCCATGAAGTGGGGGTGGATTGGTGCAGACCAGAGCATGTACCACTCGCCGGTGGGTTCTGCATCTACACCTATAGGGTTCCACCCACTCCTCAGCCCATTTAGTCTGGCCCCTCACCCAGGACCTGTCCGGCTTGGGTGACCCTGCCAGGAGTAAAACTCCCGCCGGCATAGCTCCCGGGATCATTGAGGCGCTCAAGCTCTCCAACCACGGCAAGGTAGGCTTACATGTGGAGAGGTCTTCCAATTGACTTCGGTTATATCTTCCAATTGACTTCGGTTATGTCTTCCAATTGACTTTGGTTATGTCTTCCAACTAACTTCGGTTATGTCTTCCAACTGACTTCGGTTATGTCTTCCAACTGACTTCGGTTATGCCTTCCAACTGACTCCGGTTATGTCTTTCAGCTTATGTCGTCCAATTGACTTCGGTTATGTCTTCCAACTGACTTCGGTTATGCCTTCCAACTGACTCCGGTTATGTCTTCCAGCTTATGTCGTCCAATTGACTTCGGTTATGTCTTCCAACTGACTTCGGTTATGTCTTCCAACTGACTTCAGTTATGTCTTCCAACTGACTTCAGTTATGTCTTCCAACTGATTCTGGTTATGTCCTCCAACTGACTCTGGTTACGTCTTCCAATCGACTCCGGTTATGTCTTCCAACTATCTTCAATTATGTCTTCCAACTGACTCTGGTTATGTCGTCCAACTGACTTCGGTTATGTCTTCCAACTGACTTCGGTTATGTCTTCCAACTGACTTCGATTATGTCTTCTAACTGACTCCGGTTATGTCTTCCAACTGACTTCGGTTATGTCTTCCAACTGACTCCGGTTATGTCTTCCAACTGACTTCAATTATGTCTTCCAACTGACTCTGGTTATGTCGTCCAACTGACTTCAATTATGTCTTCCAACTGAATCTGGTTATGTCGTCCAACTGACTTCGGTTATGTCTTCCAACTGACTTCGGTTATGTCTTCCAACTGTTTTCGGTTATGTCTTCCAACTGATTTCGGCTATGCCTTCCAACTGACTCCGGTTATGTCTTCAAGCTTATGTCGTCCAATTGACTTCGGTTATGTCTTCCAACTGACTTCGGTTATGTCTTCCAACTGACTTCAGTTATGTCTTCCAACTGACTTCAGTTATGTCTTCCAACTGATTCCGGTTATGTCCTCCAACTGACTCTGGTTACGTCTTCCAACTGACTCCGGTTATGTCTTCCAACTGTCTTCAATTATGTCTTCCAACTGACTCTGGTTATGTCGTCCAACTGACTTCGGTTATGTCTTCCAACTGACTTCGGTTATGTCTTCCAACTGACTTCGGTTATGTCTTCCAACTGACTTCGATTATGTCTTCCAACTGACTCCGGTTATGTCTTCCAACTGACTTCGGTTATGTCTTCCAACTGACTCCGGTTATGTCTTCCAACTGACTTCAGTTATGTCTTCCAACTGACTCTGGTTATGTCGTCCAACTGACTTCAATTATGTCTTCCAACTGACTCTGGTTATGTCGTCCAACTGACTTCGGTTATGTCTTCCAACTGAGTTCGGTTATTCTTCCGACTGACTCTGGTTATGTCTTCCAACTGACTTCAATTATGTCTTCCAACTGACTTCGGTTATGTCTTCCAACTGACTTCGGTTATGTCTTCCAACTGACTCTGGTTATGTCTTCCAATTGACTTCAATTATGTCTTCCAACTGACTTCGGTTATGTCTTCCGACTGACTCTGGTTATGTCTTCCAACTGACTTCAGTTATGTCTTCCAACTGACTTCAGTTATGTCTTCCAACTGACTTCGGTTATGTCTTCCAACTGACTTCGGTTATTCTTCCGACTGACTCTGGTTATGTCTTCCAACTGACTTCAATTATGTCTTCCAACTGACTTCGGTTATTCTTCCAACTGACTTCGGTTATGTCTTCCGACTGACTCTGGTTATGTCGTCCAACTGACTCCAGTTATATCTTCCAACTGACTTCGGTTATGTCGTCCAACTGACTTCAATTATGTCTTCCAACTGACTCCAGTTATGTCTTCCGACTGACTCTGGTTATGAAAAAGAAAACCAAAGTTAATGTCAAAATCACTGTGGATAAAGAGTTGCCAGTTTCCTATGCTGTAAAAGGGACTGAGCATCCGACGGCAAGGTTGTTAGAGTGCTTGCCTCCCGCGGTAGAGTTGCCGGGTTCCGGGTTCGAAACTTGGCAGTGTCATGTTCCAGTCTACCCATCTGTAAGTAGGTACGTGACTCTGCTCGTGAGTTTAGGGAAGGCAAAGACAGCGAGTAAGGAACTGTTCACCACATCCTCATAAAGCTGGGTCTAGTATAGTGAAATTTCTAATATCTCACTCCCTTTCGGCAGTATCTGATAAAGGATTAGCTTTACCGTATGTGAGAAAAAATGTTACAATGAAAAGTGGTCAAGTAAGATCTCGCTCCCAACAAATTTCAAATTTAATATTCTACTTCGTTAGTCTAAATGCTTACATTGTGAAGCTTAGTAGCAAAGGTCTTGTATTGGTTTCCGCACCAAGATAGATATTGACGTCTCCGTGTGCTGTCTTGTTGTGCTTCTGTAAGATTCCTGCTATTCTTTTGACCCATCTTCGTCTAAACCATAAGGGTGCCTTTTTTATGTAATATTCCGTGTTTATAATTCATAGCCAGAGCTTATAAAAGAGCTTTAGAATCTGTTTCCTTGTCAAGTCAAGAAAACATTGACAGCTATACTGTCCAGTGTTGCGTCATCGTCCACAGCTAGTTCTTCTTTAGGTGTCACGCTGATTGGACGTAGGTAGTCATGTATCTCCACACTTTCCGGTCCATAGTGATTGTTTATCGATCTCGTTGTTGATTTTTTTCAAACCATGGACATTAAACTGCTCTGTATCATCATCATCATCATCATCAACATCATCACCACCACTACCACCACCTTTCAGATTCATGTGGAAGCAAGCCTTCAGCACATACTCCACGCCTTCTTACCCTCTATGAAACATTCACGATCTTTCCATCTCATCATTGTCCCTTTCATGTACCGTATATCTCCATTCATTCTCTCCATGTGGTTTTAATCTTCCTTTATTTCGCTTACCGTGAGGGTTCCAGAATAGTATCTGTCATGCCAAGATGTCAGCTGGTTTTCTGAAAGTATACCCTAGCTAACACCAGTGTCGTCTCATCACATCATGTTCCGCTCGTGTTTGTCCCGATCTTTCCATCGGTTCCACATTAATAATCTTGTCATACCATTTCAGTCCTTCTGTTTCTACACACTCACCCATTTATGAAAGTCTGCATCTTTCTGGTTGACGTTTATGTTGTTCTCCATGTTTCAGAGCCATAAAATAGGACAGACCTAACTTGACATTTGAATTGAAGATTCTTATTTTATGTTGGACCTGATTTCGGAGCCGGATATTAAAATTGTCGGGTATCATTTCTCTTTATTACACACCCCCCCCCCCCTCTCCCCCCGGGCCAGTTTTGTCATTGTCACAATGTGTTTGAACTGCCCTCACTTATGACACGCCCAGAGATCGTAGACGATTCTTCCCCTTTTCGCTCCTTACAGAGCGTGGAATCACTACTGCCGTAGCCCAAATGTGGCATGTGCTAAAAAAAGATGTGCTCTTGCAGTGGCGGCTTATGTAACAATCTGTTTGGGTTGCCAGACCAACGCACAACATCACCCTAATCGCCTCATACCACATGCCCGGTAGGGTCAATGGTCCTATATTTTCGTTGTCTCACCAGATATCCCCGGGTACCACACGGGGCAAAAACTGTGTACCGCTTTTTTATATTGTATTTCCAGGTTATATTCAGTCCAGAATATGTGGACTTCCATGGTTAGTGAAGGAGATGGAGGGAGACCAAGGAGAACTGGAGACAGACATGAAGGAGGGAGGGGGGTGAAGACGACATGAAAATACCTTGAGATGATAACGCAAGACAGGAAGACTTGGCATAAGTTTGTTGAAGACCTATGCTCCTTGGGAAGCGAAAAGATGATAATGATTAGTTAAGTCAGCTTTAAGTGTCACAAGGACCAACTCAAGCTGTTCTAAGAATAGATGTAATAACTTCACTTTAACAGAAGTGCACATTTTGTCTTGTTCTATGTAGGGTTCCATTCATTTAGTGGAATCGAGAGATTTCCGTGTGGTGGTCAACATAACAGCGCCAACACTCAAGCAGACGTATGATGTTGAAGCAAGCTTGTATGGACACAATGGGAACGTTGTTTTAGAAGTTGTAAGTATCTTAAAGGTTTATTTCGTTTCTGCCAAAGTGCATCTGATCCGAGTGCAGGTTAGTTAGTCTATTCCATGTTCTCACTACTCCCGGTTCCGTGTCAGTATATGAAAAAGCTATATATGTTCTTGATATTGCGGATGTCAGTTTCTTCACTGCGTCCTAAGTCTAGCCCAAGATTTCTTAACATGTGGTTCACGAACCCCTTGAGGAGTTCATGGTTGGATTCTAGAGGATACATGTATGTAACCTTACTTACTTACTTACTTACTTACTTAGTCGTTCCCCTTCTACCGTGAGGTGTAGAGGTTTGGAAGAGAGAGCGCCATACTATTCTATCGGCTGTCTTCTTCCTGACCTGGTTCCATTCTAGTCCTCGGTCCTTCAAAGATTGCCTAATGTTGTCCTCCCAGCGGACTCTGGGTCGTCCTGGGGGTCTGGATCCCTGGCTCTTTGTTTCCCATGCTTGTCGTGGTAGCCGATCTTCTCCCATTCTGCAGACATGGCCAAACCATCTTAGTTGGGACTGTTCTACTTGGGTCTGTGTCGTAATTTTATTTGATAAGATAGGTCTGAGGTATTTATGGTCCCGTCCGAGCAGAGGCGATAGTGGTAACTATGTGAGAGTAAGGTGTAAGAAATAGTTTTCTTTTTCACGAGGGTGATAGTGTAAGAGAAAAGAACAGTCTCAGGATTGAGTAATATCTCTAATCCAGCCTATCTTTACGACTATATTTAAATTAGACGCACTTTCTCTCCTTGTACAAAATACAAATTACGCTACACTCATGTACATACAATTTTTGTGACAAATATGCACAAACGTGAAAACAAACTATGGATAACATATAAGGGCAGGAGTTGACCAACACGATAACTAAAGGTTTATTACGTTTATTATCACTAGAAAATCACAACATCAAGCATTTACATCAATAAAGTATAGTTTACAGACAAGATGAAAATTATCTCAATAGGCCCTCCCCTCTTGTAAAGGAAAATAAAGAGGATCCTAATAGAGGTAATTAAAGGTTAACAACCACTCGTGTAGCCTGTTGCCGTTTACAGCTCTTGTCTGATTTGGTCATATTTCTCCTAAATGTCTTTATTTCTGGCTTTCTCCAGCCATAATATTTTTTAGCATTCTTCCTACGTGTCTGTTTATGAATGTATGTAACATGTTTCTGAATTATGTATTATGTTTATGGGTGATTTATAAATCTTTGGTAGATAATCATCATAGTAAAATTATGTGCTGATTTTGACAAATTTGAGTTAATAAGAATTACAAAACTAATGATTATGATAAACGTGATAATTGTGAGAATCATGATAGCAATAATAATAACTATAATGGTGATTACAATGAAAATAATTGTCAGAATTCACAAACGTGGTTTCTTCCGTTTCACAGAAAGAGCACAAAGCTTCGCCATGCGTGGTCAACTTAACTTGGCTGTTTCTCATCATTGCTGTAGTGACGTTCCTTGTGGGTATCATCACGGCTTGGCATGCCAATAGATGGTATGTAGTTTAGGTACATGTGATCATGTCAAATTGACAATAAAAATATGATAAACATTGGTATTGAGTCAATTTTACACTTTAAACATGGGATGTTTCAGGGCTGTCGCTTTGACAGCCTCAGGCAGAAATAGAAGACAAATATGAGAAATATAGATGGATTAAGAGAACAAGCCAGATGACCGTAGCTGAGGTTTAGAGATGTGTGCAAGAGGAGGCTCTGAACAAAAATTTAGCAACTTGGGAGAATGAAGCGCCGATCGCCCCAAGTTGAGATGTTCCCTTTGGTGCCACTTCAGATTGGTCGAAAAAAGCTCTTAAAACAAACAGAAGAGAAAAGAACACTCCAAAAAGATCACCAGGCAAAGAAAGCAGCTGAGGGCTATCACCCCAGGGACACATTATCCTAACAGTCACTTATGACTGAAGGAGGCTACTATTAATAGAACCAGACAAAGGCCACTGCAAACACTTAGAAGAAATAGATGGACAAAAAATAATAAAATGCATTACACAGAAAGGCGAAAAGAAAACAAACACAAGGAAAAATAACACTAAATAAATAAGAAAGAATACAGAACAAGAAAGAAAGAAAGAAAAAAATGCAAAGAATCTAACAAACAATGAAAAGAAAATGAAATAACAAAATGATAAAGTAGCATAATAAAAAGCCCTGCTGTGAAATCAAAAAGTGCAAGTCAAGAAAGCTCCATAATATCTGGAAATGATCTATTATTATTTACAAATTGACAGAATTGTACTATGTTTTCTTTCTTATTAGAATGTCAGACAATTTTTTTATATAATGATATTCACCCTTAGATCTTAAAATATTTGTATAATGGTGTCCATCCTAAGATCTCACAATTTTTTTATAATGGTATCCATCCTAAGATCTTACAATTTGTTTATAATTGTATCCACCCCAAAATCTCACAATTTGTTTATAAGTGGTATCCACCCTAAAATTTAACAATTTTTGTATAATGGTATTCACCCCAAGATTTTGGTAATGAAGATTGTGATGATGATGATGCGCCAGTTTAGTTGCCAGGCAACCCCGAGGGGACAATGAAAGAATAGGATTACTGCTCCTTAAGGCAAATCATATGAAGCAATTTATAGGGAGGTTTATAGGGAGGTTTATAGGGAGGTTTATAGGGAGGTTTATAGGGATGTGTATAGGGAGGTTTATATGAGGGCTTATATGGAGGTTTATAGAGGGTTTATAGGGAGGTTTATAGGGGGTTTATAGGGAGGTTTATATGAGGGTTTATATGGAGGTTTATAGGGAGGTTTATAGGGAGTTTATAAGGAGGTTTATAAGGAGGTTTATAGGGGTTTATAGGAAGGTTTATAAGGAGGTTTATATGGGTTTATAAAGAGGTTTATAGGGAGGTTTATAAGGAGGTTTATAGGGAGGTTTATATGGGGGGTTTATATGGGGGGGGGGGGTTTATAGGGAGGTTTAAAGGGCTGACAACCTCACTATTTAAAACAAATTGCTAAAAAAAAAAAGTACTGCTGCAAAAGCTTATACATGCTATGGTACAGGCTTCTGTAGTAGTAATAATGCCATACTCCGCAGGGAGCAACAAGGAAGAAGAAAGAAAGAAGAAAATAAAAGAACAGACTTAGAATATTAATGTACAAGACAAGGTTTTTCCGCCAGACTTAGAATATTAATGTACAAGACAAGGTTTGTCCGCAAGTTACAAAAATGTCGCTGACTGAAGGAGGCAATCATTCAAATAGTTCAGATTTTTTAAGAACTACAAAAATCAAAGCGCTTTGAGGGGTTTGCTTTTCAAGTAAACATTCTACGTTTGATTTCTGACAGAAAGATAAATTATTAGGATAATGAAAGTCATGTTCTAGATGCCATTTTCTTTGAAGGTATGATGGCATTTATTTCTTCTTTATCCATTTCTTTTGTTTGTGTCCATGTGTTATTTCTTCGTTATTCCGCAGAACTGCTCCCTATTATTTTTTTTTTACTTAAAATTGTTTAAAATTTTTGTGTGCAAAAATGTATGGCTCGTACTATTTGTTGTATTTTTTATGCAATGAGATTAGTTCCCACTTTCTTTTGTCTATTGTTTTTTTATTTTCTTGTCACTGAGGTAAATCGGTACCTGATTTTACACTTGAGTTAGGGATGGATAAGGCAGCGAGGAAGGATGCTGGACCTAGTATAGTGAAGTCTCTAACGCTTCACTCCCCTACGGCAGTATCTACTATGATGAAGACCATGTGGTCGTAACGTTGACATTCCTTTGTCCACACAATGAGCACTGCCTTTCTTTTCCTTCACCCAACAAGGTACAAGCAGGAGAAGCAGAAGTTTGATGTATCCGACCATAAGAGCTTCGCCAGCTCCTCACAACGTGGGGCGGTTTACAGGCCTGGCAACAGCATGCAAATGGTTCAGCTTGGGCCAGGCTCTGGTGACCACTATCTCAGAGGTGATGACCCAGATAACATGAGAAATTTGAGGTGTGATGAAGAGTTGAGGCAAGTCCAGGAATTGCCTGAGGAAGAAGAGGCTGAGGCTCTTGAAATGGTAAATGTTATTGCATAAAGTCAGATTATTTAGTCATTCATTCATTACCTTTTCCAGTTCTTAAAGAACTGGAGTGTGACAAGGATGCCTCTTGTCTCTATTTCTTTTCTTACTAGCAATAGATTGTGTTATGAAAGTATCGACGTCACGCAACAGAAATGGAATCCAGTGGAATCTGATTAAATAGCTTGATGATCTAGATTTTGCAAATGACTTGACTGTTCTGTCCCATAACCATAATCAGCAAGACAAAATAAAAATACATGATGAGAGGTCACAAGTGGGTCTGAAAATACACAGGGAAGAGACACAGATAATGAGAATAGATGCAAGAAATGATAACAAGGTCAAATTTGAGGAAACACCACTACAAGAAGTAGAATCTTACACATATCTTGGCAGCAATATAGACAAAGATGGAGGGACAGACGATGATATCAAAATAATAATACAAGAAGCAAGAGGAACTTTCATTGCATAGGGAAACATACGAAGATCAAGAGAAATCAAGTCCAACACAAAAAATAAGAATCTTCAACTCAAATGTCAAGTCAGTCCTATTGTATGGTTCTGAAAAATGGAGAACAACAAACACAGCAACAACAAAATTACAGACATTCGTAAATGGGTACCAGTGGAACAAGAGATGAGAAGAAGACACTGGCGATGGATAGGACACACATTGAGGAAACCTGTTGATAGCGTTACAAGGTAGTTCTTGTTCTGGAATCCACAGGGAAAGAGAGGCAGAGGTAGACCAAAAAACACACGGAGAAGAGAACTGGAGACAGAAGTGAAAGTGGTGAGGAAGACGTGAAAATAATTTGAGCTGATCGCAGGTGACGCGAAGACTTGACATGTTTGGTGAAGGTCTGTGCTCCTTGAGGAACTAACGGTATTGATTGATTGATTGATTACCTTTTTAGCTCTGCACAGAGCATAACCCTTCAACTAATACACATCCGACCTTCCTGTCTTGCGCTATGGGTTCTTTCTATGTCTTTTTTGGTTCACTTTATATCCATGTCTAACTCCTGTCTCCATGTGTTTCTGGTCTCCCTCTTTTTCACTTATATTGGGGGTTCCAGAACAAGGACTACCTTGTAACGTTATCAACTGATTTTCACATTTGTGCGTCATATCCAATGCGAGCATCTTCTCATCACTTCTTTTCCCACTTGCATTATTGAGTCATGTGGTTCTTAAAATGTTCAATCTCAACCAGCTCAGCTGAAAAGAACAACTGATAATCTTCAGACTCCGCATGAGCCACAATAGGTGTGGATACCATCTATTCAACAAGCTAAAGACAGGAACTACAGATGCGTGTAACTGTGGCATAGATAAAATGACTGCTGAACATCTGCTTCAGAGATGCCAAACATATGAGGAACATAGAAAGCACATATGGCCGTCACCATTACCATTCCTGGAAAAAACTCAATGGAAATGCTAATAGCCTCAAACTGTCCACTGCTGTCTTTTAAAATATCCAAGTAGACATCTGAGAGTGTACGCAGAAGTAAAAGACTTTCTCTGAGGATATTTTTAGAAAATCTCACCCCCTCCCTTCTCTATCTGTCCTAGGCATTGTTCAGACTTTACCCGTACGTGTTATTTTTCTCACTAGGGATATTTTAAAACCAACAGTAAATATAATGTTTTAATGAGAATTTCATCATAATATATACTGTATATAAAACTGTCCTGTATAGTTTCAGGGGCTCTCTTGCGAGACGAAGATAGAATAGGACTACTGTTCCCTCAGGCATGACCAACCAGGCAACTAATATGAGGTTGTGCACGGGGCTGGCAACCTCACCACATAAAACAAATGTATACAGAAACCACAGCTTCATGAGCATGTGAACACTAGGTGCAGGTTTCTGCAAGAAGGACCAGTTGCTTTATAATCCATAAGAAGCGAAACGGAAAATGATGATTATGATGTATGAAACTATTGTCAAGTGGCTGAAGGATATTCTGTAGTGGTCAAAATCTGTTTGTTTTATATATTTTAAAGTGCAGACATAACATGAGGCTGGTAACCCTTCTTTGTAACATAAATCTCTACAGAAAGCGCCACTGCATGAGCATACATATATATATGGACAACTGGCAAAAGAACAGTTGGGCCACCGAAGCTAAGGTTCAAATATGTGCGCAGAACAGACGTGAGGGCACTGGACATAAATCCAGCAACCTGGGAGAATGAAGCTGCCGATTGCATCAAGTGGCGATGCTCTCTATGCCGCCACATTAGATTGGGTGAAAAGAAGCTCTCACGGCAAGCAGAAGAAAGGAGAACACTTGGAAAGGAACACCAGGAAAATAAGCAGCTGAGGGCTGTCACCTCAGCGGTGCATTACCATAGTCAATTATGACTGAAAGAACTATTATATTATATTATATATATATATATATCACCTTGAAGAAGCCTATCTCAAAGCACGTGATCTTGCATTGGTAGTTTATGTAGCAGTGTGTTTAACAGGATGAGGTTGCCACTCCCTTGCGCAACCTCATATTAGTCACCTCTTGCAAAATGTCAGAGGGAGCCAGTAGTCTTATTTTTGTCAAACTTGATGAAATAGTTTTTGTGTGTTTTCTTGTGACCAAAAAAAAAAAAAAGATGGGAGTGAAATTCGTAGCACTTTTATCAGTCTTCAATTGGGAGCTGTCTAAACAAAAAATGTTATTCTGGTTTGGAGCACCACTCACTATAAGAGCACTCCAAAGACAGTATTACAAGACATACTTGGACAGAGGAGACACAGAGTTAGATAGACGAAAGGCTGGCTTGTCAATAACAAATAATTGACCTCTCTAACAATGTGAACTCTCACGAGGGAAGCAGAAGACACAAATAAATAGAGAAAACTGGTTCCTTGAAGTGCACTTATCTCCCCCTTAAAGATCTTTGGTCTAAGGAGAATTAATTGTTGGGTTCTTAATTTAAAACATGCTTTTCTCCTTCATCTCGGATCCTTCGCTGCTGATGGACAAAGCAATCAGTGACTGTCACATCTAGTGGTGTTTCGTAGGGCAGCAGCAACTTCCCTCCACTTTGTTCGGAATGTGGTCACCTTTCAAGCGATGCCCCAACTCTGGTTCAAGCTTTTTATAGCCGTCTCCACAGTTCTCTGCAATGTTGTTTTTTTGTTGGTCTCTCTTTCACCTTTCTTCTGGATTAGGGTTAATATTACTATTATTAGCATAGCAGTTCTGAACATACAGGGTAATTATAAAATCCGTGTGTAACTTTAAACTTTAATAACTTTGCACACTGTAAATAACATATAAAAGCATACTTTATGAAGTTAAAACTGATGTCTACTCATCAAAGCCACCTTCTTTGGATAAACTAAAGGTCAGGATAACAAATGCAGTTTACTAAGCAGCAGCTCAAGAGTCCTTTCAACAAGTTGGAAAATCGAATTGAATGATGTGTCGTGAAAGATTGCTGTTATGTAGAAGCTTAACAATTTTTAATGTGTATTATGTTAAAACTTAATAAATTATGCTTTTATATGACATATAAGGTATGCTTCTATCATGTGTACAGCCAAAGTTATTAACGTTTAAAGTAGCACAAGGAATTTATAACCACCCCGTACTTTTTTTTGTTTTGCTCCTTACAGAGCATGAAGCCAACATTGCATCTGTTCCTGTTGTATGAAGCTTGCACCAAAGCATTCATCTGCTCTTGCAGTTGTTGTTTTTATATCAGTTTTGTTTACATGATGAGGTTGCTATCCCCCATGCACATCCTCAGATTAGTCACCTTTTACAATATGCTTGAGTAAGCAGTGGCCCTATTCTTTATTTGTCACCTCTGAGACACATGGGACCTTCACTGGGAAATCAGTACTTTTATTATGAGACAAATAGAAGGATATATGGCAGACTAGTGCCTCTTTATATAGAAAGTTACGCGAACTATGTCAGAATCGAAAACGAGGCTGAACGACGTAGACGCCATTTTCGGCTAGACAATACCAGGGCTAGTAGCGAGAATAAGCATCGAGTACGATTTTTTTTTTTTTAATTTATGAAGAAAAATATCCCGTTCAACCCCTGATAGGTTATAATTAGGATATATATTGTTTTCAATTCCAAATAATATGAACAACTGCCGATATGAGAAAGTGGCATCACACCTGTCAAATCATTGTAAATAGGGACAATCACAATTATGCTTATACGTAAAATAAATAAATAAATAATAAACAATCAAGAAGAAACTCTGAACAAGAATAATATTAAAATGGAGGGGTGTAAAGGCCTGGTGGTTCCAGTTAAATAACTGACTTTAACAGATATTTAATTGACTTTCATTTGTTAAAAGTCATATGCATTGTAAGAACAGCATCAGACCTTCACATTCCCAGCCACTATATATTAACATTTGTTCGTGTTAAATATTGTTTGACTATATTATGCAGTTCCCTAGGTCTGCCCAAATACCTGGGCACATTAATTCAAATATCTGTTACACTCAACAATTCAAAAAATTAAATCAGCTCTATATTTCTTGTTCTCTCCATTGACTGGCACACTGCTGCAGTTACTGTCCTGAATAGTTGTAGTGGTATTCTTTGGCGTCCTTAATTAGGAACATTGTACTTAGTAATTTGCAATATTCCATACTGTCAGATCTTTCTTAAATTATTTTTAAATGACTTATTTCTGTTATTTATAATTTCTTAAAGGAGCAACTAAACAAGCTCAAGCTACAGGGAGATACAGACTTGTCTGCTGAAAATGAGGACAGTGACCCTCAAGAAAGAAATCTTATTAAAAGTCGGTTTCATTCACATGCGAAAACTGTTCATAAAGATCTCATCAAGAAATCAAGCAGTGGCAAAAAGGTAGTTTCATACAAGCGCACACAGAACGGCACCTACGAAGGTGTGCCCACTGATCTAGATGATGCCTCTAATGATGAAGTGGATACAAGTGAAAAAGACAGCAAATTAGGAAGTGACACAGAAAAGAAAACTGCTTTTGTGGTGGCTGATTTACAAGTCAGCTTTGAAGGAAGCAAAAACGGACCACCAACACGAGGTGTTGAGAAGCAGTCCAACTTAGGAAGCAGCAGTGAACCTGCTTATGCAAATGACCCATCTGAGACTGATCCAATGGTTTTAGTGCTCGCTGACGTTCACAAAATCACTCCGGCCAAGACAGAAGTGGTCAGCATCTCTAAGGAAAAAGCTGCTAGACCTGGAAACATCTATGTTAGTGCTTCAGAGCTAACACCAGTTGCTATGTCAACGTTTGGACCTGGAGCAGCCAGCACTCCTAAGAGTAACAATGGGAGTGTCTCAGAAGAGGCACATGAATCATCAACTGCTGATGATATTTTTCAGAATATTGCTAGAAAGTATCAGGTGGATAACCCGTGGTTTACTTCAGGCTATACTTCAATGGGAGACATCCCAGAGGATCCTAGAGAAGACGATCAGAGCGTAGTTAGTGGTAGTGCTCTGTCTGCATCCATATATGGCAGCAGTGAAATATTTGAAACCACAGATGCTGTTAACTCTTACTACAATTTGGACTCAGATCTAGAGGTACCACCACTAGATGCAGAAGACATTCTCTCTGATGGAGGCCTCCCTAGTCCTATGGGTTTTCCAATGTACAGATCAGTAGAAAAAGGAAAAGTCAATGATGATATCAAACTGATTCCAGGAGCATTAAAATCTCCTGCAGCAAACTTTGGTCGTCTGGTTAATGTTACGAGACCTCGGCCATACAGCAGCATCATTCTCAGAAGCAGACCTGTTCAAGACTCATCTGATGCATCCTCATCAGCCGTGGATAATGAATCTGAGGAATCTCCACCTCTTCCACCACCTCCTGAAGAGAAAGCACATCCACAGTCAGAAACTGCCTTTGAGTTTCCACCTCCACCAAAGTTTTACAAACCTCCTCAACACGCTGCCTGGAGAGACCTGCAAAAGACTGAACAAGAACGGGGTATGATGATGGGTGGTGACTATGTACAGATAAAAAATTTAGAGAAGGATCCAGATACAACAGATGCACAACAAGAAAACAAGACAGAAAGCAAAGGTGGAGGTGGTAAACGACGATCAGTTTTGAGCCCAACTTAGTAAGCATATTGTTTTTATTATCTAGTTTTGTCTGTTCTAGAAGACAGTGTTGTTTTTATTATCTAGTTTTGTGTTCTAGAAGACAGTTTTGTTTTTATTATCTAGTTTTGTCTGGTCTAGAAGACAGTGTTGTTTTTTTTATTATCTAGTTTTGTCTGTTCTAGAAGACAGTGTTGTTTTTATTATATAGTTTTGTGTTCTAGAAGACAGTTTTGTTTTTATTATCTAGTTTTGTCTGGTCTAGAAGACAGTGTTGTTTTTTTTATTATCTAGTTTTGTCTGTTCTAGAAGACAGTGTTGTTTTTATTATCTAGTTTTGTCTGTTCTAGGAGACAGTGTTGTTTTTGTTATCTAGTTTTGTGTTCTAGAAGACAGTTTTGTTTTTATTATCTAGTTTTGTCTGGTCTAGAAGACAGTGTTGTTTTTTTTTATTATCTAGTTTTGTCTGTTCTAGAAGACAGTGTTGTTTTTATTATCTAGTTTTGTCTGGTCTAGAAGACCAGTGTTGTTTTTTTTATTATCTAGTTTTTGTCTGTTCTAGAAGGACTGTGTTTTTTTTTATTATCTAGTTTTGTCTGTTCTAGAAGACTGTGTTGTTTTTTATTATCTAGTTTTGTGTGGTCTAGAAGTGAGTGTTGTTTTTTTTTTTTTTTAGTTTTGTCTGTTCTAGAAGCCTGTGTTGTTTTTGTTATTTAGTTTTGTAATGTTCTACAAGACAGTGTTGTTTTTTTATTATTTAGTTTTGTCTGTTCTAGAAGACAGTGTTGTTTTTATTATCTAGTTTTGTTTTGTTCTAGAAGACAGTTTTGTTTTTCTTTATTATCTAGTTTTGTTGTCTGTTCTAGAAGACAGTTTTTTTTTTTTATTATCTAGTTTTGTCTGTTCTAGAAGACAGTGTGTTGTTTTTATTATCTAGTTTTTGTCTGTTTCTAGAAGACAGTGGTTGTTTTTTTTTATTATCTAGTTTTGTCTGTTCTAGAAGACAGTTGTTGTTTTTATTATCTAGTTTTTGTCTGTTCTAACAAAGTTTCTAGAAGACAGTGTTTTGTTTTTATTTCTTTTTTGTTCTAGAAGACAGTTTTTTTTTATTATCTAGTTTTGTCTGGTCTAGAAGAAGACAGTGTTGTTTTTTTTTATTATCTAGTTTGTCTGTTCTAGAAGACAGTGTTGTTTTTTTTATCTAGTTTTGTGTGTTCTAGAAGACAGTGTTTGTTTTTTTTATTATCTAGTTTTGTCTGTTCTAGAAGACAGTTTTGTTTTTATTATCTAGTTTTGTCCTCACCACCCCCTGTTCTAGAAGACAGTGTTGTTTTTTATTATCTAGTTTTTCTGTTCTAGAAGACAGCGTTGTTTTTATTATCTAGTTTTGTCTGTTCTACAAGACAGTTTGTTTTTATTATCTAGTTTTTCTGTTCTAGAAGACAGTGTTGTTTTTTATTATCTAGTTTTGTCTGTTCTAGAAGACAGTGTTGTTTTTATTATCTAGTTTTTTGTGTCCCCCTGCTCTAGAAGACAGCGTTGTTTTTATTATCTTTTTGTTGTACTACAAGACAGTGTTGTTTTTAATATCTAGTTTTGTCTGCTCTAGAAGACAGTGTTTGTTTTTTATTATCTAGTTTTTGTCTGTTCTACAAGACAGTGTTGTTTTTATTATCTAGTTTTTGTCTGTTCTAGAAGACAGCGTTTTGTTTTTATTATCTAGTTTTGTCTGTTCTACAAGACAGTGTTTTTTTATTATCTAGTTTTTTGTCTGTTTCTAGAAGACAGTGTTGTTTTTTATTATCTAGTTTTGTCTGCTCTAGAAGACAGTGTTGTTTTTTATTATCTAGTTTTGTCTGTTCTAGAAGACAGTGTTGTTTTTATTATCTAGTTTTTTGTCTGTTCTAGAAGACAGCGTTGTTTTTTTTATCTAGTTTTGTCTGTTCTACAAGACAGTGTTGTTTTTGTTATCTAGTTTTTGTGTTCTAGAAGACAGTGTTGTTTTTTATTATTTAGTTTTTGTCTGCTCTAGAAGACAGTTTTTTTTTTTATCTATCTAGTTTTGTCTGTTCTAGAAGACAGTGTTGTTTTTATTATCTAGTTTTTTGTCTGTTCTACAAGACAGTGTTGTTTTTATTATCTAGTTTTGTCTGTTCTAGAAGACAGTGTTGTTTTTTTTTTTATCTAGTTTTTGAAAAACCCCCCCCCAGTTTAGAAGACAGTTTTTGTTTTTATTATCTAGTTTTTTGTCTGGTCTAGAAGACAGTGTTGTTTTTTTTTTTATTATCTAGTTTGGTCTGTTCTAGAAGACAGTGTTGTTTTTATTATCTAGTTTTGTCTGTTCTAGAAGAAGACAGTGTTTTTTTTTTATTATCTTTTTTTTGTCTGTTCTAGAAGATAGTGTTGTTTTTTATTTTTTAGTTTTGTGTTCTAGGAGACAGTGTTGTTTTTATTATCTAGTTTTGTGTTCTAGAAGACAGTGTTGTTTTTAATATCTAGTTTTGTCTGCTCTAGAAGACAGCGTTGTTGTTATTATCTAGTTTTGTCTGTTCTACAAGACAGTGTTGTTTTTATTTTCTAGTTTTGTCTGTTCTAGAAGACAGCGTTGTTTTTATTATCTAGTTTTGTCTGTTCTACAAGACAGTGTTGTTTTTATTATCTAGTTTTGTCTGTTCTAGAAGACAGTGTTGTTTTTTTTATCTTTTTTTGTCTTTTCTAGAAGACAGTGTTGTTTTTTTTATCTTGTTTTTTCTGTTCTAGAAGACAGTTTTTTTTTTATTATCTAGTTTTGTCTGTTCTAGAACAGCAGTTGTTTTTTTATTATCTAGTTTTGTCTATTTCTACAAGACAGTGTTGTTTTTGTTATCTAGTTTTTTGTGTTCTAGAAGACAGCGTTGTTTTTATTATCTTGTTTTGTTTGTTCTACAAGATAGTGTTGTTTTTATTATCTAGTTTTGTCTGTTCTAGAAGACAGTTTTGTTTTTATTATCTAGTTTTGTCTGGTCTAGAAGACAGTGTTGTTTTTTTTATTATCTAGTTTTGTCTGTTCTAGAAGACAGTGTTGTTTTTATTATCTAGTTTTGTCTGTTCTAGAAGACAGTGTTGTTTTTATTATTTAGTTTTGTCTGCTCTAGAAGACAGTGTTGTTTTTATTATCTAGTTTTGTCTGTTCTAGAAGACAGTGTTGTTTTTATTATCTAGTTTTGTCTGTTCTACAAGACAGTGTTGTTTTTATTATCTAGTTTTGTCTGTTCTAGAAGACAGTGTTGTTTTTTTTATCTAGTTTTGTCTGTTCTAGAAGACAGTGTTGTTTTTATTATCTAGTTTTGTCTGTTCTAGAAGACAGTGTTTTTTTTTATTATCTAGTTTTGTCTGTTCTAGAAGACAGTGTTGTTTTTATTATCTAGTTTTGTCTGTTCTAGGAGACAGTTTGTTTTTATTATCTAGTTTTGTCTGGTCTAGAAGACAGTGTTGTTTTTTTTATTATCTAGTTTTGTCTGTTCTAGAAGACAGTGTTGTTTTTATTATCTAGTTTTGTCTGTTCTAGGAGACAGTGTTGTTTTTATTATCTAGTTTTGTGTTCTAGAAGACAGTGTTGTTTTTAATATCTAGTTTTGTCTGCTCTAGAAGACAGTGTTGTTTTTATTTTCTAGTTTTGTCTGTTCTAGAAGACAGCGTTGTTTTTATTATCTAGTTTTGTCTGTTCTACAAGACAGTGTTGTTTTTATTATCTAGTTTTGTCTGTTCTACAAGACAGTGTTGTTTTTATTATCTAGTTTTGTCTGCTCTAGAAGACAGTATTGTTTTTATTATCTAGTTTTGTCTGTTCTAGAAGACAGTGTTGTTTTTATTATCTAGTTTTGTCTGTTCTAGAAGACAGCGTTGTTTTTATTATCTAGTTTTGTCTATTCTACAAGACAGTGTTGTTTTTGTTATCTAGTTTTGTGTTCTAGAAGACAGCGTTGTTTTTATTATCTAGTTTTGTCTGCTCTAGAAGACAGTGTTGTTTTTATTATCTAGTTTTGTCTGTTCTAGAAGACAGCATTGTTTTTATTATCTAGTTTTGTCTGGTCTAGAAGACAGTGTTGTTTTTTTTTATTATCTACTTTTGTCTGTTCTAGAAGACAGTGTTGTTTTTATTATCTAGTTTTGTCTGTTCTAGAAGACTGTGTTGTTTTTATTATCTAGTTTTGTCTGCTGTAGAAGACAGTGTTTTTTTATTATTATCTAGTTTTGTCTGTTCTAGAAGACAGTGTTGTTTTTATTATCTAGTTTTGTCTGTTCTACAAGACAGTGTTGTTTTTATTATCTAGTTTTGTCTGTTCTAGAAGACAGTGTTGTTTTTATTATCTAGTTTTGTCTGTTCTACAAGACAGTGTTGTTTTTATTATCTAGTTTTGTCTGTTCTAGAAGACAGTGTTGTTTTTATTATCTAGTTTTGTGTTCTAGAAGACAGTTTTGTTTTTATTATCTAGTTTTGTCTGGTCTAGAAGACAGTGTTGTTTTTTTTATTATCTAGTTTTGTCTGTTCTAGAAGACAGTGTTGTTTTTGTTATCTAGTTTTGTGTGTTCTAGAAGACAGTGTTGTTTTTATTATCTAGTTTTGTCTGTTCTAGAAGACAGTTTTGTTTTTATTATCTAGTTTTGTCTGTTCTAGAAGACAGTGTTGTTTTTATTATCTAGTTTTGTCTGCTCTAGAAGACAGCGTTGTTTTTATTATCTAGTTTTGTCTGTTCTACAAGACAGTATTGTTTTTATTATCTAGTTTTGTCTGTTCTAGAAGACAGTGTTGTTATTATTATCTAGTTTTGTCTGTTCTAGAAGACAGTGTTGTTTTTATTATCTAGTTTTGTCTGCTCTAGAAGACAGCGTTGTTTTTATTATCTAGTTTTGTCTGTTCTACAAGACAGTGTTGTTTTTAATATCTAGTTTTGTTTGCTCTAGAAGACAGCGTTGTTGTTATTATCTAGTTTTGTCTGTTCTACAAGACAGTGTTGTTTTTATTATCTAGTTTTGTCTGTTCTAGAAGACAGCGTTGTTTTTATTATCTAGTTTTGTCTGTTCTACAAGACAGTGTTGTTTTTATTATCTAGTTTTGTCTGTTCTACAAGACAGTGTTGTTTTTATTATCTAGTTTTGTCTGCTCTAGAAGACAGTGTTGTTTTTATTATCTAGTTTTGTCTGTTCTAGAAGACAGTGTTGTTTTTATTATCTAGTTTTGTCTGTTCTAGAAGACAGCGTTGTTTTTATTATCTAGTTTTGTCTGTTCTACAAGACAGTGTTGTTTTTGTTATCTAGTTTTGTGTTCTAGAAGACAGTGTTGTTTTTATTATCTAGTTTTGTCTGCTCTAGAAGACAGTGTTGTTTTTATTATCTAGTTTTGTCTGTTCTAGAAGACAGCATTGTTTTTATTATCTAGTTTTGTCTGTTCTAGAAGACAGTGTTGTTTTTATTATCTAGTTTTGTCTGTTCTAGAAGACAGCGTTGTTTTTATTATCTAGTTTTGTCTATTCTACAAGACAGTGTTGTTTTTGTTATCTTGTTTTGTCTGCTCTAGAAGACAGCGTTGTTTTTATTATCTAGTTTTGTCTGTTCTACAAGACAGTGTTGTTTTTATTATCTAGTTTTGTCTGTTCTAGAAGACAGTGTTGTTATTATTATCTAGTTTTGTCTGTTCTAGAAGACAGTGTTGTTTTTATTATCCAGTTTTGTCTGTTCTAGAAGACAGCGTTGTTTTTATTATCTAGTTTTGTCTGTTCTACAAGACAGTGTTGTTTTTATTATCTAGTTTTGTCTGCTCTAGAAGACAGCGTTGTTTTTATTATCTATTTTTGTCTGTTCTACAAGACAGTGTTGTTTTTATTATCTAGTTTTGTCTGTTCTAGAAGACAGTGTTGTTTTTATTATCTAGTTTTGTCTGCTCTAGAAGACAGTGTTGTTTTTATTATCTAGTTTTGTCTGTTCTAGAAGACAGTGTTGTTTTTATTATCTAGTTTTGTCTGTTCTAGAAGACAGCGTTGTTTTTATTATCTAGTTTTGTCTGTTCTACAAGACAGTGTTGTTTTTGTTATCTAGTTTTGTGTTCTAGAAGACAGTGTTGTTTTTATTATCTAGTTTTGTCTGCTCTAGAAGACAGTGTTGTTTTTATTATCTAGTTTTGTCTGTTCTAGAAGACAGCATTGTTTTTATTATCTAGTTTTGTCTGTTCTAGAAGACAGTGTTGTTTTTATTATCTAGTTTTGTCTGTTCTACAAGACAGTGTTGTTTTTATTATCTAGTTTTGTCTGCTCTAGAAGACAGTGTTGTTTTTATTATCTAGTTTTGTCTGTTCTAGAAGACAGCGTTGTTTTTATTATCTAGTTTTGTCTGTTCTACAAGACAGTGTTGTTTTTGTTATCTAGTTTTGTGTTCTAGAAGACAGTGTTGTTTTTTATTATCTAGTTTTGTCTGTTCTAGAAGACAGTGTTGTTTTTATTATCTAGTTTTGTCTGTTCTAGAAGACTGTGTTGTTTTTATTATCTAGTTTTGTCTGTTCTAGAAGACAGCGTTGTTTTTATTATCTAGTTTTGTCTGTTCTAGAAGTCAGTGTTGTATTTATTATCTAGTTTTGTCTGCTCTAGAAGACAGTGTTGTTTTTATTATCCAGTTTGGTCTGTTCTACAAGACAATGTTGTTTTTATTATCTAGTTTTGTCTGTTCTAGAAGACTGTGTTGTTTTTATTATCTAGTTTTGTCTGTTCTAGAAGACAGCGTTGTTTTTATTATCTAGTTTTGTCTATTCTACAAGACAGTGTTGTTTTTGTTATCTAGTTTTGTGTTCTAGAAGACAGTGTTGTTTTTATTATCTAGTTTTGTCTGCTCTAGAAGACAGTGTTGTTTTTATTATCTAGTTTTGTCTGTTCTAGAAGACAGCATTGTTTTTATTATCTAGTTTTGTCTGGTCTAGAAGACAGTGTTGTTTTTTTTATTATCTACTTTTGTCTGTTCTAGAAGACTGTGTTGTTTTTATTATCTAGTTTTGTCTGTTCTAGAAGACTGTGTTGTTTTTATTATCTAGTTTTGTCTGCTGTAGAAGACAGTGTTTTTTTTATTATTATCTAGTTTTGTCTGTTCTAGAAGACAGTGTTGTTTTTATTATCTAGTTTTGTCTGTTCTACAAGACAGTGTTGTTTTTATTATCTAGTTTTGTCTGTTCTAGAAGACAGTGTTGTTTTTATTATCTAGTTTTGTCTGTTCTACAAGACAGTGTTGTTTTTATTATCTAGTTTTGTCTGTTCTAGAAGACAGTGTTGTTTTTATTATCTAGTTTTGTGTTCTAGAAGACAGTTTTGTTTTTATTATCTAGTTTTGTCTGGTCTAGAAGACAGTGTTGTTTTTTTTTATTATCTAGTTTTGTCTGTTCTAGAAGACAGTGTTGTTTTTGTTATCTAGTTTTGTGTGTTCTAGAAGACAGTGTTGTTTTTATTATCTAGTTTTGTCTGTTCTAGAAGACAGTTTTGTTTTTATTATCTAGTTTTGTCTGTTCTAGAAGACAGTGTTGTTTTTATTATCTAGTTTTGTCTGCTCTAGAAGACAGCGTTGTTTTTATTATCTAGTTTTGTCTGTTCTACAAGACAGTATTTTTTTTTATATATTTTTCTGTTCTAGAAGACAGTGTTGTTTTTATTATCTAGTTTTGTCTGTTCTAGAAGACAGTGTTGTTTTTTATTATCTAGTTTTGTTTGTTTTAGAAGACATCTCATTTGGGTTTTTTTGTTTTTATTATCTAGTTTTGTCTGTTCTAGAAGACAGTGTGTTGTTTTTTATTATCTAGTTTTGTCTGCTGTAGAAGACAGTGTTTTTTTTATTATCTAGTTTTGTCTGTTCTAGAAGACAGTGTTGTTTTTATTATCTAGTTTTGTCTGTTCTAGAAGACAGTGTTGTTTTTATTATCTAGTTTTGTCTGTTCTAGAAGACAGTGTTGTTTTTATTATCTAGTTTTGTCTGCTCTAGAAGACAGCGTTGTTTTTATTATATAGTTTTGTCTGTTCTAGAAGACAGTGTTGTTTTTGTTCTCTAGTTTTGTCTGTTCTAGAAGACAGTTTTGTTTTTATTATCTAGTTTTGTTGTTTTTGTTTTTATTATCTAGTTTTGTCTGTTCTACAAGACAGTGTTGTTTTTATTATCTAGTTTTGTCTGTTCTAGAAGACAGTGTTGTTTTTATTATCTAGTTTTGTCTGTTCTAGAAGACAGTGTTGTTTTTATTATCTAGTTTTGTCTGTTCTAGAAGACAGCGTTGTTTTTATTTTTTTTGTCTGTTTCTACAAGACAGTGTTGTTTTTGTTATCTGTTGTTCTAGAAGACAGTGTTGTTTTTATTATCTAGTTTTGTCTGCTCTAGAAGACAGCGTTGTTTTTATTATCTAGTTTTGTCTGTTCTAGAAGACAGCATTGTTTTTATTATCTAGTTTTGTCTGTTCTAGAAGACAGTGTTGTTTTTATTATCTAGTTTTGTCTGTTCTAGAAGACAGTGTTGTTTTTATTATCTAGTTTTGTCTGCTCTAGAAGACAGTGTTGTTTTTATTATCTTGTTTTGTCTGCTCTAGAAGACAGCGTTGTTTTTATTATCTAGTTTTGTCTGTTCTACAAGATAGTGTTGTTTTTATTATCTAGTTTTGTCTGTTCTAGAAGACAGTGTTGTTATTATTATCTAGTTTTGTCTGTTCTAGAAGACAGTGTTGTTTTTATTATCCAGTTTTGTCTGTTCTAGAAGACAGCGTTGTTTTTATTATCTAGTTTTGTCTGTTCTAGAAGACAGTGTTGTTTTTATTATCTAGTTTTGTCTGCTCTAGAAGACAGCGTTGTTTTTATTATCTATTTTTGTCTGTTCTACAAGACAGTGTTGTTTTTATTATCTAGTTTTGTCTGTTCTAGAAGACAGTGTTGTTTTTATTATCTAGTTTTGTCTGCTCTAGAAGACAGTGTTGTTTTTATTATCTAGTTTTGTCTGTTCTAGAAGACAGTGTTGTTTTTATTATCTAGTTTTGTCTGTTCTAGAAGACAGCGTTGTTTTTATTATCTAGTTTTGTCTGTTCTACAAGACAGTGTTGTTTTTGTTATCTAGTTTTGTGTTCTAGAAGACAGTGTTGTTTTTATTATCTAGTTTTGTCTGCTCTAGAAGACAGTGTTGTTTTTATTATCTAGTTTTGTCTGTTCTAGAAGACAGCATTGTTTTTATTATCTAGTTTTGTCTGTTCTAGAAGACAGTGTTGTTTTTATTATCTAGTTTTGTCTGTTCTACAAGACAGTGTTGTTTTTATTATCTAGTTTTGTCTGCTCTAGAAGACAGTGTTGTTTTTATTATCTAGTTTTGTCTGTTCTAGAAGACAGCGTTGTTTTTATTATCTAGTTTTGTCTGTTCTACAAGACAGTGTTGTTTTTGTTATCTAGTTTTGTGTTCTAGAAGACAGTGTTGTTTTTATTATCTAGTTTTGTCTGTTCTAGAAGACAGTGTTGTTTTTATTATCTAGTTTTGTCTGTTCTACAAGACAGTGTTGTTTTTATTATCTAGTTTTGTCTGTTCTAGAAGACTGTGTTGTTTTTATTATCTAGTTTTGTCTGTTCTAGAAGACAGCGTTGTTTTTATTATCTAGTTTTGTCTGTTCTAGAAGTCAGTGTTGTATTTATTATCTAGTTTTGTCTGCTCTAGAAGACAGTGTTGTTTTTATTATCTAGTTTGGTCTGTTCTACAAGACAATGTTGTTTTTATTATCTAGTTTTGTCTGTTCTAGAAGACTGTGTTGTTTTTATTATCTAGTTTTGTCTGTTCTAGAAGACAGTGTTGTTTTTCATCTATATATGTCTGTTCTAAATGACGGTATTGCTTTTTTATCTGTATTTGTCCTTCCTAAAAGACAGTACTGTTTTTAACTATATTTGTCTGTCCTAAAAGACAGTTTTCTTTTTATCTTTATTTGTCTGTCTTAATACTAGACAGTGTTGTTTTTATTATCTAGTTTTGTCTGTTCTAGAAGACTGTGTTGTTTTTATTATCTAGTTTTGTCTGTTCTAGAAGACAGTGTTGTTTTTATTATCTAGTTTTGTCTGTTCTAGAAGACAGCATTGTTTTTATTATCTAGTTTTGTCTATTCTACAAGACAGTGTTGTTTTTGTTATCTAGTTTTTTGTTCTAGAAGACAGTGTTGTTTTTATTATCTAGTTTTGTCTGCTCTAGAAGACAGTGTTGTTTTTATTATCTAGTTTTGTCTGTTCTAGAAGACAGCATTGTTTTTATTATCTAGTTTTGTCTGGTCTAGAAGACAGTGTTGTTTTTTTTATTATCTACTTTTGTCTGTTCTAGAAGACTGTGTTGTTTTTATTATCTAGTTTTGTCTGTTCTAGAAGACTGTGTTGTTTTTATTATCTAGTTTTGTCTGCTGTAGAAGACAGTGTTTTTTTATTATTATCTAGTTTTGTGTTCTAGAAGACAGTGTTGTTTTTATTATCTAGTTTTGTCTGTTCTACAAGACAGTGTTGTTTTTATTATCTAGTTTTGTCTGTTCTAGAAGACAGTGTTGTTTTTATTATCTAGTTTTGTCTGTTCTACAAGACAGTGTTGTTTTTATTATCTAGTTTTGTCTGTTCTAGAAGACAGTGTTGTTTTTATTATCTAGTTTTGTGTTCTAGAAGACAGTTTTGTTTTTATTATCTAGTTTTGTCTGGTCTAGAAGACAGTGTTGTTTTTTTTATTATCTAGTTTTGTCTGTTCTAGAAGACAGTGTTGTTTTTGTTATCTAGTTTTGTGTGTTCTAGAAGACAGTGTTGTTTTTATTATCTAGTTTTGTCTGTTCTAGAAGACAGTTTTGTTTTTATTATCTAGTTTTGTCTGTTCTAGAAGACAGTGTAGTTTTTATTATCTAGTTTTGTCTGCTCTAGAAGACAGCATTGTTTTTATTATCTAGTTTTGTCTGTTCTACAAGACAGTATTGTTTTTATTATCTAGTTTTGTCTGTTCTAGAAGACAGTGTTGTTTTTATTATCTAGTTTTGTCTGTTCTAGAAGACAGTGTTGTTTTTATTATCTAGTTTTGTCTGCTCTAGAAGACAGCGTTGTTTTTATTATCTAGTTTTGTCTGTTCTACAAGACAGTGTTGTTTTTAATATCTAGTTTTGTTTGCTCTAGAAGACAGCGTTGTTGTTATTATCTAGTTTTGTCTGTTCTACAAGACAGTGTTGTTTTTATTATCTAGTTTTGTCTGTTCTAGAAGACAGTGTTGTTTTTATTATCTAGTTTTGTCTGTTCTAGAAGACAGTGTTGTTTTTATTATCTAGTTTTGTCTGTTCTACAAGACAGTGTTGTTTTTATTATCTAGTTTTGTGTTCTAGAAGACAGTTTTGTTTTTATTATCTAGTTTTGTCTGGTCTAGAAGACAGTGTTGTTTTTATTATCTAGTTTTGTCTGCTCTAGAAGACAGTTTTGTTTTTATTATCTAGTTTTGTCTGTCTAAAAAGACAGTTTTTTTTTTATCTATTTTGTCTGTCTTAACAAGACAGTGTTGTTTTTATTATCTAGTTTTGTCTGTTCTAGAAGACAGTGTTGTTTTTATTATCTAGTTTTGTCTGTTCTAGAAGACAGTGTTGTTTTTATTATCTAGTTTTGTCTGTTCTAGAAGACAGTGTTGTTTTTATTATCTAGTTTTGTCTGTTCTACAAGACAGTGTTGTTTTTGTTATCTAGTTTTGTGTTCTAGAAGACAGTGTTGTTTTTATTATCTAGTTTTGTCTGCTCTAGAAGACAGTGTTGTTTTTATTATCTAGTTTTGTCTGTTCTAGAAGACAGCATTGTTTTTATTATCTAGTTTTGTCTGTTCTAGAAGACAGTGTTGTTTTTTTTATTATCTAGTTTTGTCTGTTCTAGAAGACTGTGTTGTTTTTATTATCTAGTTTTGTCTGTTCTAGAAGACTGTGTTGTTTTTATTATCTAGTTTTGTCTGCTCTAGAAGACAGTGTTGTTTTTTTTATTATCTAGTTTTGTCTGTTCTAGAAGACAGTGTTGTTTTTATTATCTAGTTTTGTCTGTTCTACAAGACAGTGTTGTTTTTATTATCTAGTTTTGTCTGTTCTAGAAGACAGTGTTGTTTTTATTATCTAGTTTTGTCTGTTCTAGAAGACAGTGTTGTTTTTATTATCTAGTTTTGTCTGTTCTAGAAGACAGTGTTGTTTTTATTATCTAGTTTTGTCTGTTCTAGAAGACAGTGTTGTTTTTATTATCTAGTTTTGTCTGTTCTAGAAGACAGTGTTGTTTTTATTATCTAGTTTTGTCTGTTCTAGAAGACAGTGTTGTTTTTATTATCTAGTTTTGTCTGTTCTAGAAGACAGTGTTGTTTTTATTATCTAGTTTTGTCTGTTCTACAAGACAGTGTTATTTTTTATTTTCTAGTTTTGTTTGTTTTAGAAGACAGTGTTGTTTTTTTATTATCTAGTTTTGTCTGTTCTAGAAGACAGTGTTGTTTTTATTATCTAGTTTTGTCTGTTCTACAAGACAGTGTTGTTTTTATTATCTAGTTTTGTCTGTTCTAGAAGACAGTGTTTTTTTTTATTATCTAGTTTTGTCTGTTCTAGAAGACAGTGTTGTTTTTATTATCTAGTTTTGTCTGTTCTAGGAGACAGTGTTGTTTTTATTATCTAGTTTTGTTTTTATTATCTAGTTTTGTCTGGTCTAGAAGACAGTGTTGTTTTTTTTTATTATCTAGTTTTGTCTGTTCTAGAAGACAGTGTTGTTTTTATTATCTAGTTTTGTCTGTTCTAGAAGACAGTGTTGTTTTTATTATCTAGTTTTGTCTGTTCTAGAAGACAGTGTTGTTTTTATTATCTAGTTTTGTCTGTTCTACAAGACAGTGTTGTTTTTATTATCTAGTTTTGTCTGTTCTAGAAGACAGTGTTGTTTTTATTATCTAGTTTTGTCTGTTCTAGAAGACAGTGTTGTTTTTATTATCTAGTTTTGTCTGTTCTAGAAGACAGCATTGTTTTTATTATCTAGTTTTGTCTGTTCTAGAAGACAGTGTTGTTTTTATTATCTAGTTTTGTCTGTTCTAGAAGACAGTGTTGTTTTTATTATCTAGTTTTGTCTGCTCTAGAAGACAGTGTTGTTTTTATTATCTAGTTTTGTCTGTTCTAGAAGACAGCATTGTTTTTATTATCTAGTTTTGTCTGTTCTAGAAGACAGTGTTGTTTTTATTATCTAGTTTTGTCTGTTCTAGAAGACAGTGTTGTTTTTATTATCTAGTTTTGTCTGCTCTAGAAGACAGTGTTGTTTTTATTATCTTGTTTTGTCTGCTCTAGAAGACAGTGTTGTTTTTATTATCTAGTTTTGTCTGTTCTACAAGATAGTGTTGTTTTTATTATCTAGTTTTGTCTGTTCTAGAAGACAGTGTTGTTATTATTATCTAGTTTTGTCTGTTCTAGAAGACAGTGTTGTTTTTATTATCTAGTTTTGTCTGTTCTAGAAGACAGCGTTGTTTTTATTATCTAGTTTTGTCTGTTCTAGAAGACAGTGTTGTTTTTATTATCTAGTTTTGTCTGCTCTAGAAGAAGCGTTGTTTTTATTATCATTTTTGTCTGTTTACAAGACAGTTTGTTTTTATTATCTAGTTTTGTCTGTTCTAGAAGACAGTGTTGTTTTTATTATCTAGTTTTGTCTGCTCTAGAAGACAGTGTTGTTTTTATTATCTAGTTTTGTCTGTTCTAGAAGACAGTGTTGTTTTTATTATCTAGTTTTGTCTGTTCTAGAAGACAGCGTTGTTTTTATTATCTAGTTTTGTCTGTTCTACAAGACAGTGTTGTTTTTGTTATCTAGTTTTGTGTTCTAGAAGACAGTGTTGTTTTTATTATCTAGTTTTGTCTGCTCTAGAAAACAGTGTTGTTTTTATTATCTAGTTTTGTCTGTTCTAGAAGACAGCATTGTTTTTATTATCTAGTTTTGTCTGTTCTAGAAGACAGTGTTGTTTTTATTATCTAGTTTTGTCTGTTCTACAAGACAGTGTTGTTTTTATTATCTAGTTTTGTCTGCTCTAGAAGACAGTGTTGTTTTTATTATCTAGTTTTGTCTGTTCTAGAAGACAGCATTGTTTTTATTATCTAGTTTTGTCTGTTCTACAAGACAGTGTTGTTTTTGTTATCTAGTTTTGTGTTCTAGAAGACAGTGTTGTTTTTATTATCCAGTTTTGTCTGTTCTAGAAGACAGCGTTGTTTTTATTATCTAGTTTTGTCTGTTCTAGAAGACTGTGTTCTAGAAGACAGTGTTGTTTTTATTATCCAGTTTTGTCTGTTCTAGAAGACAGCGTTGTTTTTATTATCTAGTTTTGTCTGTTCTAGAAGACTGTGTTGTTTTTATTATCTAGTTTTGTCTGTTCTAGAAGACAGTGTTGTTTTTCATCTATATATGTCTGTTCTAAATGACGGTATTGCTTTTTTATCTGTATTTGTCCTTCCTAAAAGACAGTACTGTTTTTAACTATATTTGTCTGTCCTAAAAGACAGTTTTGTTTTTTATCTTTATTTGTCTGTCTTAATACTAGACAGTGTTGTTTTTATCATCTACTTTGATCTGTTCTAGAAGACAGTGTTTTTTTTCATCTATAAATGTCTTTCATAAAAGGTAGTATTGTTTTTTTTAAATCTATATATGTCTGTTATAAAAGACAATATTGTTTTGTTATCTATATTTTTCTGTCCAAAACTAGACACTTTTTATTATTATTTAGTTTTGTCTGATCTAATAGACAGAGTTGTTTTTCATCTATATTTGTCTGTCCTAAAAGACAGTATTGTTTTTTTTATCTATATATATATATGTCTGTCCTTACTTACTTAGTCGTTCCTCTTCTACCGTGAGGTGTAGAGGTTTGGAAGAGAGAGCGACAGACTATCCTATCGGCTGTCTTCTTCCTGGCCTGGTTCCATTCTAGTCCTCGGTCCTTCAAAGATTGTCTAATGTTGTCCTCCCAGCGGACTCTGGGTCGTCCTGGAGGTCTGGATCCCTGGCTCTTTGTTTCCCATGCTTGTCGTGGTAGCCGATCTTCTCCCATTCTGCAGACATGGCCAAACCATCTTAGTTGGGACTGTTCTATTTGGGTCTGCAGCGGGTGGGATTTTAGGCTTTGACGTATCGTCTGGTTGCGGACCATGTCTCTTCTTGTTACTTCAACCACCTTCCTCAGATACCTCATTTCTGAGGTTTGAATCTGGCTTTTGTGGGTTGTAGTCATTGCCCATGACTCGCATCCATATGTCAAGACTGGGACATAGGTGGAGCGGTATACAGCCATCTTCGTTTTCTTACCAACCTCTTTTTTGCTGAGGAATCCTCGATTTATGGCCTGATAAAGTCTCCCAGCCGCTGCTTTTCGAGTGGCCAACTCTTCTTTGATGCCCCCCTTTATGTCTGTCCTAAAAGACAGTATTGTTTTTAACTATATTTATCTGTCCTAAATAACAATGTTGTTTTTCAATTATATTTGTCTGTCCTAAAAGACGGTGTTGTTTTTTAATCTACATTTGCCTGTACTAAAAGGTATTGTTGTTTGTCATCTATATATTGTCTGAAGAAAGTCTGCATCAATGCATTCATGTGCTATTGCAGAGATTGTTTCTGCAGCAATTTTTTGTTCATGACAAGGTTGCCAGCACTATGCCAGCACAACCTCATGTTATTAGTCACCACTTTTGACATAACTGTGTAAGCAGAAGTCCTATTTTTTCTATGTCTCCTCCAAAACCTCAGGATCACACAGTCCAACAGCTCTACAGATCCACAGCTCCAGAATAATTTTAATTACCATGCTCACAGCTCTCAGCAATGTCATGAAAACTATCACTCACTGCAATATATGTGGAAATAAAAAGGCACATAAACTTGCCAAAGAAGGAGGAAAGAAAATTCAAACAGAAGACAGAGCTACATATGAAGAGATAAAAGCATTGATCAGAAATAATTTTAGAGAAAAGTGACATAGGGAACGCCCCGAGTCCAATACTACAGAACCACACAACACATTACTAAGTGATAATTTTCAGACTAAGAACCGGCCACTGCAGATTCAAATACCATCTGTAAAACACATTGAAAATCGGACAGATAGATATGTGCCTACGATAGATATGTGCCTACGATAGATATGTGCCTACGTGGAGAAGACAAACAAACAGTAGAACACGTACTCCAAAGCTGTCAGCTCCAGAACAGGGGCAGGATGGTAGCATGGCCTTCTCCAATTTAGTTGAGGGAGAAACTTCATGGTGACGAGAGAGAAGCCTGAGACAGACTGCCAGTTGAGGGAGAAACTTCATGGTGACGAGAGAGAAGCCTGAGACAGACTGGCAGCTTTATAAGAGAGATAAACTACGAAGAAGAAGACTCACTTTTTTTTTCTTCAAATTTTCAATTTTATTTTTTCTATATTTCTCATTATAACTTTTTTTTCCACAGTATGAACTTGACTCTCCTGTCTACTGTATGTGTTCTAACTTTGGTAACTGGTGTGTACAGTAACTTGGGCAATGATGGGACCAGAGTGGACATCACAGTGTTTGCTCCAAGCCACTTTTTTACAAACACCACTCGGGTGTTTTTCAATTTCAATAAAAACACGGAGCTAGTGAGCAGCAAGGACTCTAGTGTTTTAGTGTATGGTGAGTTATAGATGAGATAATGGAATGATGAGTTGTAGATGAGATAATGGAATGGTGAATTATAGATGAGATAATGGAATGGTAAGTTATAGTTTGAGATAATGGAATGGTGAGTTGTAAAGATTTAGTGTTGAAGTGTATGGTAAGTCATAGTTGAGATATTGGAATGGTGAGATGTAAGGATTTAGTGTTGTAGTGTATGGTAAGTTATAGCTGAGTTATTGGAATGGTGAGTTGTTAGAACTTGGTGTTGATGTGTATGGTAAATTACAGCTGAGATAAAATGGAAAAGTGAGTTGTTAGGACTTAGTGATTTTAGTGCATGGTAAGTTACGTGTGAGATGTTGGAATGGTGAGTTGTAAGGACTTACATTTTGTAGTGTATATGAAGTTACAGCTGAGACACTGAATGGTGCGATATGAGGACTTAGTGTAGTAGTGAAATGTAGGAATGTCATGTGGTGGAGTAGTTAGAGCACTTGCTTTTTGAGACTAAATTACTGAGTTTGAAACCAGGTATCATCATGATTCAGTTTACCCAATTTGTATCTGACTGTTCTTGAGTTAGAGAAGGTAAAGGCAGCAAGGAAAGGGACCAGTCACCCCCACCTCATAAAACTGAGACCAAGTAAAGTGAAGAATTTAAAACTTCACTCCCCTATAGCATTATCTGCTATGGGACTACCTTTTTTTACATTACAGTAAATGTGTGGAACTGTTGAATAGCAAAGGCTGTAGTGTTTTCATGAATGGGTAATACAAAAATGAGGAGAATTACAATAAGACTATGAAAAATGGTTTGATGAATGAAAAAAAAAAGAATATTTCTTACTAGGACAAAAGTGGCCTACATTACAACCTTAAGGTCTTCTTACTTACTTAGTTGTTCCCCTTCTACCGTGAGGTGTATAGGTTTGGAAGAGAGAGCGCCAGACTATCCTATCGGCTGTCTTTCTCCTGGCCTGGTTCCATTCTAGTCCTCGGTCCTTCAAAGATTGTCTAATGTTGTCCTCTCAGCGGACTCTGGGTCATCCTGGGGGTCTGGATCCCTGGTTCTTTGTTTCCTTAAGGTCTTCATGAATGACAAATAAACGAATTAGCAAAATCAGTCGAGAAAAGAAAGTTTGAACTAATCTTAAATAATAAACAGTTTAAAAAAATAATTGCAGCCATAATTGGAAATCATATTCCTGCTTCTTCTTCTTCGTTCACTTTCAACTTGTATGTGCTCAAACAACACACTGGTCAGCTTGAGGTTGTTGGTACAGTATCTCTGTAGAGTTTTGCCAGGAATGGTACTGGTGATGGACATATGGGCTTTATCTGCTCCTCATATGTTGGGCATCTTTGAAGTAGATGTTCAGCAGTCAATTTATTGTGGTGCCACAGCTACACTCATCAGTAGTTCCTGTCTTTAGCTTGTTGAATACATGGTATCCCAATCTGTAGTGGCCTGTGCAAAGTCTGAAGATTACCATTTCTTCACTTCTGCTAAGCTGGTAATATGCGTCATATTTGTGTGTGTGGCCTGGATTCTCTGTTTCCCACTTGCTCCTGTATCTGTTCTTGATAAAACTCTTGGCCTCTTTAATTGCATTACAGGCCAAATAAATTTTTTATGCATTTAGGTCACGTCTCACTTTCTTTTCTCTATTGTTTATGTTCATTTGTCCCTGATTGATGACCTTGGGTTGTAAGTAGGCTATATCTTTACCTTTTGTCCTAGTTAACACGTACACAACCTACTATCATTCATCCCATTGTCATGTAAAGTAAATAATAATGGAGATAGAATCTTTGTCGTTTTTAAATCTCTAAATATTGGTGATGCTATTTACGGCGCCACCTCAGATTGGGCGAAGAGAGGCTCACACAAGAAGCAGAGGTGAGGAGAAAACGTCGAAAGGAGCACCAGGAAAATAAGCAGCTGAGGGCTGTCACCTCAGGGGCGCATTCCCATAGTCAGTTATGACTGAAGGGGCTATTATTATTATTATTATTATTATAAATATTGGTGGAAAACAACTGTATTTTAAACAAAGATTATTGAGTTTTAGAATACGAAACTACTGAAAACAAGTAGCAATACATAAGCACATCTAAATAATTATTAGAATACACAAGATTTAGAAAACTGTGGGATGGAAGACAAAAAAAAAGGGGGGGGGGGATATTTCTTACTAGAACAAAAGACAAGAACAAAACCTACATTATGACTACAAAGCCTTCGTCAGGGACAGATGAACAAAAACAGAAAGGAAAAAAAGTGAGAACTAAATAAAATAACATTAACAATAAATATCTTCTTCTTCGTTCGCCCTGAAAAGGACGGTGGTTGCGTTGTGTCTGTTTACAACGTAGCTGTGATATCTGCACCTTTCGGTCGACACATCCGACTTCTGCACGGCATTTTTTAGGACCGGGTTTGCCTTCCCATTGCGATCCGTGCTCGCTCAGCCAGCCTGCATTGCTGCATACTGTTTCCAGGACCACCACGTGGAGGTGGAGCACGGTCTTGACCAGCTCTGGTTCGCTAGTCCTGACGCAGGCAGTCAAGCTATGAGTCGCTGACTGCGGTCTCTATTGCTGCGTCTTGAGGTCCCAACAATAAATATGACTTCACCTGATTAAACTGGCATGGCTGGACTAAAATGGCTACCACTACCGGAGAGAAAGAAGCAATAAAAAATAGAAAAATAATGATAATTTTATTGTATTATCACTTCTGTTCTGCAAAAATAAATAGCACAGTTGCTTTAGTCTTACCTTTATTCTACACAATGTTTTTTACCTTTCTTCAGATGTATCCAAGCCACTGATAGATACAAATCTTAACTCGGCGAAACCTTGTTTTAACGTCACTTGTGAGCAAGGATGTGATGAGGCAACTGGCGAGTGCATTTGTTTTAAGGGTTACAAGCTGAGCACTACTGGAGAATGTATAGGTAAGAAGCAGACAGTGCTTGTTAGTATCTTTATAGTTAGTATTTTTATTGAGGTGGGTGACTATATCACTGCCAAAGTACATGAAATACTTTAGCATAGGTTTCCTAAGAATGAGCTAATTACAGTGGTTGGTCCTATTATTCATTTCCCACAGCTGGCCTCCTTGCAAGAAGCCTGCAACAAAGTATTCATGTGTGTTTGCAGTAATTTGTGAATTATTTTTTTTTACATGTTGAGTTTGCCAGCTTCATTGACAACTTCATATTAATGACCTACTACGCCACGTCTGAGGAATAAATAGTCCTATTTCTGCTAAGAGACCCTTGGGTACCCCATGAGGTAGCTTCCATAATCATCATTATCTCCTTTTTTTGCATAGAGCCACATCTGCAGTTTGTCCTTTGAGGAAGCCTAGGCATAAACTCCTGCAGTGGTGGTTTCTGAAACATTATGTTTTACATGTTGAGATTGCCAGCCTCACACGCAACCTCATATTAATCACTTTTTACAAATGGCTGAGAAAGCAGCAATAATATTTCTTTGTTTCTTAAGAGAACGGTGTCATTATTATGTAAGCAGTATACATAGATGGTATGTCCATATAATAATATAATGCCCCTTCAGTCATAACTGACTATGGGAATGCGCCCCTGAGGTGACAGCCCTTAGCTGCAATGTCCAACAAAGGAGAATTTTACATGCTTTTCCTTTGTCAGGTGAGATTTCTAAATTGCTTAAACAGGAACACCACTGGCCTAGACTTCTCTTTAAGTATAGTGCATTAAGAATATAGAGCTGTCATCAGGGGCTGCGGCAGAAAAAAGAATAACATAATTATTTCCCATCATGTTTTGGCCAGCGACTTACTCGTAATATACTAGATGTATAAGACTGTCGGTGACATGCAGTTTTCGGGCATTCCCTTAATTTTTGCTTTCTAGTTCTTTGGGATATTCACAGAATCAACTAGACAGACATATAAATCATAAGCCTTACACATTTTATAGATATATTCTTCTTCTTCTTCTTTGATCCTTAGCCGCCGACTGTCAAAGCAGTCAGTGGCCATCACGCCTAGTGGCGTCTTGTAGGGCAACAACAAATTGATTCCACTTTACTCGGTCGGTGGCCATCCTACGTACAGTGCCCCAACTCTGGTTCATTCTTTGCATCTCAGCCTCCACAGTCCTCCGCCAGGTTGTTTTTGGTCGACCTCTCTTTCGTTTTCCTTCAGGGGTCCAAAGCATAGCTGTTCTTGTGATGGCATCGGGGTCTCTTCTGAGGACATGGCCAACCCAGCTCCAGCGTCTGCCAGCTATGATGGTGTGCATGTCCTCTTGCTTGCTCCGAGCAAGCAGATCTTGGTTGGTGATGGTATTCGGCCAAAAGATTCGGAGGATTTTTCTTAGGCATGTTGTGTGAAAAGAGGACAGTTTCGACATTTCCTTCTCTGTAACTCTCCAGCATTCTGCACCATAGAGAAGCACAGAAAGCACACAGCTCTGATATAATCTTAATTTTGTGCTTGTGCTGTATTGAGAGGACTTCCAGATGTTGTTTAGGCTAAAAAAGGCTGTTCTTGCCTTATTCATTCTGATGTTGATGTCTTTGCCTGCCCCGCCGTCTGGTGTTACTATGCATTCTAGGTATGTGAAGGTGTCTGTCTGTACCAGTTGCTGATTCCTTACTGATATGGGCTCAGGGTTGCTCACATTGAGCGTCATGACCTCTGACTTCTTTAAATTGATGTTCAAGCCCACCTGCTGGCTAAACTTATTAAGTCTATCCGTTTTTTCCTGGATGTGTTGATGTGAATGTGCTAGTAGTGCAATGTCATTTATAGATATATATAGATGCCTAATTTCCTCATGATGAGTGACAATTGTATGTGTATTTTCCTTACCAGATGTCAATGAATGCATGGAAGGCAAGGCCAGATGTGATTTTGCAGCAGGATGCCACAACAGAAAGGGGTATAATTTTTAAATTGTATCTTCCATTCTTTTGTTATTCCATTACTTTCTTCCTTCCCTTTTTCGCTGCTTATGGAGCATGGACCACCGTAGCTGTAACCTCCATACAGGAAGCCTGCGTTGAAGCACTTGTGTGCTTTAGGAGAGGTGGTTTATGCAGCAGTTTATGTTACATGAAAGTAATGCCAGCCTCATGCTAAAAATTACCTTAGTCACCTTTTGTAACATGCCTGGTGTGTCACAGTTTTCTTTATTCTTCAGCCGTTCAATTTAATTAATCGTATAGTGGTTGTACATTTCAGGGGTGGTAAAGTCAGAGACGAAAAATTTCATCCTTTCAGCTCTGTGACTCCTAACTACCAAGTTCCTACGTCATCTCAAATGACATTATTTTTACGTCATCCGTTTCCATCGTTACCTTTTCTTACTCTCCACCAACTCACTAGGTGTAAGCCTTGAGAGTGCAATCCTTATTCAACTTCCCATACTTTCGATTTTGCAGAATCACCAAATATGGGTCACATATGCTGTGACATTTTCACCCCTGGGCTCTTCAGAGAAAATGTGGCTTATAGCAACATTTTCAATAGTCTTCTTCCTTAAAAAAAAAAACAGAATCTAAACAACAACATAATTATACAGCTCCCCTTTCCTATGGAAAATTGGAACTATTAACCATTAATGTCAACGAATGCCTTCAACATATAATTTAAAGTCAAACATTTTCAAAAAAATTGAGTTAAAGTACTAAATATATGACCCCTTTTCCTATCATCTTCCACTCGCTGCCACCTAAACAAGTTCAGCCCTCGACTGACACTCGTCTAATTCTGTACTCAGTGTACTCATTGTATTTCTACCAAGGAACATAACTCCTACAGGTCTTACTCCTTACTTCTATAGTCACCCTCCTGTCCTTCCGCCATTGCGTCTAGGTTTTCACCCCTCGCTCTGCTAGGTGGGCATTATCGTTATTCCCTAACTCAGCTCGCACATAAGTCCGTTTTGGACCCTATTATGCCCCTATGCAAGATCTAGCTATCGCCTCCATCTTGCACCTATAGCTGCTATAATCAGCCCTCAGAGAATCTCTTCTTTCTCTTTTCTTTCTTGCTCCGGTTTGCTATCTCATTTCATTCTCTATACTCCTCTCATAATTTTACCTTACCTTCTGGATTTCGGAAAACCTAGCTCCTCTCAGGTCTCCGCAAGACTTAGCGGCCGCCACAGCATCTCTGTGCTCCACGTTATCTATTTATCTTGTTCCTTCTCTGGAAGGGATCTATAAGTTTATACGTTCTTATTGTTAATCTCTCCACTTCCTTCCTTACCTCCATTGCTCACCAATATACAATGGCCTCTTCAGAATTCCAATAATTCAGCCGTTTTCTTTATGATTTCTTAATTTACCCTTTTTCCCCCGTTATCTTATAACTCATAGGCTCGTCACTACTCTGTGACTTCTCAATTTTCCCATCCTTACTTATCTTAGCGATTCTCTTGTGCTCGCCATCTCCCATGGCCCTTAATACCTCACCGTCTGATCTCTCAATTAACTCACTCTTAATTTCGCCATCTCTTATGGCTTCTTCTTCTTCTCACATAATATCCTCGCCATTCTTCCATGGCCTTAACCTACCTTTATTTATTCATTATTTCCAACATTTACTTATTTCTCCTTTACTCCTCATCTCCCCCTCTACTTCACTTACTCATAAACTCCACTCTTTTCGCTATAGTGGCCTGTTTAACAATATCTATAATTGCTTCCTCCTTTATTTCTCTTCTCACTTCGTTCACGCTTTGCTTGCTCTATCCTTCTCTGTCGTCTCTTCATGTTTTCTTCATCTAACATTTTCGTCAGAACTATGTCTATTTAATCTCTTGTTTCTGGAAAGTGTGTATAATACCTTCCCTCCAGCAATCTCCATACCATGGTTCTTGAGAAGTCAAAATCAGGTCGTTTTATGATGGCTTCTATCACCTTCTTCAACTCCTCTATGCTTGGTTCATCCACTTTAATCATTTTCTTCCTCTTGTCATTCACCTCTTCTCCTACTTCTTTTCTCAATTTTTCCACCATTTCGCACCTCTCCGTAAGCCATACTTTCCTCATATGACTCTCTTTATTTCTACATCTTGTATTTTCTTCCGCGTCCTCGTCCTCTGTGCATTCTAACTTATCTTCTTCATCTGACGATACACTGTCTGAGTAACTTGACGTCGAATCTGAGAACACGTCTCTATCCACTATTTTGATTTCCCAGTAATTAAGTTCCTCCATCACTCTCACCACAAGCCTGCGAATTTCTTCTTTTCTTTCTGATAAGTCTGTATCAAACTTTCTCTCCAGAAATGTCTGCACATACTTTAGTACTACGGTGTGGGGTTTAGCTCCTCTCAGTTCGTCTTTTATTGTTTTCTTCATCTCCTCTAAGCTTGGCTTAGCCACTTTGATGATTTTCTTCTTCTCCTCCACTCCACTGTTAACTCTCTGTACTCTCTTCTCTCCTTCCCGCTCTCTAATTTTTGTTTCGTTATAGGCACAATGTGCTGCTAACTCTTCCTCGTCCTCTCTTCTACTATTATTGCTTGAGTTCCTCTCAGCTTCTTCATTCTTAAATCCGTCGTTACATCGATCTCTACTTGTTTTCCTGATATCTTTAGCTACCTCCATCCTGTCCTGAGGATCTCCCTGTGGTTTCTGTTGAACTGTGGTCCCTTCTAGTTCCGTGTCCTCATTCTTCTCTTCACTATCCGACAGAAATCTCCTCTTATATTCCATCAACGGAATATCATCTTCATTCTCCTAGTTATCTTCTTCATCTGCAAGTCCCTCTCTCCCTTCTGAATTCTCCCTATCCTGCGGTTTATCAAGGGGAGCTGGTACTCTGCCTCCATTCTCCTGTTCCCCTTTAAACTCCTTATTCCCATCGTAATTGATTTACGTCTCCTCTCATCACTCATCCTACCACCACTCTTGTTCCCCATCTTTTCCTTTACCATTTTTAATTCCGATTTGACATTGGTCCTGCCAGTCTCATTTCTTACTCTATCGACATCTGAGTCCGAATAGTTCATTATACTCATCTCGTTTTCTCCATCAGTTTCCCTATCACCGATTCCTAGTGGTGATACCAACGTAGTTTTTCTCCTTGGTTTAGTTCTTTTCTCTGCGTTATGTTTACATCTTTTGTTATTCTGTTTATTAATAAGTTCACACACTAAGTCCTTCCTTTCTGTCTGCGTTGCAATCGTGTTTGTTTTCTTTTCTACTTTAATCTTATTCGGATCTAACTTTCTCTTCAAGTTCAACTTTGGTCTCTTTCTCATACAATTGATCTCCGCTCCATTATTAATCTTACTGTTCGTTGTTCCTTTCGTTTTACACACTTGTATCTTGGCACAGTGTCCATTTTCTGTCCTAACATTTAAATCATTTACTTCGAAAAACCTTCCACCCTTTATCTCTTGAAGAAAATTTCGTATCGCTATTCTATTGCGTCTCTTATTTAAGGGTTCCCAGTGTCTAGGTGCTTCCGAAACGTTGCACACTCTGCCTTTGTAAATAATTCTAGGTCCGTTATCTTCCCTTGGTAATCTATGTTTACGAAAATCGTTTCCTCTAACATTCCTTTCTATATCCCATCGTCTGTTCATAAACCTTGCTCTATTTCCACAATCTCTTCCATATTTATCCGCGTAGAACATATCATTGTCCCTCCATCTATTTACACGATTACATGTTCGATTTACTCGATATCCCCTTTATCTATCATGTTGTCGACATAAATCAGTATCTCTGCCTTGTATCCATCTTCCTCGAGTATTACTCGCTCCCCTAGGAATGCATACATTTCTGCTCGAGCTCAGACCGCTTGACTCGTGAGCATTCCTTATCCTCACATCTTGACCCAATTTTCTCCTGCTCCCCAAAAACCATCTCTCCTAGGTGGAGATCTCGGGTTTGTGTCCCGGCTCGTTGTGGTTGTTAGGCCCCAACCATTGCTCCGTTCGTGTGACCTTCGACCGCTGTTATTTACGCGCCCACTAGTCACCTCTACAGGAAAGTTTCTATTATAAGGGTCCCCCCATCTTTCATACCTGGTCGGTTCTTCTCGATCCTCTTCAAATCTCACTTTATGTCCTTGACTATTAATTGTCCTATATCCCAATGACATTTCAAAGGGGACCTCCTCTCTCTCCAGCTCTTCATATACGGAGTTACCTTGCACTTCTTTCCGCCCACAGCTCTTGGCTAGGTGTCCCTTAACATTACACAAGAAACATCTCCTCTCATTGGCTACCTGAATCATTCCTCTTCTACCTTCATCATCTCTGCTAACTTCACGATGCCTGTGAAGTGTCGGTTGGTGATCTCTTACTTAAGGTCTATCTCTGCTAACTTCACGATGCCTGTGAAGTATCGGTAGGTGATCTCTTACTCTTGGTCTATCTCTGTCCAAGGGTCTCTGTTGTTGATCATTTGGTTCCTTTAATCCTCCTCCTTCCTCATGATCATTCGTTCTCAGTCGAAATCTCCTCAATAAGTTCTCTTCTGATATAGCCAATTTTACAGCCTCTGGCTTTTTTCTCAACAGATGTAACCTTATTTCATCCCTTTGTAGGGCATCAATAAATATTCCGGCCAACTGTGCTTCAATGTCCGGATGATGCATGTCCCTTCCCATAAAAACTTCTTCTGCCAAATTTTTCAGTTTATCACTAAAGAGTTGTATTTTGTCTGAGTTTCCTAAGTAAACCCCAGGAATATTATGGATCCAAAATTTCTCCGTAGCATTTCAGTAAGTCCTTCTTGAGGGTCTCCCATGGTTCTAGGGGCTCTTCCTCAAACCTCCTCCTTATAAAATCGTTCAACAGCCCATCACTCGTCAAAAAGGCAAGTCTTTTTTTTTTCCATTTTCATCTGCTCCGATAGTAAACGCATATCTCTCTATCCTATCAATCCATCGCTTGCATCCTCCAGCCTCTCCTCGATATGTATCTACATTGTGGAATACACTATTTTGTCTACTTTTCAGATTCCATCTTTCTAACGCGTTTGTCATTTGTAATAGGGCCATCGTGGTGGGATCAATTCTTTGTTCCTCCGCCATTCCAATTTCTTATCCCTTCCTTCTTTTAATCGTGCTTTTATCACTTATCTAATCTTTTACAAACAAGACTAGGCGGAGTTTTCTTGTTTATGACTGTTTGTTGTTTAAACTAATATAATACCCAGTAACTGTCTGCACAAACAAAAAAACTGGGTCAGTAGGTGTACCTAACTACTTAGTTAATTCTCTAACTAAACTCCGCTATTAATTACCCTTAATTAATCTGGCTTGCCAGGTCTCGGCGAATGTTGAATGCACGCTGCTTCTAGCCTTGGATGGTTCTGTTTCGTCGTTGAAATTGTTTTTTGTTTTTTTTTTCAAAAATTGTCCCAAATGGGTTCTGGTTCCTCGATGAAAATTTCTCGAAATTCGTTCTGAGTGTTCTGGTTCCTCGATGAAAATTTTCTCGAAAATCGTTCTCAGTGGGTTCTGGTTCCTCGATGAAAATTTCTCGACAATCGTTCTGAGTGGTTTCTGGTTCCTGGATGAAAATTTCTCGACAATCGTTCTCAGTGGGTTCTCGACAATCGTTCTGAGTTGGTTCTGGTTCCTCGAAAATTTTCTCAAAAATTGTTCTCAGTGGGTTCTCGACAATCGTTCTGAGTGGGTTCTGGTTCCTCGATGAAAAGTTTCTCGAAAATCTTTCTCAGTGGGTTCTGGTTCTTCAATGAAAATTTTCTCGAAGATCTTTCTCAGTGGGTTCTGGTTCCTCGATGAAAATTTTCTTGAAAATCTTTCTCAGTGGGTTCTGGTTCCTCGATGAAAATATCTTCGAAAATCGTTCCGAGTTAACAGATTGTCATACAACCAAGTTTGACGGAGGGACCGCTAAGGTTGACGTACTGTCTTTTAGCCAAGTTTGCGACTTCTGAATTTTCAAGTGTATGACCGTTGAAGGTTAACATTTTGTCATACAACCAAGTTTGACGTAAGGACTGTCTTTTAGCCAAGTTTTGCGACTTCTGAATTTTCAAGTGTATGACCGTTGAAGGTTAACATATTGTCATACAACCAAGATTGACGTAAGGACCGCTAAGGTTGACGTACTGTCTTTTAGCCATGTTTTGCGACTTCTGAATTTTCAAGTGTAAGACCTCACCAGAATGATCCCAGGTGACGACATCCGTTGACTTCTCAATATGTCTCTGTAAAGCACCACCAGAGAATATTACATCCTTGGTCTCGGCACCATTTTACCAACCCCCTTGTCACAGTTTTCTTTATTCTTCAGCCGTTCAATTGAATTAATCGTATAGTGGTTGTACATTTCAGGGATGGTAAAGTCAGAGACCAAAAAATTTCATCCTTACAGCTCGAAGACCGGCTTCCTAACTACCAAGTTCCTACGTCATCCCAAATGACATTATTTTTACGTCATCCGTTTCCATCGTTACCTTTTCTTACTCTCCACCAACTCACTAGGTGTAAGCCTCGAGAGTGCAATCCTTATTCAACTTCCCATACTTTCGATTTTGCGTCATCACCAAATATGGGTCACATATGCTGTGACAGGTGGAATCAGTGACCCTTGACATGCCTGGTGGAATCAGTGGCCTTTGACATGCCTGGTGGAATCAGTGGCCTTTGACGTGCCTGGTGGAATCAGTGGCCTTTGACATGCCTGGTGGAATCAGTGGCCCTTGACATGCCTGGTGGAATCAGTGGCTCTTGACATGCCTGGTGGAATCAGTGGCCCTTGACATGCCTGGTGGAATCAGTGGCCCTTGACATGCCTGGTGGAATCAGTGGCCCTTGACATGCCTGGTGGAATCAGTGGCTCTTGACATGCCTGGTGGAATCAGTGGCCCTTGACATGCCTGGTGGAATCAGTGGCCCTTGACATGCCTGGTGGAATCAGTGGTCCTTGACATGCCTGGTTGGAATCAGTGGCTCTTGACATGCCTGATGGAATCAGTGGCCCTTGACATGCCTGGTAGAATCAGCGGCCCTTGACATGCCTGGTGGAATCAGTGGCCCTTGACATGCCTGGTTGGAATCAGTGGCCCTTGACATGCCTGGTTGGAATCAGTGGCTCTTGACATGCCTGGTGGAATCAGTGGCCCTTGACATGCCTGGTAGAATCAGTGGCCCTTGACATGCCTGGTGGAATCAGTGGCCCTTGACATGCCTGGTGGAATCAGTGGCCCTTGACATGCCTGGTTGGAATCTGTGGCTCTTGACATGCCTGGTGGAATCATCTGCCTGTGGAATCAGTCTTGACATGCCTGGTGGAATGCCTTGACATGCCTGGTGGAATCAGTGGCCCTTTGACATGCCTGTGGAATCAGTGGCCTTGACATGCCTGGTGGAATCAGTGGCCTTTGACATGCCTGGTGGAATCAGTGGCCTGTGACATGCCTGGTGGAATCAGTGGCCCTTGACATGCCTGGTGGAATCAGTGGCCCTTGACATGCCTGGTGGAATCAGTGGCCCTTGACATGCCTGGTGGAATCAGTGGCCCTTGACATGCCTGGTGGAATCAGTGGCCCTTGACATGCCTGGTGGAATCAGTGGCCCTTGACATGCCTGGTGGAATCAGTGGCCCTTGACATGCCTGGAAATCAGTGGCCCTTGGAATGCTGGTTGGAATCAGTGGCCCTTGACATGCCTGGTAGAATCAGTGGCCTTTGACATGCCTGGTGGAATCAGTGGCCCTTGACATGCCTGGTGGAATCAGTGGCCCTTGACATGCCTGGTGGAATCAGTGGCCTTTGACATGCCTGGTGGAATCAGTGGCCTTTGACATGCCTGGTGGAATCAGTGGCCTTTGACATGCCTGGTGGAATCAGTGGCCTTTGGCATGCCTGGTGGGATCAGTGGCCTTTGACATGCCTGGTGGAATCAGTAGCCTTTGACATGCCAGGTGGAATCAGTGGTCCTTGACATGCCTGGTGGAATAAGTGGCCCTTGACATGCCTGGTGGAATCAGTGACCCTTGACATGCCTGATGGAGTCAGTGGCCCTTGACATGCCTGGTGGAATCAGTGGCCCTTGACATGCCTGGTGGAATCAGTGGCCCTTGATATGCCTGGTGGAATCAGTGGCCCTTGACATGCCTGGTGGAATTAGTGGCCCTTGTCTTTCTTTATCTCATCAGCGACCACCAGGATCCACAAAGGGCATTATTGATTTATCCTAACAAGGACAAGTTATACTTTTGATGTAATTACACAATTTTGATTAATGATTAAACCTGGCATGGAACAGGTCTGTGTTTGTTCTTCCTTGTTGGGTTTATTTGACTGCATTTGCAGCATATACTATTTTAGTGACAGCAATTTTGGAGCTACTCAAAATTACATGAAGTAGCCAAACTGTATTATGTGTGTGAAAAATGGCAACAAAGGATTTGTGATTATTCACATCTATGGAATATTCATTCATTCATTCATAACCCTCCACTCCCAAAGGAGCATAGGCCTTCAACAAACACATGACAAGTCCTCCTGTCACGTGCCATCATCTCAAGTTCTTTCCACGTTTTCCTCATCATTTTCACCTCTGTTTCCAGCTCTCTTCTCCATGTGCTTCTTGGTCTACCTCTGCCTCTCTTGCCCTGGGGGTTCCAGAACAAGGACTGCCTTGCAATGCTATCAACAGGTCTCCTCAGTGTGTGTCCAATCCATCGCCATCATCTTCTTCTCATCTCTTGTTCCACTGGCACTTGTTTAGTTCTTGTCATCAGTTCCACGTTGGTAACCTTGTCATAACATTTTAATCCCTCTATTCTACGCAAGCACCCATTTATGAAAGTCTGTAACTTTTTGGTTGTTGTCTTTGTTGTTCTCCATGTCTCAGAGCCATACAATAGGACTGACTTCACATTTGAGTTGAAGATTCTTATTTTCGTGTTGGATCTGATTTCTCTTGATCTCCATATATTTCCCAATGCAATGAAAGCTCATCTTGCCTTTTGTATTCTTATTTTGATATCACTGTCTGTCCCTCCAACTTTGTCTATATTGCTGCCAAGATATGTGTATGATTCTACATCTTGTATTGGTGTTTCTTCAAGTTCAACCCTATTATCATTACCTGCATTTATTCTCATTATTTTTGTCTTTTCCCTGTGTATTTTCAGACCCAATTGCTATGACCTCATCGAGTGTTTTCAATTTGTCCTGCATCTGATTACGGTTATGGGACAGAAGAGCCAAGTCATCAGCAAAATCCAGATCATCCAACTGCTTAGTCAGAGTCCACTGGATTCCATTTCTGTTGTGTGTTGTCGATGATCTCATAACCCAGTCTATTGCTAGTAAGAAAAGAAATGGAGACAAGAGGCATCCCTGTCGCACTCCTGTTCTTATCCCAAACGGTTCTGTAAACTGTCCTTCATGAAGAACTTTGCATGTCATGTCTTCATATGTTTTCTTTATTAAATTAATGATCTTCAGGGGAACTCCATAATGCCTCATCAATTTCCAAAGTGATTCTCTGTCTACACTGTCAAATGCCTTTTCGTAGTCCACAAATCCGATGTATAATGGTAAATTTCATTCCAGACTTTGTTCAACTATTATTCTCAAAGTAGCTATCTGGTCTGTACATGATCTGTTTTGTTGAAAACCTTCTTGTTCATCTGGGCAGCCATCTTGCTTTGCTTCACATGTGACTGGACTTAATATTAAGGGAGTTTTTTTCTCTTATTTTTATAGTTTCATGTTCTCTACTTAATTCTCATTTTCTTTCCCTCCTGTCTCTTGTTTGTCTGTCCCTGACGAAGGCCTTGTGGCCGCAACGTAGGTTTTTCTTGTCCTTCTCCTTGTAAGACGTATTACTATTTGTGTGTGTGTGTGTTTTTTTTTTTTTTTTTTTTTTTTTTTCAACTTGTTCATCTCTCAGTTTCTTGTCTATGGACTCTTTTAATCTCTCAAGGATAATCCTGTTTAATACTTTTCCTGGCACTGATAGTAACATTATTCCTCTATAATTTGTGCACTCTTGTAAATTTCCCTTCTTAGGCAACTTAACCAGATATCCTTCTTTCCATTCTGCTGGTATCTCTTCCTTCTCACAGACTTTACCAAGTAATTTATATAACATGTCTGTAGCCGTGTCAAAATCTGCTTTGATGGCCTCTGCTGGAATGCCATCAGGTCTAGACGCTTTTCCATCTCTTAGAAGCTTTATGGCTTTCTTTATTTCTTCCTTCGTTGGTCTTTTACCGTTAATTTGTAGCTCTTCTTCTGCTGGCTGGATGTCTGGGGGGTTTTGTGGAGCTGGTCTATTGAGAAGGTCCTCAAAATATTCTGTCCACCTCTTCATTTGCTCTTGTATATTGCTGAGCAGTTTTCCATTCTTGTCTTTTATGGGGCAACTTGTTTGCTTGTATTTCCCTGTTAGCTTCTTTGTGCTGCTATACAGTTCTCTCATATTTCCTTTGGCTGCAGCATCTTCTGCCTCTCTTGCCAACTCCTCAATATACTTCCTCTTGTCCTCTTTCTTTGTTTGCTTCTGTGTACACTTCTTGAGCCTTGGCTTTGGAACTTCTGGTTTTGCTTGTGTTTAAATCTGCTTTCTTGTTTTTTCTGTCTTTTATCTTATTGATGGTTTCTGTTGTTATCCATGCTTTTTGTTGTCGTTCCCTTTTCCCCAGTATTTCTTCACATGTCTCATTCCATACAGTTTTGACCTGCTGCCAGTAGTCTTCTGTATTCTCTACATCTTCCAGCTGTTGGAGCACTTAGAATTTGTTGGATACTGTGACCGCAAATTTGTCTCTTGTTTCTTGATTTCTTAAATGTCCTACATTAAATTGTTGTCTATAATTTTGCATTGTTGCTTATCTCTTGAGTTTCATTTTTACTTTGGCTATCAGAAGGTGGTGATCTGATGCCACATCTGCTCCTCTATATACCTTTACATCCTGCAATGATGATCTAAACTTCTTGTTTATGCATATATGATCAAACTGATTTTCTGTTCTATGGTCTGGTGATATCCATGTTGCCTTGTGTATTCTCTTATGTGGAAACATGCTTCCTTCTATAGCCAGTTGATTGGAAGCACAGAAGTTTGAGAATAGTTCCCCATTTTCATTCATTATTCCTAGCCCATGTTTTCCCATGACTTCTTCAAATCCAGTGTTGACTGTACCTATCTTTGCATTCATGTCACCCATCAAAATTGTGATGTCTCTTCTTTTTACTTTATCCATAATTTCCTGTAGTCTAGTATAAAATGCTTCTTTCACAGACTCTTCTTTGTCATTAGTTGGTGCATAACATTGGATGACATTTACATGTATTTTCTTTTTAGCTGTTTTAAAAGTAGCTGTTATTATTCTGGTCCCAAGCCCGGATGAAAAAGGAGGAGGGCGGCCTGCATGGAGGCCGTAAGGAGGCAGCCCCTCCACCATGCAAAGGCACAACAGGCCAATCACCTGTTTGCTTTAAATCATGATTACGCGAACTACAAGAGAGAAAACCGGACTGATTCTAAAGGCGACGAACTGGAACGGACTACGGACTACGACTTATGGAACTTGGAACACAAGAAGTATAAATGGGAAGGAAGAGGAGCTGGTGGAAGAGATGAAGAAAGCAAAACTAGAAATCCTGGCTATAACGGAAACGAAGAAAAAAGGACAAGGAGTCATGGATCTCGATGGCAACATGTTGCTCTACAGTGGTGTACCCATATCTGAAAGGGCTACAGGGGGCGTGGGTTGCATTGTGGCCCAAAATCAAAAAGATAGTATCAAGGGATGGAACTTTGTCTCGGAGCGCATTATGGTTGTAAAACTAAAAGAAGGAGAAACCATAGTCAACCTGGTCATAGTGTATGGGCCAAATGAGGAGGAGAGAGCAGAGGTCAAGGAGGAATTCTTCGAGCTGCTTCAAAGGACAGTGGATGACTGCCTAGATGAAGTTATTATGCTCGGAGATTTTAATGCCAGAGTTGGAAATGACCATGCTAGATGGGGTGGAGTTATCGGAAGATATGGAGAAGATACTCTCAATGACAATGGAAAGCGACTCCTTAGATTCTGCAGTGAGCAGAATCTGATCATTACAAACACAAAGTTCCCCCATAAGCGCATACATGCATACACTAGATGTGAACCAACCAAGAATGAGAAGTCAGTGATCGACTATGCCATTGTTCGGAGAAGCTCATTCAGATATGTCCGAGATGCAAGAGTCTGGAGGGGGGGGGCCAGAGATTGGAAGTGATCACTACCTGCTAACAATCAAACGAACAACTGAAAGAGTTGCTCAGCCTAGGAACTGCCCAACATCACGCAAGAAACCAAGTAAACGAGCAGGAGAAATGGGCATTAGAGGACCTATTACAAGCTGAGAGAGCCAGAAATTAAGACCAGATATCAGAGGCACAAGACAGGGGCCTATATTATTGCCTACAAGCTTGTAACAGCAATATCAGCATATTTGACAACTGTGGACAAAACCACGTAGGAAGAAGAAACGACCTGATGACTTGGTTCTATAAACTGCCCTCACTGGAAAAAATTCACCAAGGATATATCAGAAAGACACAATACGTCGTGGTGGAGACAAAAGATGCTGCATTAACTGCTGGCTGTTTGCAGAAGCATGCGGTGAAGTCCGACTTGGAAGCAGAGAAAAGGACACCTTGGTGGGACAGAGGAAGTCAAGTGAGAGAAGATAAGAGAGAAGAAAAAGGCATGGGAAAACAATAAACTTTAGGAGCTCCAAAAAACACACCACAGGACAAATGGAAAATATAGAGAATATGTGACACCACAGAACAGAAGCCAAAGACCAAAGATTGCTGAGCAGCAAAAAACGAAGAAGTCCTGGGAAGAATTTGGAGCCAAAAGCTAGCAAAAAGATGTCCACAAGAAAACCAGAAATTTGTTTATAAGACCCTAAAGTAACATGAGGAAAGAAAAAAACATATGCCCTCAAATTTATAAAGGACAAGCAAGGCAAATTGCTTACTGCCCCGAAGGAAGTAATGGAAAGATGGAAAGAATATTTCTCAGAACTCCTGGATGGTGAGCATGATGAAGCATCAGAAATGATAACCAGCCCTGACACAGAAGAGGAAACCAATGGATGGTGACGTGAGATGACAGTAAAGATGGAAGAACTGAGGGCCTCCAGCACTAGAGAAAATCAACCGATGGGCAAAGCAGCAGGGCATGATGGATCCAACCTAACACAGCCACAATGGTTATAGTACATGGGAGCATCAAGGCGGACCTATTACTCTTAAAGGTTACAGGCAGCATAAATCTTATGGGCACATCAGCGACCATACCACGGATTCCCCAGGTGCCTCCATTGCTCCCCGTCATGGGGCAACAATCATAACACCAATTGCCCATTTCAAATCCTGACCCGCAAATGTTCTCAAAAAGGGTGACAATCGACAATGTGGAAAACATACCATATAGAGGCAGTATCCCTTCTCAGTGTCCTGGTAAATCTACTCATAGAAGTCCCTCCTAGGGAGCAGAGAACTCCGGACGCCTAGCTGAGCCACAATTGGATGAGGATTACCAGTGCGGATTACGAGCATTTACCGAAGTATTATTCAAAAAGACCTAATCTTCACACTCAGACAGCTGAGTGAAAAGGGGCCCTTGGAGTATACAGAGTGAATGTTGGTGAGATCCATTCTCTTTCTTTGTTTCATAGATCTGGAAAAGCGTTTGACAGGGTCTAATGACCCTGGAGCAAACTTTTGGGACTGTTTGGCATGGAAGAATATTCCAGCACCTCTGATTCATGCTATACAGAGCTTCTACAAGTCTTGCAGAAATTATGTGAGGACAGCAAACCATAAGTCAGAAGAGTTCAGGACCACCACTGGTGTAAGACAAGGTGATATCCTATCACCTTACCTCTTCATACTCCTTATGGACGATGTCATCAAGGCATGTAAGGAGAGAACAAGAAAGTATTCAGTGGGGTACTGGAAGATGAGACAGGTCTATATTTCGGAGCTGGCATTTGCTGATGATGTTGCCCTGATTGCTAAATCAGAGGCACATCTCCAATCCAACTGCAAGTCTGGAAGGAAGAGCTGGAGAAGAGAGGGATGGTCATAAGCAGCTCTAAAACAAAATCCATGGTGATATCACGAGAAGAAAGAAAACATCAGATTAAGTTGGGAGAACAGATCCTGGAGCAGGTCGACCACTTTAAATATCTCGGAGCTATTATAGACCGAAAGGGAGGCATCAAAGAAGAGTTGGCCACTTGAAAAGCAGCGGCTGGGAGACTTTTTCAGGCCATAAATCGTGGATTCCTCAGCAAGAAAGAGGTTGGTAAGAAAACGAAGATGGCTGTATACCGCTCCACCTATGTCCCAGTCTTGACATATGGATGCGAGTCGTGGGCAATGACTACAACCCACAAAAGCCAGATCCAAACCTCAGAAATGAGGTATCTGAGGAAAGTGGTTGAAGTAACAAGAAGAGACATGGTCCGCAACCAGACGATCCGTCAAGGCCTAAAATCCCATCCGCTGCAGACCCAAATAGAACAGTCCCAACTAAGATGGTTTGGCCATGTCTGCAGAATGGGAGAAGATCGGCTACCACGACAAGCATGGGAAACAAAGAGCCAGGGATCCAGACCTCCAGGACGACCCAGAGTCCGCTGGGAGGACAACATTAGACAATCTTTGAAGGACCGAGGACTAGAATGGAACCAGGCCAGGAAGAAGACAGCTGATAGAATGGTCTGGCGCTCTCTCTTCCAAACCTCTACACCTCACGGTAGAAGGGGAACGACTAAGTAAGTAAGTAAGTTATTATTCTGGGTCCAACAGCTTCCCATTCAATGAATGCTTTCTGTGCTTCTTTAGATAACATAAGAGCTACCCCTTCACTGTGGTGTGAACTTTCGTCTTCATGTCCTGAGGACAGCACCAATTCACCTGTGATGAGTTTCTTCCTGTCTACCCCCTTCCACTTTGTTTCACACATTCCCAGAACCTCGATTTTATATTCCATCATTTTTGCTGCTACTTGTGCCACTTTCCCTTGTTTGTTTAATGTCCAAACATTCCAGGTGCCAAATCTGGAAGTTCTCCTAGAAGAAAGAAGGTTAGTCAGCAACACAGACAATAGAGTGACATACCTAGGCACATTAATACTATCGGATGGAAGATGCATCTCAGAAGTCTGGGTAGAAAAGCTCAAGATAAAGCAGCATTCTATAAAATGAAAAGTATTTTATGCAACAAATATTGGTCAGTGACATAAAGGAAGAGAGGTCTTCAGTGTTACATAAACCAATCATTTCATATGGAAACAAGTAATAGACAATCAGCAAAAATATTAGAAAATCCCTGGAGATGACAGAAATGTGGTTTTATATTTCTGAATGTAAAGAGTACAACGGTAAGAAAGTTAGAAACAATGAATGTCCCGAAGAGGGTCAGTATGCAAAGGAAACTCTTATTAGAAGGAAGCAATCCATACTATATGGGCATGTTATGAGAAGAAGATCCCTGGAGTATATCATGACAACAGGAAAGATTGAAGAAAAAAAGATAGAATGACAAAGAGAAAAGATACTGGATAGTTTAATAATAAGAGGCCAAAAACGAAAATTGTTAAACCATAAGGACTTGGAAGTTATGGAGAGACATGCTCACCTATTCCAGCTGGTATGGTATGTGAAGAAGCAGAAGAAACATGAAGATCAAATAGGTTGATGACATCACACACATCTTTCATGATGTAATTCCAGTGTTGTGGACTGGAGTCGATGGACCTAACTTGAGTTGGACTTACGTCACCACAGTGACTCGACTTGAGAACTTAACTTCAGACATGTACTATGAGACTTGTACTATGAGACTTGAGACTCAATTTGAGACCTGACTTCAGATTTGTACTATGAGACTTGAGGCACAGCTTGAGACTTGGCTTCAGACTTGTACTATGTGACTTGAGACTTGACTTCAGGCTTGTACTATGAGACTTGAGACACAACTTGAGACTTGATTTCAGATTTGTACTATGAGACTTGAGACTCGATTTGAGACTGGACTTCAGACTCATACTATGAGACTTGAGACTCTACTTGAGACTTGACTTCAAACTTGTACTATGAGACTTGAGACGCAGCTTGAGACTTGACTTCAGACTTGAGACACAACTTGAGACTTGACTTCAGGCTTGTACTAAGAGGCTTGAGACTCCACTTGAGCCTCGACTTCATATTTGTACTAAGAGACAAGACTCATTCAGAAATACTTGAAGATCACTCTGATAAATTCACATCTAAAGCACAATAAATGTAAATATTCAAATTTTTTAAAATAATTACAAACAAGTCAATAATGTGAACTGTCTACTTTCTGATTGTAAACTGAATTTATCTACTTTCAGAATGTAAACTAAAGTGTCCAGAAAGATACTACGAGGTTCAGCCTTGTTTACAAGATATTCAGAAAATCTGCAAAGGTGTGTTAGCTACTTGTGAATATAAGATGAGTCATATACACCTGTCCACTGTATGGTGACTGTAGGTGTAAATAATGAAGGAGCTACTGTAACACTGATCATCATCATCATCATCAACATCTCCTTTTTTTATCTTTGTGGAGCATTTGTTTTACAAGATGGGGTTGCCAGCCACATGCATAACCTCATGTATAAGTCACCTTTTACGATATGCCCAAGAGAACAATAATTCTATTCTCTGTTGTCTCTGGAAACTACACAGAGTAACATTGATAACAGATTGTGAAACAAAAATTAAAATGATATAGGAATCAGTTTTACAGATGCACAATACATTAGAAACCTGGGAAGTTCTGGATAGGGTTTATGTCTCATATACTAATTTTTACCTTTAAGGTTATTTTTATACTTGTATGCTAATTTAATTTTGATAATACTTTCAAATCAGATCTATATAATGAAGAGGAACCAGTAGTTTCTCTCCCACCCCTTTCCCCACACTCCCCGTTCATCCTGTGTTCAACTTCTTCAGTTAAAACATCACTGATTCCAAAATTGTTGATTTTGCTTCTTGATACAAATAGATTTATGCCACACCATTTTATGTCCTCCATTTTATTATCCCTTTCCATTGTTTTATTTTGTCTGCATGTTGTATTTTAATTCTTTCTCATTTTCTTTTTCCATCAAATTTCCAGATTTTTAAAAATATTTTTATTTCATGCTCTGATGAATGTTTAAAATGTTAAACTACTGCAACAGCATAAGTTTTTTACTGCAGTTCAAATTTTTTTTTTTTTTAGTTTATGTTTTATTAGAGAAAACTTTTATTTAGTATGGAATGCATCTAAACTTTCCTTGGTGCATATATTGTACAACTACGGAATGTTCGAAAAGTGTTTAGTATTAGGATGCAATGTTTTTCTACAAATCTATTTGCTTGCCAGCTGATTAAAAAGTCTGCTTATCACTTTCTCTCTTACACATACATACAAACAGTTAAATATGTGATTTAAACCAATGGATAAAGACTTAGATTTTCTGAAGAAAGTATTCTTTAAATCGTGAAATGTGTAACAGACAGCTCTCATTAGTGAAAAGTCCTGCTCTATGTTAGATAAACAATACCAACTGCCTCATTTGAAAAAATCTTGTAACTCTTCCTTTTCAGAGTGCACCTTCTAGCAGACTCTTTATCAGCATTAGTTTGGTACATTTTTGTGAGAGCATTGTCCAACGCATTGAAATTGTCAAGCATTTAAAAATATTTCTTAACAGTGGTGACCTGTTATGACAGCATATAATAGTAAACTTCTAATGATGATTTACATAAGTAAACTTGTAAAGGTAACTTGGTTACATGTAATGGCAAATTATAATACTAAACTTGTAATGGTAACTTGGTTACTTGTAATGGCAAATTATGGCACTAAACTTGTAATGGTAACTTGGTTATATGTAATGGCCAATTATAATACTAAACTTGTAATGGCTATTTATAGCACTAAACTTCTAATGGTAAATAAAAAAGTAAAGTTGTATTGACAAATTATTACAGTAAATTTGTAATGCTACATTATAACAATAAACCTGAAATGGCAACTTTTAGCACTAGCAGTAAAGCTTGTAATGGCAAATTATAAGAGCAAACTTGTAACTGTAACTTTAAAGGATTTTCTTGCATTATGTTCATCACTGTGTTAGAACACTCTGTGTTTTATTTAATGTTGGTGTGTCTTCACCTTTTCGGAGACTACCCAATAATCTCATTTCTCTAGTTTCTCATAGTTTAGTCTTCCATTCTCTTGTTTTGTTAACTGTTTCCTCCTTAATTCTTCCTGTATAATCCAACCCTTGGTCTTTCCCACATCTAACAATTTCTTGGGCTTATAGAATTAAAAAAATACAATAAAGTAAAGAAAAATCTCCAAAAAATAATTAATGTCATGACAGCTACAGTTGTTGACAGTTTGTTACATCTTGAATATTTACTGATTCAATGCTGCATATCCATTCCTTTTAGCACTGTAATTCAGTTTAGTACTTTGTGGTACAGAGTAACAAAGTGTCGACACAGTTACAGGGATCAAAACCTGGTAGCATCATGCTCCAGCCTGCCCAGTTCTAAATGGGTACCTAACTCTGCTGATGAATTAGGGAAGGCAGACATGGCAATGAGAAAAGGAACTGATCACTTCATAAAAAGCTGGACTTAGTGTGGTGAAGTCTCTGACACTTTACTCCCATATAACAGTATATACTGTAGGACAACTAATACCGTTTTTTTGTACCTTGTGGTGCACAGTCAGGCACCATGACTATTGAAGTCAGTTAGCCTAATTACTGGTCCATGTTTAAGAGCAATATATATCATAAAACTGACTGAATTAAAATGAACAAATACACTTGAAATTCTAAAGCCAAACTATGTTTATTATATTATAATTATTAGACAAAGTGTCAGGTTAAACCTACACTTTGAAGACACTACAGCTGTGAAATTCTTCTAAGTAGAGATAACAATTATTGCTTACATATTCAGGTGTATGAAGTTTAGAAATCTGCATGGTGGTTACAGTTATTGCGTGTAGTAGTTACTGGTCTTGTTAGCGTGTTGGTTGTAAATCATGAAATTGTTTTGATCTGAACCTGTGACTTTAGTGATACTAAGATAAGATGCACTTAAATAAAATATATTTATTTGAAAGTTCTTGCCTCTCAAATGTTAAGTGAAGAATTTGTTGTCCTCTAGCCAAGAACAAAATTATTTTAAAACCTAGCATCTGAAATTTAATCATACAGTGTTCACATCTCAAGCTTAGTTTGTATTTTGTGTTGTTAATATTGTTGATAAATTATCTCACTGGTAAATAGGAATGCTATAGTTAAATATGCCACATTTTATTCACAGTTTTGTTCAGAGCCATTGCAACACATTTTTGCACCTCAAGGCAAGCAGTATCTGTTGCATGCATCTCCTTTACATTGAGAATAAAAGATTAAATTACAAAAATTAAATGTAGTCCCTAGCAGATATTTCCATAGGGGAGTAAAGTGTTAAAGACGTCACTAAACTAGGTCTCAGATTTATAACCTTTAGCACACTGCATTAAAATGGCGGAAATTTGCTCTGCCACTGCATTCTTTTTCACAACGCCCCCTTTTTTATAGTAGGTGACTTGTAACGTCTATAGTTTCTTTGTTTCTTGGTCAATTGCTATAATTTTTGGAATGTTTATAAATAAATGAATGATGAATCTGATGATATAAGTTTTGTTGGTGTATATGTTAGATGTGATAGAAAGAGAGGAATGGAAAGATGAAAAAAAAAAAAAAAACCAACAAACAAAGAGACTCACCTACTCCTGGTGCAGCTCTGGAGTACATTCTGTCTTGAAATTGAGCAGGGTGTGGTAATGCTCAAAGCAGGGATATGTACAGAGAGGTACCAGACACCGATATCAGCGCTAGTAAAGCCAACAAACTCCTCGTCATCGGAGTCAGAATCCATGACAATTTCAGCGAAAATGGCAGCTTGTTCCATGCCGATTGATTTCGATTTGAAAAATGCACATAAAATAAACACTAACACACCCGTCACAAATATAGATCAGAATAGGAAGTGAACTCTTTCGCAAATAAGATTAAAACTAAACATCCGGGGGTAATATGACGTGTACACATGTTATATGGCAGGAAACCAACTCTATCCGAAAGTAGCAGCATTGCGCCCGCAGCTGGCAGAACATATAGTACCTCTGGTGCAACGTTGCTACTGCAGCGTGCTAAAGGCACCAGTTCCCTTCCTTGCTGCAGATGTCTTCCCTAAACGATTGGAGTGCACAGTTACCAGATTCTTGGAATAATTGCTGGTAGTGTTACACTCCAGTCTACCATGCTGTAAATGGGTACTCTACTCTTGAGTCAGGGAAGGCAAAGACAGCAAGGGGGGTAACTGGTCTCCCCACCGCATACAAAAAAAAAGCTGGACCTAGTATGATGAAGTCTCTAACACTTCCCTCCCCTGCTGCAGTAACAGTATCTGCCTTGGGACTACCTTTAACTTTTTTCCTTTAGCAGAGTCATGTACCATTTACCATTTTGTGCATTGGATCAGCTACCAATCTTGCTCCTCCGTTGCTATGGCTCTGGTTTCAGTTACATAATTACACATCAGTACATGACACTTTTTCTTCTTCAATTTTTATTTTCTCTATAAATATTATTCTTTTGCAGACATTTTGCACAGATCAGTAGCAGACGTAATTTTGAAAATGTTTAACTTAAATTAGAGAATACAGATTCTAAAAATATTTATCATTCCAGATAGTGATAAATAGAATTCAGAATTGGAAATGCCTTCTAGTAGTGCTACACAACAAGTGCTGTGATGAGATCTTTATGCTCTGTTTTGACATATTCATTTTAAAGCAGACTAAAAATAACAAAAATTAATTCATACCAGAATCTCCACTACTGTGCTCAATACAGCATTGTTTTTCAAATACCAGAATAGAATCTAGTCCACATAAAATATTTTTGATATACTGGAAACTAGTCACCATTTGTTACCTGATAAAATTAACAAACATGGTTTATCTTGTTACTCTGTCATTGCCATATCCAGTAAACATGCTCCAGTGTCGATAACATATTATGCAAATCTTTAACTATTATTTCCCTTGTTTTTGCTCCTTACACAGCACGGAGCAACCACTGTAGCTGGTTGGCTTGCAGGAAACTTCCACATAAGCATTTATGTGCTGTGCAGTGAAGGTTACTGAAGCAAATCGATGTACGTGATGAAGTTGCCAGCCCCATATGAAACCTCATATTAATCACCTGTTATGACATATCTAAGGGAGAAGAAGCCCTAACCTTTCTTTGTCTCAGAGACCACCTGGACTTACATGTGGCTATTTTGTAAAAACTGACTCAAATTCTTCCTAAGATTCATTTGGTACTCATTCACCTGGATTAAGAATATTAATTTATTTGTTCCATGTCATTTTTTCATTTAAAAAAAAAAATTTAAAACTTGCACCTCAGGTTTGAGAAACACTGGTTTATATTGTGTCTCAATTATTTCTCTTTAGCACAACACGTCTACACACCAATCCACTGTTATTTGTTAACTATTTTCAGCCTGCACTCAGTCTTGTCGTCCTGGATACTATATGGCTCAGCCATGCTCTAACCGTGAAAATGCTATGTGCAGAGGTAATATATCCTCTTTTTTATTTCATCTCTGCAAATTACCTTCATTGTTGGTCCCACCAAAATATATAATATTTGTATTGTGTAATTTATATAAAATTTTTTTTACAGTTTTTCAGTTCTATTTTAAAATTATTAAATATTAGCACCAATGACATATTGTAATCCACATAAATTAACTATGAATGCCATTTTTAACATATGAGTAGAACACATTTTCATAATATAACTTTTAACTCATCTGTATAATGCATTTTTGTAAAATAAATTGATATGTGTAATAATTTTTTTTTAAATGTAATAGGGCTCTACAGCACAAGCCAAGCATTTACCAGATTTTCTAGACTAATGTTTCTAAAAAAGTCATTACCCCTTAAGACACTTTTCCTAAAAATTAGGTCACCATTAGAGTTTCTTCTTGCTATCCATTTTATTTTCTTAAGGAGCATGGAACCACCTCCTTCCTTACAGGAAGTCTGTGCCAAAGCATTTCATATGCTTGTGCAGTGATTGTTTCTGTTGTAGTTTGTTTTAATGAAGAGTTTGCCAGCCTCCAGCACAACACTCTCTAACTCTTTACTTCAAGAGCTGTATGGTGCATCTTGATATGCATTATTTACCCAAAAGCCTCCAAGTATGTGCATTTAGTTATAGTAAGGTCTCACATATCTTCACTTCACACAATATCAAACTTTTTAAAAAATAATTTGTTGTTGCATGTAAGACTCACATCACTTCAAAATATTCTTCAACCATTTACAGTTATTTTATATATATATTATGAGAATCTTCCTCATAAATGTGGACTGGATGATTGAAATCATTTCCTGTTTTTTAATTTGTATATCCTCACCAGTATCTATTGGATATATATGAAACAAATGTTAAAACAAGAAGAAATAGCTGTCACATGACTAGTAAGTATTTTTTATTTTGGAAAACAAAAACAATAGAATAAAATCTTAAATGGCCAATACATGGACATTACATTAGACATCTAGAATTGCTGCCCACTATGAAATCTAGTGATGAGCATACTGGATCTCATACTGAGCTATTATGGTATTGTTTCATAGCATTTTTTATGTAATAAAACAAAATTTAATTGTCTTTATCTTGACATTTGTTTCATATAAATTAGTTGGATAGGGGTGAATAAATGACAATTTAAAAATAGGAAGTGACTTTCTGTAATCTTATATGTATATATATATGTGATAGGAAACTCTATACAGAGCGGTACAACAGGAGGCAATCTGATCATCAGAAGCAGTTCCCCCGTCGATTAAGTGTTTCGGCCCTATAATCTCCTTTACACCACCTGGGTCATGACTCCCAAGTGTCTCTGCCTCCTGTTGTCTTATGTAGAAAATGAACCCACTCCACCTTGGTTGCAGTTTTAAAATCCACAATTCTGCCAGCTGGAGTCAATTGTGAAAGTAACCCTTATGTTGAAAACAAATTATTGCGGTCGTTCCACAGCACACCATGACTAGGGACAGACACTGACCCACCTGCGCAAAGCCAATGAGGCTTGAAGCCACTGTGCGCTAGCAACTGAAATCTACTTGCGCCCAACACCTCATATAATACACGCCGTGTATTGCCTGTAAGCCACTGGCCTTTCACCAATACAACGAAAAACTCAATGTATTGCGGACTTAGAAAAATTATCCACTTTCCAGATGTTTCCTGTAATGCAGGTGGGGATAGATATAAAGCAAACCACTTGGCAAAACTGTACAATCAAGAAACTTTAGGTCAAGATGTCAAAACATGACATAAACATGTTCTAATCAGACTGAAATAAAGTTAGCTGTGGATTACTATGGGCCAAACTGTAGAATCAAGCAAAATAAATAAAAATGACTTTGACCAACTGTCAAATGAAACTAAAGACGATTTATTTTAGGCAAGGTTTATTAGTGCATTTTCGTTTGAAAACAAATAATCCTATCAAAGTATCACTTTGATTGTGTATTTTATAGTTGCATTTTGGCTTTCACATGTTTGATTTTCATGTTTTATAAAAATCTATTTCTTCAGCTGTTTCATTACATCTATTTATTTATATTTTGCATGTCAGACTTTAAAAAAATTAATATTTAAGTTTTTGACTATCTTTTTTCTAACATTCTTGTTTTCATATCTGTGCTAGAGTCAAAGTTTTTGAAGCTTCATTAAGAATTATTGTAACCCTTATTTAAAATCTTAAAAACATGTTATTTTTGCATATGGTAGTATGTTGTTGTTCTCTTCAGAATAGAACGTTTTTAACTTGTGGACTGTTTTATCCTAGCTGAAACCACTCATTTTACTTAATGTTTTTTTTTTAGCTATTTAAAATATGTGCATGACTGAAATTTGTTATCAACTTAGTTCTAGGATTCTACTGAAGTCATTTTTTACATTAAACATATATTATATTCGTTCTAACCCTGCATGGGTCATATGGTTTTAGGGGAGACAAATAAGAAATATAACTACTGCTCTATCAGACGTGTCATAAAAGATGACTAATATGAGGTTGTGCATGAGCCTGGCAGGCTCATCGTGTAAAGAAAAATTACTAGAGAAACTACAGCTGCAAGAACATATGAATCCTTGGACCAGCTGCAGTTATGGCTGCATGCTCCATAGGGAGTGAAAAAGGAAATGATGATAATTATTCATGTCATCCATATTATTAAGCATATAGTTTAGCTTCTGCTTTCTTTTTACCTTATTCCAGGCTGGGCTTCCTATACTATTCCTTTTTAAAGATGATCCACTTCGTCACTTTCCACCTCGTTTAACTATACCATTAGACACTCCAGTGATTTCTCTTTATTTCTATATGTGAAGGTCCTTATGCAGACAGTTTTTTTTTCCTGGCCCCAGTTTTGCTATTTCGCTCTTTAAAAAGTAAAGTTTTAAGGTATCTTTAATGTGAAAAGTTTGTAAACAGGCATATGGATTATTTTGTCGCTATGGACTCCAGAAGGAAAGTGAAAGCAAGGACGTCCTAAAGCCACTTGGCAGACAACTGTGGAGGCAGAGATGCTGGGGCACCACACGAACGATGGCTGTCGACCGAGCAAAGTGGAGAAACTTTGTTGCTGACTTACGAGACGCAACCAGGCATGATGGTCACTGATTGCTTTGTAAGTCAGTGACCAAGGACCACAGAAGATGATATGCATTTTTTACTTTTCTCAGAAATATTACTTGTTTTTTAAGGTGACCTCTTTTGCCAACAGTGTTGTTCCATGAATGACTTCCCAGCTTCTTATTTTTTTATGTTTTCAATAATTGTACAGTTAAGTACTTAGTAGCCTTCCCTAGTCATAGCAGACTACGGGCCTGCTAACTCGGAGCCCTTGAGTTGATAGCCCTCAGCTTTTTTTTTTTTTTTTTGCCTGGTGTTACTTTCGGCATGCAGTTAAATATTACATTGAAACTCAGTAGCATTGTGGCACACATTCTGTGGGTTTTTATTTTTTTTGGGTGTGGTTTTTCTACAATTTTTCTTTCAAATATTGTCTGTCTTATTGTCTCTTCTATGAAAATCTTTATGTGTGTTTCTTTTCTTTTTCCTGGTATAGATTTACACTTCTGGTCGACCTGGTAACATTTTGTTTCATTAGTTCATATTTATTTTGGTAAGTTTCAATTTCTGTCATACAGATAGAAGCCTTTAATAACAGCAAGACATTCATGTAGGGAAAAGTCTGTGAACAGCTTGACTCTTTGTTCATTTTGAACATTTCAGGAGTCAAAATGTCTTTGTTGATGAGAAGTTGGTGTTCAAGTAAAGAAGATAATAAAGATGACAAAACAAATAACTATGTAGATAGTTCCTTAGGTTCACTGAGGAGATAACGGAAGAATAGGACCACTGTACCCTCAGGCTTGTCGTACGAGGCGACTGAGATGATGATGATGAGGATGAAGAGGAGGAGGAGGATGATGATGAGGGTGATATGGATGATGATGAAGATGATGATGACGACTGATTGATTGATGATGATGATGCTGCTGCTGCTGGGGATGTAGTTTCTATAGTTTTTCTGATGTCATTATTTCTCATTTCATATTCCCTGGTAACATTAAAGGCTTTTCTTAAGCATCTTATCTCATAAGATGAGATTTTTTCTCTCCTGAGCTTTGGTCAGGGACCATGTTTGACACTGATAGCAAAGAGTTAGTAAGAATATACTATTTAATAACTGTCGTTTAGTTTCCATAGTGATATTCTGATGTTTGAGTTGTGGTGACAGTTGGTAAGTCACTGCACTTGATTTTTGACATCTTGCTTCGATTTCCCTATGGAAGTCTTCAATTTTCTGTAAAAATGCTTCTTTGGTATTTGAATTGTGGCTTTTCTATAGCAACATCATATCAATTTCTTTACGTTTTTGCAGTGTTCCTGTTTTCTGTATTATGTTTATTGAGAGTTGTTATTCATAACTTTTCATCCAGTCAGTAGCTATGCTTTAATATGAATATCAGCATTACAAAGAAAAAATACAACAACGGACATTCATAACATTTTGTACATAAGTTGTTGTTTTTTAAGTTATATGAGAGTTTGTGTAATTTCTGTACTTCTGTATGGTGCAGAATGCTGGAGAGTAACAGAACAGGAAATGTCCAAAGTGTTCTCTTTCCACACAACCTGACTAAGGAAAATTTTTTTAATTTTCTGGCCAAACACCATCCACCATCACCAACCAAGACCTGCTAACTCGGAGCTACCAAGAAGATATGTGCACCATCACAGAAGGTAGACGCTCATTTTGAGTTGGCTATATCCTCAGAAGAGAACATGACAACATCACCAGAACTACCATGCTATTGACTGCAGAAGAAAAGCAAAAGTAAGGACAGCCAAAAGCTCCACCTGGTGGAGAACTGTGGAGGCAGAGCTGGAGCACCAAACGAAGGATAAGCAAAGTGGAGACAGTTTTGTTGCTGCCTTACAAGACACCACTAGGTGTGATGGTCACTGATTGGTTTGTCAGTCAGCGACCAAGGTGTGATGGTCACTGATTGGTTTGTCAGTCAGCGACCAAGGTGTGATGGTCACTGATTGGTTTGTCAGTCAGCGACCAAGGTGTGATGGTCACTGATTGGTTTGTCAGTCAGCGACCAAGGTGTGATGGTCACTGATTGGTTTGTCAGTCAGTGACCAAGGTGTGATGGTCACTGATTGGTTTGTCAGTCAGCGACCAAGGTGTGATGGTCACTGATTAGTTTGTCAGTCAGCGACCAAGGACCAAAGAAGATGATGTTTTTAGTATCAGTTTTAATGCAGTGCTTTTTTATTGATGTGGATTATTTTTCACGCTCAACAGTGTGTCGACCTGAATGTTTGACTGGAGAGTATGAATCAAGGCAGTGTACAAATTATCATGACAGAGAATGCAAAAGTAAGTGCTTATATGTAAATTATGTTAAAATTTATTTTTTAAGTTATGATTTGATTGCTTGTGATAATAGATACATGTCAAGTATTGGTGATTTTTATTTTAATACTAAGAAATCAAGAATCAAGACACAAATTTATGGTTACATTATCCAACAAATACCAAGTACTCCAACAGCTGGAAGATGTAGCAAATACAGAAGACCACTGGAAGTAGATTAAAAATATATTGAATGAGACATGTGGAGAAGTACTGGGAAAAAATGGAATGCCAGCACAATCATGAATAACAACAGAAACCATCAATGAGATAAAGGTCAGAGGTAAGGCTCACAAAGTATACAAAGAACTGAATAAAAGGTAAGAAAAAACATCACAAGAGACAAGAATAAATATATTGATGAGTTGGCAATCGAGGCAGAGGAAGCAGCAGCCAAGGGTAATATGATGGACTTGTACAACATCATAAAGAAGCTAACAGCAAAATACAAGTAACAAAAATGGCCTCATCAAAAACAAGAATGGAAAATTACTTAGCAGTATTAAAGAAGAAAGTGAAGAGATGGACAGAACATTTTGAGGAACTTTCAAATAAACCAGCTCCACAAAATCACCCAGACATCCAACCAGCAGAATATTTCTCGTGGTTTGTCGGCTTCAGACTGGAATTAAGTACTTGAAAGATATCTTATTAATAAAGCTAATCCTTATGCCAAATTCAAAATTTAGAATTACAGTTTCACTAGAAATAACAGAAAGTCTACTTACTTACTTAGTCGTTCCTCTTCTGACGTGAGGTGTAGGGGTTTAAAGAGAGAGTGCCATACTATTCTATCAGCTGCCTTCCATTCTAGTCCTCGGTCCTTCAGAGATTCTAAAATGTCCTCCCAGCGGGCTCTGGGTTGTCCTGGAGGTCTGGATCCCTGGCTCTTAGTTTACTATACTTGTCACGGTAGCCAATCTTCTCCCATTCTGCAGACATGGCCAAACCATCTTAGTTGAAACTGTTCTACTTGTGTCTGCAGTGGTTAGGATTTTAGGCCATGACATATTGTCTGGTTGCGGACCATGTCTCTTCTTGTTACTTCACCCACCTTCCTCAGATACCTCATTTCTGAGGTTTGGATCTTGCTTTTGTGGGTTGTAGTCATTGCCCATGTCTTGCATTCATACATCAAGACTCGGACATAGGTGGAACAGTACACAGCCATCTTCATCATCTTGACAACTTTTCTTTTGCTGAGGAATCCTCGATTTATGGCCTGAAAAAGTCTCCCAGCTGCTTCTCTTCGGCTAGCCAAATCTTCTTTGATGCCTCCCTTCCAGTCTATGACAGTTCCGAGGAATAACAGAAAGTCACTAGAATAAACCTGTTATAACAGGCATATGTGTACGTTTTATAGAATATATATTGAAGTACTCAGAAAGTAATATGTTTGCTGCTGATAATAATTTCATATGCCTGAAAGATATTGCTGTAATTATTGTGCTCATGCATCCCATTTCTGCAACAGATTTGACCAATCTAATGCCACCATTGACATCGAAGAACGTCATTCTGGAAGAGAAGCGTCATATTAAAGAGGATCGTGCTAAACTTGACAAATTGCCAGCACATTATGTGGGCTTTACACGATACAAACTTTTCAGAGGTGAGTCAGGCACCATCAACATTTGTTATCTTCATTAACATGAAAAAAATTCATTGTGATGTATATTCTTTATACATGTGGATACTTACACACCCATACATGTGGATACTTACACACCCATACATGTGGATACTTACACAATCATGCACATGCACACAATCATTTTCCTTTGTGCTTCTTATGGAGCCACTACTATAGCTGGTCCCATTGCAGGAAGCCTGCCCTAAGCATTTGCATTCACTGGCAGCAGTGGTTTAAGTGGCAATTTGTTATACCTGAAGAGGCTGCGAGCCTCAAGAACAGCTTCATATTAGTTGCCTTGTTTGACATGCTTGAGTGAGCACAAGTCCTGTTCTTTCTATGTCTCACCACAGACCTTCAGGAACTACTATATCCTTTAGCACGCTGCATAAAAATTCAGAAAACCACTGCATTCTTTTTCACAACGCCCCATTTTTATGGTGGGTGACTTGTAAATTCTATAGTTTTTGGTCAATTGCTCTAATTTTTAGACTGTATAGAAATGAATGAATGATGAATCTGATGATATAAAATTTATTTGTGTACATGTTAGATGTGATAGGAAGAAAGGAAAGGAAATTTTAAAAAATTTTTAAAAAAATGACCAACAAACGAAGAGTCCATATCCCTTGCATCTCAATGAAAGTCATTTGACCAATAGACTAATACAAATCAAATGACGATCTTTTCGTTACACCCATCGTCAGTAGCAAAGCAACAAACTCCCTAGCCAGCAGTGACATTCGGCCGTAATCCTAAACCTTTCCGATATTCCTAATCCTAACCCCGAAAATTATACATACTAGAAATGCCATTTTACTTTCGTTTCCATCTCAGCCATCAAACATATTCTGAGAACCGATATCAGCGCTTATAAAGACAAAAATCTCATCCACACCGCATGGCGTCAGAATCCAATAAAATTAGAGCGAAAATGGCCGCGTGTTGATGCCGATTCATTTCGATTTAAAAAATTTACAAAAAATAAATGCGGATACACCCATCACTTTTTTAAGATCGGAAACGGAAGCTAACTCTCTTGCAAATAACATTAGAACTTAACATCCGGGGCTGAAATCACGTGTACACAAGTCCTAATGCTAGAAACGATGATATCCGCAAGGCGACACATGTCGCCTCCAGCATGGAGAACATAGGTTACGTTCGGCGCAATGTGGCGCCCGCAGCGTGCTAAAGGATATACATATATATATATATATATATATATATATATATATATATATATATATATATATATATATATATATATATATATATATATATATATATATATATGTATGTGTGTGTATGTGTGTGTATGTATGTATATGTATGTGTGTATGTATGTGTGTGTATATATGTATGTATATTATGTGTGTATGTATGTATATGTATGTACCAGTGGCGTATCCTGGTAATGCGAGCTAGGCGTGCTGCTACTTAAAATGAATATGTACGCCTACTATTTAACTTCTTCCCCTCTTAATTTAAAAACCAACTATATTCAATTACGCAACGATAGTTATTAGGGGTATATGTCAACTATCTCCGAAATACTAATTAACTTACAACTTGAAACTCACTGTCACTGTAATAATCTGCATTCCCGGCAACTAACAAAAATTAATCACAAAAAACACTGGACGGACACAGCCGATTTTTACAACTCGAGAGCTGCAAGACCACCACACGCATGTTCGTATTGTATTGACGTATCTGGCCATGACCCCGATCCACACAAACCAGTCTTTAAATGTAAAACCGAAAGGTGCCGCACGCATAGTGACGGAATTACCCGAGAAACTTTGGGCGATTGCTACCAACCAAAAAAACTGCACTATAAAACGCGTCTGGGAAACTGAAACTAGATATACTCGTAGATTGTATGCGGGAAAATCCGTTATCCTGATGCGTGCGGTCCGAAAGCATAACGTTATAAGAGAAATATTTTATAGAATAATACATTAAATTTTTATTTTCCTTCGGGCATAGGTGTGCGCAGCACGCACAGCACAGCACACATAGAGAATACGCCACTGGTATGTACATATGTATGTGTGTGTATGTATGTGTGTATATGTATGTGTGTATATGTATGTGTGTATAAATGAAATATACAGGCAGTCCTATTATTGCTCTGAAGCATGAAGAACAACACAAATAACAACCAGAAAAGTCACAAACTTTCATACAAGGAGATACGCACAGATTAGAAGGATAAAAGTCCTATGACAAGTTCACCAATGTGGAGCTGATAGTAAGATCCAGAAAAATAACAGTGAAACAAGAGATGAGAAGAAAATGATGGTGATGGATAGGACACTCACTAGAAAAGCCAGCTGATAGTGTTACAGGGTAGTCCTTGTTCAGGTATTCCCAAGGGTAAGAGAAGGAGAGGGAAACTCAAAAACACGAGGAGGAGGAAAATAGTTGTAGACTTAAAGAAAATTGAAGTAGACATGGGAAGACTTAGATCAGATGGCACAGGACAAGAAAGCTTGTCATGTATTTGTTGACAGCCTGTGCTCCACAGGGAGCTGAAGAATAATGAATGAATGGTGTGTTGTCCTCATGAAGCAAACATGAAAAAAAAAACATGAAATAAAGATGAAACAAGCATGATATAAACATGAAATAAACATGAAACAAACATGAAACAGTTGTGAACATAACATGAAACAAACAAGAAAAATATGAAACAAGCATGAAACAAATATGAAACAAGCATGAACAAATATGAAACACGCAGGAAACAAACATGAAACATGCATGAAACAAATATGAAACAACCATGAAAAACAAACATGAAACTGGCATGAAATAAACATGAAACAAGTATGAAACAAAACATAAAACAAGCATGAATCAAACATGAAACAGACATCAAACAAAAATGAAACAAGTGTGAGATAAACATGAAACAAACATGAAACAAGTGTGAAACATACATGAAACAAATATGAAATAAACATGAAACAAATATGACACAAGCATGAATCAAACATGAAACAAGCACTAACAGCATAATTCAAGTTACATTCACGATTTCAAAAGTGCTAATTTCTATCTAGTATGGTTTGTCTATTTTATATCACACAGGAACTGGTATTCACCTGGAGCTAACAGTCCGTTTTATAGATGCTGCCCAGCAGTATTTGCCCATCAATGCATCCCAGCCATTCAACCTTGACCTAGTAGCTCCAGCTGTGTTGAAGTCATACTCAGTACAGCGTTACTGCCCAACCCCAACTCCAGACTACTATATTCTGCGTTATAAGAAACATGAGGTACGGTACTAAATAAAAACTTTTATATATTTTCCATTCTTGCTTGCAATGTTTCTAAATTTCTATGGGTGACTTTGAGCGATTTTGGGTGACTTTGGGCTACTTTTTGAACATGATTTGGGCGGCATCTGGAAACCCAAAAAATCAATTTTCTGGATTTTAAGTTGTCCCGTATGATTTTGGACACAAGGATACGAATCTGTATTTAAAAAGAATAATAAAATAAGATTCTATGACAGGAGAGTCAGAAATGAAAACTTCTGAGCAGAACCAAACAAGAGTTTGTTGAGCAGTAGATCTTCTTTTTTATTTGCATACCAGTTTCCCATCAGAGCACTGGCTTTCATTGCCAACACGTCCTTTCACTCTCCGTCATTTCAAGTTATTTTCATGTCTTTTTCATAATTCCTCTGTCTGCTTCCAGTGCATGTCTCCATTTAGTTTTTGGTCTTCTGCTATTTTTTCTTACCCTAGATATTCCAGATCAAGGCCTGTCTTGTGTGCTGGACTTATTTCTTCTTCTTCCTTGTTCGTCCTGAAAAGGGCATTGGTTGCGTTGTGTCCGTTTACAGCAAAGCTGCGATATTTGCACCTTTTGCCAACACATCCGACTTCAGCACAGCATTTTTTGGGACCGGGTTTGCCTTCCCACTTCGATCCATCTCAGCCAGACTGCAGCCTGTTTCTAGGACCACCACTTGGAGGTGGAGTAGGGTCTTGGTCAGCTCTGGTTCGCTGACCCTGATGCAAGCAGTCAATCTATGAGTCACTGACTGCATTCATCTCTCTTGCTGCGTCTTTGGTCCCAATAAAATTCAAAAAAAGGTTGAATAAAATTGGAAGCAACAACAAGCTAGCTTGTTCGTATCCGTGGACTTATTTGATTTGAATGATTCATGATCTGGAATTTTTGTGGTTATCTGTAGAAACAGAAATAAGTGATTCAAAATGCCTGCTCAGTAGCTGAAAAGGTTATTCTCAGAGTAAAACAAATGTAATGTCGTAAATTATTGCAAAAAGGGATAATTTCAGAAGTAAAGGTAAATGTAAAGGTACTCCTACAGAAGATACTGCCATTGAGAAATGAAGTGTTACAGGGGTCAGAGTGGCTAAGAGGTATGGTGTCCGCCTTGAGTTCCAGAGGTACCGGGTTCGATTCCCAGTTGAGGGAATATAATTTATGGACAATTTTTTTCAGAACCAGTGGTCCTAATAATGTCATACTTCCCCCTGGTCTCCTGGGTAGTGAGATCGGATGCTAAGCCTTCTCGGATAAGTGCGAAAAAATAGGAGGTCCCGTGTGCAAGTTGTGCACGTTTTTTTTTTTTTTTTTTGGTCGGTGTTTGCCTGCTTCTGGCGAGGCGCGTTCCTTTCAGCGTACGTGGTTATATCAGAGCGCATTTACCATCCCAAAAAAAAGTCAACTCTGTTGACTGCTAACCCGATCAGCGTTGATAGATACTAAGTCCTGAAAAAGATCAAAACTATCTATCCGCTAGCATAAAGCTCTAAATAGACCTCGCCAGCTGCGCCAACGCCCGAGCTGATTTAAACTAAACATCCCACGGCATTTTAGATATTATAAATGAAGTATGGAGAGAAGAACAACCACCACAACAATGGAAAGACAGTATTATTGTAAAGTTACCGAAGAAAGGTGATCTATCAGACTGTAATAACTGGCGTGGTATATCTCTATTATCAGTACCTGGAAAATTATTATGTTGCATGATGTTAGAAAGACTTAAATTGCATGCTGACGGAAAGATCAGAGAAGAACAAGCGGGTTTCAGGCCGAAACGATCATGTATTGATCAAATATTCACACTAAGAACAATTATAGAAGAATCAGTGGAAAGGCAATCGCCACTTATTATCACCTTCGTCAATTTTCAAAAAGCCTTTGATAGTCTACACCGCCCATCATTGTGGAAGATACTTACAATCTATGGTTTTCCAACAAAATATGTGAATATAATCAAAGCGCTATATGACAATGCAAGATGTTGTGTTAGAACAAATAAAGGGAATACAGAATGGTTTACAGTAGAAACAGGGGTTAAACAAGGCTGTATTATGTCACCACTACTTTTTGGAATAGCTATTGATTGGGTTATGAGAAACTATACCCACAATGAACAATTGGGTATAAAATGGACAAATGGAAAATTCCTGGGGGACCTGGATTTCGCAGATGATGTAGCATTCTTAAGTTCAACACCAAGACAATCCCAAGAAGCAATAAATAATTTGTGTCATCTCTCGGTTAAAATAGGTCTCCAAATAAATGCCTCTAAAACTAAAGCTATGAACTTTTCTAACGAGACCTTTGATATCATCTTGAACGGGGAAAAAACTACAGAAAGTTGAAAGTTTCAATTATTTAGGCAGTAAAATGACTCAGGATGGTGACACAACAAGAGAAATCCATACTAGAATTGCTTTGGCAGCTAGCGCCTTCAATAGATTATCTAACATTTGGAAATTAAGATCATTGAATATACATACCAAGCTTCGTCTGTTTAATTCAAATGTTATCTCAGTGTTAACATACGGCTGTGAGAGTTGGAAAATAACAAAATCATTGGAGAACAAGCTGAATACATTCGAGAACAAATGTCTTAGAAAACTCATGAACATCAGTTGGAAAGAATTCAAGACTAATCGACAAATAAGAGAAGACTCTAGGCAGAAATATGTCTCCGACTATATAAGGAAAAGACGATGGTCATATATCGGTCATGTCCTACGAATGCAAAACAACAGAATACCACTACAGGCGCTCACTTGGGTTCCTGAGGGTAAGAGGAAAAAAGGAAGACCAAAAGAAACACTCAGAAGAACAATAATAAGAGAAGGAAGAACGTTGGGCCTAAATAATGTGCAAGAGCTAAGAGGAGTGGCGTCACAACGAACAACCTGGAGAGCACTGGTTTCTGCCTTATGCGCCGTGTTTGGTGCTTAAAGAATTTATTATTATTATTATTATCAGGCCGCTGCCGGGGCAAAAAATTAAAAATAAATTAGAATTCTACTCACAACAAAAGTATTTATAGAATATGTGATTCCTATATACACACATTGGGATTCCCGCCGGCGCTACAGAGTTTGTGCACTGTGCTGAGATCCTCCTTGTGTGATCTAAGTGAGGAGATCGGAGCACTGATGGAGTAGTCCATGTGCTATGAAGATAGTCCTTAAAAAAAAAAAAACCAAACCGAAGTGTTACAGACTTTTTTTTTTTTGTTGAAACATTCAAAACTAGGAGGAAAGCAGAATAGTGAGCTTCATTTGCCTCCGTCATCCACCATCTTGGCAGAGAGTCGACACTGTTCAACCTCATCATCCAAAACTTCACTTATATTAGATCTCAGCTTTATTAAGTGGGGTGACTAGTTCTCTTCCTCTCTGCCTTTCCCTTCCCTAACTCAAGAGCAGAGACAAGTACCTAGTTTTACAACTGAGTATAATGGAGCGTGAAGTAGCCTGATTTCGAACCCAGTTCCTTTTTCTCAAGGAGCAATTGTTTAAACACTCTGCCCATTGGCTGCTCATTTCAGAAGTAGGGCATGTTAAATGGAGAGATAGGTTAAACAGAGAAATATAAGCCCATTATTAAATCCTAAGTTGAGGGACAGACAATGAAATTAAAACAAGGGTACAACAAAAAATAAAAAAGGAGCTTTCATTGGATTGGGAAATTTATGGAGATCAAAAGAAATCAGGTCCAACACAAATATCAGAATTTTTAGGTGGTATGACGAGATCACTATTGTAGAACTGATGACAAGAACCACACAAGTGATAGTAGAACAAGAGATGACAAGAACCAGACAAGTGATAGTAGAACAAGAGATGAGAAGAAGACGCTGGTGATATGTAGACACACACTGTTAGATGTACCAACGGGCTGATCACCCGTTTGCCAGTCACTTCGATTACGGAAACGACAGCAAATGGATTGATTTGCCGTTGCCCTAAAGACGCCAATAGGCGTGATGGGAAACAATGGCAAAGAAAACCTATCTGCTGTTGCCCTAAGACGCCACTAGGCGTAATGGCCACTGACTGCTTTGACGGTCGGTGGCTAAGGACGGAAGAAGAAGAAGAGAAGAAGAACTGTTAGATGTAGACACACACTGTTAGATGTAGACACCCACTGTTAGATGTAGACACCCACTGTTAGATGTAGACACACACTGTTAGATGTAGACACACACTGTTAGATGTAGACACACACTGTTAGATGTAGACACACACTGTTAGGTGTAGACACACACTGTTAGGTGTAGACACACACTGTTAGGTGTAGACACCCACTGTTAGGTGTAGACACACGCAGTTAGGTGTAGACACACACTGTTAGGTGTAGACACACACTGTTAGGTGTAGACACACACTGTTAGATGTAGACACACACTGTTAGATGTAGACACACACTGTGGGACCCCAAGATGCAGCAATAGTGAATGCAGTCAGCGACTCATAGCTTGACTGCCTGCGTCAGGACCAGCGAACCAGAGCTGGTCAAGAACGTGCTCCACCTCCACGTGGTGGTCCTGGAAACAGTCTGCAGCAGTGCAGGCTGGCTGAGCGAGCATGGATCGAAATGGGAAGGCAAACCCGGTCCTTAAAAATGCCGTGCAGAAGTCGGATGTGTCGACCGAAAGGTGCAGATATCACAGCTTAGGCGCAAACAGACACAACGCAACCACCGTCCTTTTCAGGACGAACGAAGAAGAAGAAGAAGAAGACACACACTGTTAGATGTAGACTCACACTGTTAGGTGTAGACACACACTGTTAGGTGTAGACACACACTGTTAGATGTAGACACACACTGTTAGATGTAGACACACACTGTTAGGTGTAGACACACACACTGTTAGATGTAGACACACACACACTGTTAGATATAGACACACACACACTGTTAGATGTAGACACACACACACTGTTAGATGTAGACACACACTGTTAGGTGTAGACACACACTGTTAGGTGTAGACACACACTGTTAGGTGTAGACACACACTGTTAGGTGTAGACACACACTGTTAGGTGTAGACACACTGTTAGGTGTAGACACACACTGTTAGGTGTAGACACACACTGTTAGATGTAGACACACACTGTTAGGTGTAGACACACACTGTTAGGTGTAGACACACACACACTGTTAGATGTAGACACACACACACTGTTAGATGTAGACACACACACTGTTAGGAAACCTATAGATAGCATTACCAGGTAGTTCTTGCTCTGGAATCACCAGCGTAAGAGATGTAGAGGGAAACCAAGGAAGTCATGGAGAAGAGAACTGAAGACCGACATGATAGGGATGAAGAAGACCTTGAGCAGACGGCACGAGACAGGAAGACTTGGCATACATTTGTTGGTCTATGCTGCTTGGGGAGTTGAAAGGTCATATGATTTAATCCCAATGTCAAATGTAAAATTTTTGTTTTATTTTTAAGTGTCATTTATTCTGTTTTAATTGAATCCAGGGCATGACCTTCAAGCAAAATGACAGTGGCAGCATTGATGCCTGTGAGACTCACAAGTCATCTGGGGAGTTGCTGCCGTCAGTGACAGGAAACAACCAGTCCTTCTTGTGCTCACAGCCAGGATCACTGACCAATATATTTAGCATAGATGAGGACTTCTTCTTGGCCAGGACTAAATGGGTGGACAAGAGTAAACGGTAAAACAGCTTTAACATTTTGTTGTTGTTCACGAATGGTTGTTCAGAAGTTATTTACATTTTATATTCATCATGATAATTATCCTTGCACTTTTTACAAAACATGGAGCCAGCGACTGTAGCTGATTCTTTTGCAGGAAGCCGACATCAAACATTCATATGCTTCCGCTGCGGTGGTTTCTAAGACTATTTGTTTTACACGATGAGGTCAGCAACAACATTTAATTTAAATTTCTAAGCTTTATATTCGCAGTCATTAATTTATTTGCATTATTCACACAAAGTTCTATAATGCAAATTAATTTATAATGTGGTGATGTGCATAATCAGAATAATTTGTTTCTCCACTCGTCAGATGTCAGCGAAACAGTAGAGCCTGTGAAGCATGTACTCGGAAGTGTGGCATTGACCACATGTTTTCTGGTGACCCAACCTGCTCAGTGGCTGGGTCTGCCAGTGGAGGTGATGACCTCGGAGAATCTCCAAGGCTTATGGTGGGTCAGTTTCCTATTCTGTTGTTTAGTTAATAAATTGTTCCCCCCACAAGTAATACACTGCACTTTCTATTGGTTTGCCAATCTCTTTCTATGCATTATCATCACTATTTTCCTATTTATTCCCCATTGAGCATGGACCACCACTGCATCTATCCTCTTCCAGAAAGCCTGCACCAAAGCCTTTTTGTGCACTTACAATGGTGGTTTCTGTACCACTATGTTTTATATGATGAGGCTGCTAGTCCCATGCAGAACCTTATATTAGTCACCTCTTATGACACGTCTGAGAGTACAGTCGTCCTATTATTTCTTTCTACCCCCAGACACCCCTAGGAACTATATGTGGCTTTTTACGCATAATACACACATAAGACCATTAAAGTGGAACGGTTGACAAGAACCAGACAAGTGCCAGGGGAATAGTAGAATAGTAGAAGAGAAGAAGAAGCTGGTGATAGATAGGACACTAAAATCCCATCCGCTGCAGACCCAAATAGAACAGTCCCAACTAAGATGGTTTGGCCATGTCTGCAGAATGGGAGAAGATCGGCTACCACGACAAGCATGGGAAACAAAGAGCCAGGGATCCAGACCTCCAGGACGACCCAGAGTCCGCTGGGAGGACAACATTAGACAATCTTTGAAGGACCGAGGGCTAGAATGGAACCAGGCCAGGAAGAAGACAGCTAATAGAATGGTCTGGCGCTCTCTCTTCCAAACCTCTACACCTCACGGTAGAAGGGGAACGACTAAGTAAGTAAGTAAGATAGATAGGACACACACTGAGGAAATACTTTGATAGCATTACAAGGCATTTCTTATTCCAGAATCCCCAGAGTAAAAGAAGTACAAGGACACCAAAGAAGATGTGGAGAAGAGAACTGGAGACAGGCATGAAAGGGATTAAAAAGATATAGAAAGACCTTGACCTAATGGCATGGGGCAGGCAGACGTATCAAAAGTTTGTTGAAGGCCTATGCTCCTTAGGGAGTTGAAGGGGGGTGATGATGACGATAATCAATCTTCTTTGTTAGATGTGAAGATGGATGTGCACTATTTATGTCTGTATTTTGGATTTCCTTGTTTCTTACCCTCTTCCCATGTCACTCCAGATATATTTTTATTTAAAGAATTGTCTTTAGATCATACAAAGGTGGTTTCTGTTTTTCCAACTGGTTTTCAGATTTCTACAAAATGTTGTTAAGCAAATTTGATACAACTTTAGCTGTTTTTATACTGTAGAACTAGAATATTTGTACATGATACAGCCAATTGATTGCCATGTTTGCTTGTAAACTCTTAAAGCTCGAGAGGCTAGTATTTGGGGCTGACTTTCCCAGGCACTCATGACAAGAAGCCAGATCTCTGGACCAGTGTATTTAAAAAAAAAGCTTTAGTCCTATTTTTATAATTTATGAATTCTCATTCAATTTCCTTAACAACTATGCATAACATTACCACACTTTTGAAGAAAAAAAAACTTGGAAAGAACTTAGTCGTTCCTCTTCTACCCTGGGTGTACAGGTTTGCCAGAGAGTGCTATACTATCTCTTGGAAAGAACCGATCTCCTTAAATTTTAACATTATATGAAAACTCAAAGTGGCAATAAATTCCTTGTACCAAACTTGGGAAATCTACCACGTTCTTTTAGAGTTAAATCGTCTGCTTGATTTCAAATGCTTCAGTAGCCTCTGTATGATAACAAAAGCTTCCATTTTTTTCATCTGCAGATGTGCTACAATTGCTGTGTGAAGAGAAACTGCTCAGCTGACTGCAAGGATTATCACAAGAGGAGATGCCAGCCAGAGCAGTGAGTACTGACCTTATGTTTTGATGGGGAAGGGAGGATGAGAGAAAGGGGCAGAGGAATAAAGGATGTTCATCATCTTTTTTTCATTTGCACACGTTATAGAGCAGAGAGCCACCACTGTAGCTGGTCCCCTTGCAGGAAGCCTGCAGCAAAACATTCACATTCTCCTACAGTGGTTTCTGTAGCTATTTGTTTGACATAATGGGGTTGCCAGTTTCATGCACAACTTCATATTGCTGAGGATGTCGCAGCTATATTCTCTTTTGTGTCTTTAGAATGGGAACTACATGAGAGAGATACAGGTAGTTCTCTGTTCACGCGAGTTTCATTTACGTGAATTCAAACATACGCAAACCAATGTTTAGACTTTTTTGTTTTATTTACGTGCCAAACTCAAAGTTACGTGACCTGATATTTAGACATTTTAAAAGTATTTTATCTGCGTGCCAAGAAGAGAGAACGAGAGCAAGATGACAATTTGAATTTTTCTTTGAAGTTTTTTTATCGCTAATCAAAACTTCATGGAATGAAGTTCCTTAGCGATACATAAACGGTGTGTGGAAAAAAACTGTGACCTCAATTCTGTCATGACTTTGATATTATCAAAGCTATTGTGTCAGAATGGCCCCTAAGAGCTGGCTTAGATGGAGTTCACAAAAATGAAATAGTAAATTTGCATGAATCTTAGTAAGTAGAGCTGAGCAATGAATCATTTTTGGCACTGGAGAAGATCACCACAGAAGAAGAAGAAGCAACAGAGGCAAGCAGCAACTTGCACCAGCCAACAACAACCACCAGGCCGTCAACTTACAGTGAAATGATTAAAGGAGGCCTTCCAACTTCTTGAATCCTGCCTTATGAGGATCCTAACGTGGTACCGGAGCTTTATGGTCAGGAGAAAAGTGATATAATGGGCTACTCCCTACCAAGAAATCCTCAATAAGCAGAAAATGTCACAAACTCAAACAATTCTAGACACCTTCGTCTGAAAATAATTCATTGCTTCTCATCCTGATGACTCACCACTATATTGAAAATTAGAAGTTGATGAAGAAGGTAATGGTCCTGTCCTTGTCAATGTTAAATAATTTGTCAATATTGTTTTATGTACATGTATATAATATGAATGGTATGTTAATTTAAACTGTTTATTATTACATGTACTGTATTTATTTTTATTATTATGTATGGCATTAGTGGAACACATTCCTCTTACTTTACATGTATTTAAATGAGAAAATCATGTTCCATTTACGCAATTTCTGTTTCTGCGAGGGTCTCGGGAACACATATATCACGTTAACAAAGAACTACAGGCATACCTCGCTTTATTGCACTTTGCTTTATTGCGCTTCACAGTTATTGCGCTTTTTTTCAAATTATTCATGTTTATTTATTAGAACGTGCCTTCTTCTTCCGATAGATTTTGGTATCACGAAGTGGATTTAAGTTAGAGCTTGCCCAAATATATAGACAAGACACTAGTATGAAAAAGTCTGAGAAGATAGATTTAGATGAGAATACAGTAAGTGTGGAAGGACGAGACTATTAGCTTCGAGTGTGAGAACCGAGATTGACTCTCCCTCGCCACTCGCGACTAGTTAAGAGCAATAGACTCACCACCTCTGACTATTATTAAAAGGAGATAAGGTTTCACTAAAGTTCCACAGACACAACTATACAGACAAGCTTATAAGTACAGGATAGTTATAGAGAAACTGATCCAGTGTACAGTTTATAGTTTATTATACAACAAAATCAAATAACACAGTAAAATAAATAACGTGCGAGGTCGCACTAACCTGAAAAATAAACAGAACAATTAAAATGACATACACTATAACCAAACACTTTCACCCTCTCTTTCAACCTGCATAGAAGAAAATTAAGGATTAACAAAAATCTACTTGTGGGGTCTCTAACTCAAGAGCCGCCACTCCTGACTATCCTGTTATTCTTATTATTAAATATTATCTACGGTCCTGCTGCAGACATATACCGAAATGTCTACACAACTATGAATGCACTCTCTGATGTCCTACACAGCTAACCACTGTTCCACAAGCACTGCTCCACTAAATGACTTTTTCAGTGCTATCTCAGAGGCTGTCCTAACACAACTTTCTATCTGCCTCTATAACCTCGCTCTCCCCTCTGCTTCTGCTCAGTGTCTACTCTGACACTACAGTCTACTGCTGAGTGGCGTTTCCATTACGTCCCTCTGCTCGCTAGCATTTGGAAAGGAATGTTGACCCTATCTCCTTCCCAGACTACTGCAGCTGATGACTTTAGGATTATGAACTAGGTACTTGACTCGGGATGTAGATGCTTCACTGCTGCTGACAGTTCTTTAACGGCCGATTGAACCCTCTTAGGTTTTTAGAACCAACGGCATTATTGTGGCCATATATATATATATATCTATATAGAACCAACCTCCAGACCACGCGCCTCTTTGGAGTAGTATAACGAGCTAAGAGCTCCGGACTTTAAAGATGAACCCGTTCTTGCTGAAGCATGGGCTTCACTGCATGAGAACGTCTCGTTTCTTTCACCTCTGGCAATATCTCAAGCCTTATGGTCCCGAGAAAACAAATCACCATAATAAGTTGTAGGGGCAGGTTTCAACCCTTCTTTTTGTGCCATGAAAATGCAGTGAAACGAAAAAAATAACAACAAATATACAACACGTCAAAGCTATTCTCATACCTAACACATGAACACCTTAAATTCCACTACTCCCCTACCCAACTAAGCACAGCGATAAACAATTATTTCCGCCCAAAAGGTCAGACTACCATACACTTCCCTTCTCTTTTCTCTACCCCGCTTTAACGCTGTCTGTTAGACGCAGCTGACCTAAATCTTCTGTGCGAGACTGGCCTCGCCGTAAAAATAATTCATTCACTTAGGGAAATCCCCTGTACTAAATAATTCCCCGGCCCTACTTCTGATAAAAGAATGACCCGAGAAGGTTTTATCAATTAACACAAATATATATATATATATATATATATATATATATATATATATATATATATATATATATATATATATATATATATATATATATATATATATATATATATATATATATATATATATATATATATATATATATATACATGTATAAACACTATCTAGGAATTATTAAATCCAATCTAGACCTTTATCTTCTGACTACAAGAGGTTATTAATTAAACACAAGTAGTAAAATACACAAATTACTACGCCCTCTCAGTAATGTTAATTTCACCTCTTCTCATCCAACTACATTACTAAATTAATACCCAATTAAATAAAGTACACCCGTAATTAAAAGACCCAAATACACTCGCGTATATATATATATATTACACATTATCATAATCAAAATGCGGTTTACACCGCCCTCAGATTTCATGTTACAGAGCACCAGTTATCTTAGCATTTATCCTCACACAGTTAATATCGCAAAACCGTTTACACCAATCATAGATACTGCTACTTATTTCTAAGAAAATCATAGACACTACTTACACTACAGTCAATCGTTTAGCATAAGTAAACAATTGATGGCACTTCTGTTTTAAAAAAAAAATTAATTAACTCCCAGAAGAAAACTTACGTTATCGTGCTTAGATTCTATTATAGAACGACCTATCTACGACGCTAAATTAAGATATACACATACCCAATTACCGAATATCTCTAGCTTGAGCAAGCGATAAGGCGTAGTTTCACGGCTGATTTTCTGGAGACGAAGAGACCGCTAAGACCTAGGCGCGGTTATTTATTATAGAAAAAAAAAAAATGATGCAAGAACCCTTTTTTTTTTTTCCTCCGCATGAGGTCGCATATTTTTTCCTCACATGAGGTCCCATTTAACTCGCATGAGTCGCATTGGAACACGCCCAACATAAACGCATGTCCCAACACAAAAAGACCCAATGACAAACAAGTGTCACCAATGATCCTCTGTGTTTTCACACAAAAGATCTAATGACACCTAAGTGCCACTATACTGATCCTTTGTGCCGGGCACATGGTTATATTAGGGCGCATGTCCAAATATAAAAGACCCTTAGGTCTGAGACATACCCACGCCCTGAGTCATCGCGTGGCTTTGCTTAGGGGCCGCTCTTAGACCAATAATATTGCCGCAAATACTTAATATCTCACCTCGGCCAATAATATCGTAAGCCAACTCGTGACTCATGTTTATTTTCCTCCCGCGCTACTAATTGCGTCATCTTAGATAATCCTACTACCGTTCGCGTTACCCAAATTAAATTTGATTGGTTATAGCGTTAATTCGACGTACCTGGATCATGTTTTTCCCCATCCCCCCGATTTACCAGGTAGGTGCAGGTTTTCGGATTTTTCCTAGCTGAAAAATCTACCCGGCCTAATAATACTACGTGCTCAACTGCCTAATAAATAAAATGAACGCAATAATTTTACAAAGACAAGAAGACTGGTGCGAATATTAAAATTAAACCCCACGGTAATTCCTCATAAAAACCGCAAATAATTACATAGAGAAAAAGAATGGGGCCCGTTGAAAATAAAATCACAGTACTCCATCACATTTGGCTCTCCACCAGCAAAAAGATTACGATTCGTCTCAGATTATGAAGATTTGCATTTTTTTTCAGCAATAAAGTATTTTAAATTTTACAGTACATTGTTTTTTAAGACCTAGCGTATTGCACACTTAATAGACATAGTGTAAACATGATTTTAGGCTTTTATATGCACTGGGAAGCCTAAATAATGGGTGTGACCCGCTTTATTGTGATATACGCTTTATTGCGATGGTCTGGAACCGAACCCGCAATATCTCCGAGGTATGCCTGTACATGTATGTATGTATATATATATATATATATATATATATATATATATATATATTTGTTTATGATAAAAAGATAGTCCCATAGCAGATACTGCTGTAGGGGAGTGAAGTGTTAGAGACCTCACTACACTAGATCCAGCATCAAGATGTGGAGTAACCAGTTCCCTTCCTCGCTGCCTTTTCCTTCCCAACTCAAGAGCAGCAGTAGGCACCCATTTACAACTGGGTAGCCTGGAGTGTTACATCATTGTGTTTCAAACCTGGCACCTGTGCCACAAGAGGCCACTGATCTAACCACTCTGTCAATATGATACCCACTTATCATATATCTGATCACTTATCATACACTAAATATCTGACATGATTGAGTAACATTCTTTTTGTTGTTAATTACTATAATTTTCTTTACAAAATTCGTTTTCCTTTTCTTAGTTTTACTGGTGATGCTAAACTTCAGTATGTGTCTGACTGAAGTTTCTGTGGCTTACGTTTTTGCAGGATAGGGAAGGCTGACTCATTTCCAACATTTCTTAGTGGCTTTCTGTGCAGTGAATGGTTGGGTGCATTATCTGTCCTACCCTTTCAGGCCTTGGTAACATACTGGAAAAACAGCTGACACAAGATAGGGGAGCTTGGCATGGTATGATTAAAAACCAGTGCTCCATGAGGATCTAAAGGGTAATGTTGATGAAAGACTCTGCAGGTTCTGTAGCTTCACTTAATCAATCAATCAATTCATCAGTCAATACCCTTTAACTCCCCAAGGAGCATAGGCCTTCAAATGTACATGCCAAGTCCTCTTGCTGCATGCCATCAGCTCTAGGTCTTTACTTGCCTTTCTCACCTATTTTTGTTCTGCCTCTAACTCTCTTTTTCATGCGTTCTTCAGTATACCTCTACTTCTTATGTCCTGGGGATTCCAGAACTAAGACTGCCTGGTAAAGCTATCAACAGGTTTACTCACTGTGTGTCCAGCCATCACCGGCAACGTCTTCACATCTCTTGTTCCTCTGGCACTTATCTGGTTCTTGTCATCAGTTTCACATTAGCTGTTTTGTCGTATCATTTCAATCCTTATATTCTACTTAAGCCTCACTTAAACCTTACTGATCTATTTTCCACCAGATGTTCAAAAGGCAACCTCCTAGAGTTTACAATAGAGCCTTCATGGGACAGTAGTCAAGATGGTCGCTTCTTCTGCCACATTGCGCCATCACCTTGGCAACATCTGCTAGAGTTAGATTACACTGTGCATGCTGAGGCCTCACCAACACCACTGCACATCAGCAAAGTCATGATCTATGGTAACAAGTTGTGGGAGAAGACTGGAGTCCTGTATCACAGGTTTGTCAGTGTTGCTTTCATCATCTCTATCATCAGCCTTGTCAGTCCCTGTCAATATCACAGTGTGTCATATTGATAATAACAAATTAATGGTGATTTGGGTATCATTCAAACACCCCAGGCTTTCCCACACTCCCCCACTAATTAACACCATGACAGGTATGAGGAGAGTACCATTTTAGGACAAAGGAAAGCACACCAGCTGATACAGGTCTTTTCTATTGTTGAGACATACCACGCCCTGAGCCAGGGGCGTAAATCAAAAACATCAATAGTTGAATGGCCAAACTCGAATACTGAACGAATAAGATAATCCTCAGACACGTGGGTATCATTTTTATCGACAGTCACTTTATTACACATAGAACAATTCTCCCTGACTCAACTGATCATTCGTCAGTTTATCATGTCGAACATAATCATCTTAATATCATAACATCAATGTCATTGAGCAGACATTCAGTCCAAGATCCAGGCGGCATTTTAAATGCGCACCACATAGGTCATGATATTGGGAGATCATGTGCTGCACAAAAAGCCCCTTAACACCAGCACACTCACATCCACACAATTTGATGTGTGGCAAGAAGAGTAATGAGGATGTCCTGAAAGAGGCCAATGCACAAAGGAAACTTATTTCACAAGTTAGAAAAAAACAGTCTGTAACAACAGGTAGAAAGAAACAGTCCGTAACAACAGGTAAGATTGAAGGAAAAAAGAGATAGAGGAAGAAAAAGAGAGCAAATACTGGACAGTTTGACATCGTGGCATGGAAGGAGCTCAACAACAGAATTGATAAACTGTACTGGAGGCAGGAAGTTAAGGAGAGACATGATCTCCTATGTCACTAGGCATGGCACTTGAAGAAGAAAAATTTGTTGTATTGTAAATTATTACAAAATAGACTAATTCTAATTTTCATTGTTTTTCTATTTTGACTTAAAAGGCACTGCCACTCCTTGACGTCCTGGTTCTCCAACACATTTCAAACCTAAATGTAATTTATGCAGCACCTCAGACATACTTGAAAACTTATGAACTTTGCATGTCACACTTCTTCTTCAAGTACCATGCCTAGTGGCATAGGAGATCATGTCTCTTCCATCTCCAGTACAATTTATCAATTCTGTTTTTGACTTCTTTCCATGCCATTATGTCACACTGACCAGTGTTTGCTCTCTTTGTCTTCCCCTATATCTGTTTCCTTCAGTCTTACATGTTACGATATATTCCAGCTTTCATCTTCTCATAACAGGTGGATTGTTTTTTTCTAACTTGTGAAATAAGTTTCCTTTGCACATTGGCCTCTTTCAGGACATCCTCTACTTTTTTTGGCTGCCCATGGTATTTTTAAATTTCTTCTGTAAAACGACATCTCTCTACACCACAGAAATGATATACAAATTTTGATGTAAAGTATTTCATAAAATACGTCAAAGCTTGTCACATGTTGGTTTACTGCAGTGATGGCATCCTTGACATTACTGTCAACTCAAGCCTTGGAGCTGTGCCAAATTTTTTAGAAGGGGGAACAAATCTTCAGAGTGGTGTATTCAAAGTTGGGACATACAAATCACATGGAGCTCAACTTGGAACATCAGCTATTAGACCTGACTTTGTATTTATTAGACCATCAGAACCACATGGAGTTCCACCCATGCCTGGAGGTAACAGCTGGCTCTGTGTGTATGTGCATGTGCATGCTTGTTTGTTTGTTTGTATTTGTGTGTATTTCTGTATTTGTTTGTTTCTACTTCTGTGTATTTCTGTATTTGTTTGTTTGTATTTCTGTGTATTTCTGTATTTGTCTATAGGTATGTATGTGCCTGTCTGTGTAAATTTTATCGTCACTTTTGTGTAGCCTGTTTTTTTAAAATACAGTGAATATCTTAAATATTTTATGGTGGTATTTTGGTAGCATGATGGATTGGTATGAAAAGATCAAAAGACGGTGATTCGTCTTATGAGGACAAAAGACAATGAAAATAGCCAACGTTGCGGCCACAGGGCCTTCGTCAGGGAAAGGAAAGAAAGTGAGGGTTAAATATGACATATAAGAATCTAAATAAAAATAAATATATAATCTACAAATGTTTGGTTTGGTTTTAAGGGCTATCTTCATTGCACATGGATAACTCCATAAGTGCTCTGATCTCCTCCTTTAGATCACACAAGGAGGATCTCAGCATGGTGCATGAACTCCATAGCACCGACGAGGATCCCAATGTGTGTATACAAGAATCACACATTCTATAAATATTTTTGTGGTGGGTAGGTTTCCTAATTTTTAAAAATTTTGCCAATTTAAAAAAAATAAATATAAAAACTGGGTACTTCCCTAAAGGCGGCTAAAACCTAGCACGCCTGTCGAAAGGAGAGTATGCCACAGGCAATTGAAATGGCAATGCTTTAGTAGAGCTGCTTGGGATAAATTTGTAATTATGGTTATTTTTATTAAGAAAAAATGAAAGTAGTGAGATATGGATGTGTGTGAGAGTGAGAGACTGAATGAATGAACTTTATTTTCCAAGGGTTCAAGGTTACAAATGGTGTGCAGGCCCATATAATATTATGCCCTTCTTTAAGTACTAATTTAAAGGAATGCAACATTATAAAAGTAATATGACAGCGTACACACATTTACTGTATCCAATCAAAACCAAGAAATGAAGTGTGTTGAAAAATCATCAAACCCTACTAACAGTATATTGGATAATGGTTTGATAAAATAAGGAGAGAGATAGAAACCATAATAATGATTTATTTAAACAGGATGTTTCTGTGTACAAATAAAAACTTTAAAAATTCAAAATATAAAAATTTCAGATTCTGCCCTGCTTAGGAATTTTTAAACAAATATCTTGTGTTCTGCTGTTAATGTTATTGCTCATGTCGAAACATGACATCAAAATACATAATTGCTGCCATAAGTACTTGGTCAGTCGGTCGGTCAGTCACATTTTTGCACACCGTCATTTGCGCACTTTTTTCTATTTTCGAGGGAGTGCATTAACTTTCAACCACAGCTAAGGGGGTGCAACTGTGGTTGAAAGTTAGACAATAATTGTATTGTTTCCCCTTATATGTACTCTCGCGAAAATAGAAAAAAATGCGCAAATGAAGGTGTGCATGAACAGTTTGATTATGGAAAGAAGCCAACAACACGATTGATAAACAGTACATGAACTGGAGTTTCGTCAAACTTCAAACATTATTCTCAGAGGCGGTAAGTCGACCAAGGCTTCTCAGAGGCGGTAAGTCGACCAGGGCAAGATTTTAACAGATGCACGAACAATTACAAGACATGCTGTCATAAAAGAAATGTTAGTTATTTAGTCAATTTATGGTCCATTAGACCATTATCACTGCTGTACATGTCATTTAGGTAAGGTTACTCCATGTCTTTAATTTTCACTACAAATATCTACAGACGGTTGTCTGCAATGAAATGACCACAGTAGTGATAGTACCGTCTGTAATACATGTAGCAGAAACAACACACTATAATTAAAAACCTGCCAATTTTGGTGGGCTGTTGCTAGTATCAGCATAATTATGCACGTCTTGTTGTGTCTCTGTATTTTCCCCCTTAATTTCTCCTGTCATTATAATCTTGGTAAGTATGAGTAATAATGCAGAGTGCAATTTTTAAAAAAAAAATGCAAAGTGATAAATTTAGGAAAAAAACAGGTTTTATAGCTGGAGCATTTACATTTCTAATTTTATAGCTGGTTGTTTTATATTGCGTGCATTAGCTAAGTGGTTAGAGTAATGGCATTTTGGTGGTAAAGTTACTGGGTTCCAAGATTGAAAAATCTGGTAGTATCATGTTCCAGTCCACCCAGCTCTAAATGGGTGCTTGATGCTGTTTTTGAGCTAGGGAAGGCAAAGGCAGCAAGGAATGGAACTGATCACCCTACCTCATTAAAAAAAATTGACTTAGTTTAGCCAAATCTCTAACACTCTGCTTTCCTGCAACAGTATCTGCTATGGGACACCCTTTCTCATTTGCAAGCCTTTTTTTATGTATACATTATCCACAATAGGGCTGAGCGGCAGAGTGAATATACTGCTTGCTTCTCAAGGCAAAGTTTCCAAGTTCAAACCTAGGTAGTGTCATGTTGCAGTCTGCCCAGCTGTAAATGTAAACCTGATTCTGCTCTTGAGCTAGGGAAGGCAAAAGCAACAAGGAAGGGGACTGGTCACTCCACCTCATAAAACTGACCTAGTTTACTGAAGTCTCTAACACTAATGTCAGTATCTACTGTGGGGCTACCTTTTTGTTATCCTCAAAGGTGCAGTTCATAGAGAAAAAAATATTTATTTGACTACAAATAGAGAAAATAGATAATTTAGGTATTGGACTGTAGTATGGGACCTAAGACGCGTCAACAGTGAGGAATGCAGTCAGCGACCCATAGCTGGACTGCTTGCGTCAGGGTCAGTGAACCAGAACTAACCAAGACCCTACTCCACCTCCCAGTGGTGGTCCTGGAAACAGGCTGCATCACTGCAGTCTGGCTGAGTGAGTAGGTGTCGAAGAGGGAAGGCTAACCCGGTTCCAAAAATGCCGTGCTGAAGTCAGATGTGTCGGCTGAAAGGCACAAATATCACAGCTTCGCTGTAAGCAGACACAACACAACCATCGTCCTTTTCAGGATGAATGAAGAAGAAGAAGGACTGTAGTATTGCTCCATGTAGTTGCTGGGTGTCTCGGAGGAAGACAAAGAAAATAATAGGACTACTGTCCCTCAGGCATGTCATAAGTGACAAATAATATGAGATTTTGCATGGGGCTACCAACTTTACTTACTTACTTAGTCAACCCTCTTCTACCCTGGGGTGTAGAGGTTTGCCAGAGAGAACGCCATACAATCCTATCAGCTGTTTTCTTCCTAGCCTGGTTCCAATCTAGTCCTCGGTCCTTCAGAGATTGTTTAATGTTGTCCTCCCAATGAATTCTGGGTTATTCTGGAGGTCTGGATCCCTGGCTGTTGGTTTCCCATATTTGTCGTGGTATCCGATCTTCTCCCATTCTGCAGACATGGCCAAACCATCGTAATTGAAGACTGTTCTACTCAGGTCTGCAGGGGCTGGGTTTTGAGGCCATTACGTATCATCTGGTTGCGGACCATGTCTATTCATATTACTTCAACCACCTTCCTCACATACCTCATGCCTGAGGTTTGGAGCTGGTTTGCATCCATAAATCGAGACTGGAACCTAGGTGGAGCGTTATACAGCCATCTTCATCTTCATGCCAGTTTCATCATGTCCAACAAATTACTACAGAAACCACCACTGCTAGAGCACATAAATGCTTTGAGCAGGCTTCTCGCAGGTGGGGAGAGGGGTGTTAGCTGTTGTTGTGAATTAGCGTTGAGCATAAACAAGAAATGATGATGATTGTTGTTGTTTTTTTTAATGTTTGCAGTTTCTGAAGTAGCATCACAATTGTCATAAACACAATTAGATTACATTAAATAAACAATTTTCCCTGTGATGTGCAACTTCTAAGATTTGAATGTATGTGAGTTTATGTCTGATATATGCAATCTTCTAATTTTGTGGCCGAACACTATCGCTAACCAAGAACTGCTAACTCAGAGCCACCAAGAAGACATGCTCACCATCATAGTGGGTAGACACTGGAATTGGGTTGGCCACATCCTTAGAAGAGACCATGACGCCATCACCAGAACTGCCATGCTATGGACTCCAAAAGGAAAGCAAAAGCGAAGCTGTCCAAAAGCTACCTAGAGGAGAACTGCGGAGGCAGAGATGCAACACATGAACCAGAGCTAGGGCACCACACGAAGAATGGCTGTTGACCGAGCAAAATGGAGACATTTTGTTGCTGCCCTACAGGATGCCACCAGGTGTGATGGTTACTGAAAGTTTTGTCAGTCAGCGACCAAGGACCAAAGAAGATGAAGAATATGTACACTCCAATGAAATGCATTACATAAAAACTGCACATTTTTTCCCCAGCTCACCAAGAATGCACACATACAGCACTGAATAGCATGTTATTAGCATCCAACATGGAGAATCCTTACATCCATGACCACAAACTGGAAGGTGTAGCCAATGGTACTGTCCCTTTCATCATCACCAACAAGGCACAAGATCCGGTTGTTTTGGCAACCCTGTCACGTAACGTATCCATACTGAAGAAACTTTTTGCACCAGCTACCTTGGATGTGAAGAGTTTTACTGGAAACCTGAGTCAGAATTCCACACATTGGCTTGTCAGTGTACAAGGAGAAACTATGAATTGTCCTGGTATGTTTCATATTTAGTCATGCCATATTGTTACAATCTGTCAGTCTTAGCGCAGCGAGTGAGTTTTCTTTTTTTTTTTTCTAATGCGCTTTGGCTTCTGCTGGCTGCTTGAGTTGTTTAGCACTGTGTTTGTTCAAAAGTCATCTAGATAGTTTAGTGTGGTGTTTCTTAACCAGGAGTGCATGCACCCCCTAGGGATGCAAGACTCATCTTCTGGGGGTGCGAGACATGCCAGATACTTTATAATGTGAATCATCATAAACAATATACAATACACAGAGTTCAAATGTATTTGTACAAAATAGAACACTGACAAATGTGAATTAGATACCGAACCATAGTCACATTCTGTAAATAACATTCTCTCAAAATAAACTGTTATCTCTTTTAAGCATTTAAGGCATGTTTTGCGAGCTAGAAGATAAAGGGTCGTCTGGGAGACTTTTTCAGGCCATAAATCGAGGATTCCTCAGTAAGAGAGAGGTTGGTAAGAAAACGAAGATGGCTGTATACCGCTCCACCTATGCCCCAGAATGGGAGAAGATCGGCTACCACGACAAGCATGGGAAACAAAGAGCCAGGGATCCAGACCTCCAAGATGACCCAGAGTCTGCTGGGAGGACAACATTAGACAATCGTTGAAGGACCGAGGACTAGAATGGAACCAGGCCAGAAGGAAGACAGCCGATAGGATAGTCTGGCGCTCTCTCTTCCAAACCTCTACACCTCACGGTAGAAGGGGAATGACTAAGTAAGTAAGTAAGAACACTGACAAATGTGAATTAGATACCGAACCATAGTCACATTCTGTAAATAACATTCTCTCAAAATAAACTGTTATCTCTTTTAAGCTTTTAAGGCATGTTTTGCGAGCTAGAAGATAAAGGGTCGTGAGGCTTCTTAAAATGCTATTTAGGGGTGCGAGAGTTTGTAAGATGCTTTAAAGGGGTGTGAAACTTCTTAAGATGCTTTAAAGGGGTGTGAAACTTCTTAAGATTCTTTAAAGGGATATAATTTAACAGCTCTTTTATTTTGTAAATGTACAGTTATCTTTAAAATTTTGCCTTGATAGCTTGTGTCCTGAATACATATTTTATGACTGTGTGGGTTCCTTCCTCTTGTGAGTGCTACATAAAGTTGACCTTCAGCAAAGAATGGTTCCATGAAGTATATACCTACATGATCAAATGATTGTCCCAGTGCTTTGTTGATTGTTATGGGAAAAGCTAAAATCACAGACATTTGACAACATTTCAGGATGAAAGGAACTGATATTGCTTGGCTCTAAAGTGACAATTCTTTAAAAAATGTCAAAATACATTATAAATACATCTTCCTTACAAAAATTGTTTGTTATATGGCACAAAATAGCATTTACCAGTGGTGAACTTTGGTGTGCTCATTATTGTCCAAGCGTCATTCAAAGGTGGCGCTAAGCAGCGTTTTGTTTAAAACCACCATTACAAAGGTATGCACACACAAAGAAAACTATATTTGATTTTCTGTTGTCCCTTCAAGGTTTCCTTCACATGGAACTACTGGACCCAAACTACCCTTCTGAAGTTCTGTTTGATTCTGACACTGCTGTTCTGTGCCCTACAACGTTTTCCATCATCTTTGCCCTGCCAGCTGCAGATAAGTTGGGCTTACATAAGGATATAATAGTTGCTGTAACAGATGAGAAAGGAGTACACCATTTTAGAATCTACAGGAGAGCATCCATAAAAGAGGAAGTTGCAGAAGATGTAGACAATGAAGCTGATGGTAGGAACCTGTACATGTTGATCTTTCTGATTCCTGCAATAATCCTTTGATGAGTATTTGATAGTAATTTTATTTTTTTCCTAAATAAATGTTACTAAGATCTAGAGAATACCAATGCTGTGCATTTACAAAGCACACATAAACAATAGGGGAGAAAAATAAGCGATTCAACACTGCTGCTAATTCATTATCCTTCTGCTCACATAGGAGCATGGTCTTTCAACAAATTCCCACCACGACATCCTGTATAATGCCGTCAGCTCAAGGTCTTTCAATGTCTTCTCCAGTTCTCTTCTCCTTGTGTTCTTTGGTCTCTGTCCACCTCTCTTACCCTGGGCATTTCTGAACAATGACCACCTTTTAATGCTATCAACAGGTTTACTCATTGTGTATCCTGTCCATCGTCAGTATCTCCTTCTGATCTCTTGTTATTGTATATAGACATGATAAGAGAAGGTAACAAAAATACTAACACGTTTATTAGGTTTTTTTTTTAAATTAATGGAGATAAGAAACATCATTTCTAGACTGATACATTTTTTTAAACAGTATGCAGAAAAAATCATTATCATTATTTTAAATATTTTAATATTAAGACATTAAATGACTTGTTAGTTAATAAGAAAAAAAAAACTTTCTACAGCCAAACTTGTAACCTCTGATGTCCCTGCTCAATTTGCTGTTAAAGAGGAAAAGGAAAAGAAAGACAGTGATGAACAGGTTAAGGAGATGACCAATCTACCATTAGCATTTCCCTATCTGCTAATGTTAAGTGGTTCTGTATTGTTGTTGCTGGTACTAGCAGTCCTGGGTTTGTGTTTTCAGCCTGGTGAGTAATAAGGACTACGTACTTTTTGATGTTATTGACATTAGAGATGGCTACTGTGTGTGTGTGTGTGGAAACAATGCTTCAAAACAGCGCTGAGTCCGAAAGATCTGAAACACAGCCTGCTTCTTGTTTTGAAACAGTTTCAGTTCCTGTCTGCCTCGCTGTTTTGCAAAGAGGCACACTGTCTCACCTTCCGTGGGCCTTTATGAACGACTAATGTCCTGGATGCTTGACTCAAATTTTACAAGATAGTATGGAACATCAAACAAGTCATAATTTTTTTTTTTATAATGGACACTTTATTAGCTCTGCTGATATCTGTGTACTCGGTGTGTATTTGAATCATTGTCTACCAAAACTAGCTTACTCTAGTTTTATATCATGTGTTATTATTACTGTTATTATTATTGTTGTTTTTTTTATTTTCACTTATACTGCAGCTATCATCATATCTCCGTTTTATTTCATCATAATGAAGACTTGTGTAAAAATATTGAATTGTGGTCACACGAAACGACATAGATTTTCACACACGCCAGTCCAAGCAGACAGCACGTCAGTAGCACGCAAGAAAAACTTCATGTATACTGTCTATTGCTAGAGACTTGTCCCGACACGGGCAAAAGTGCCGTTGTGTCGAAACAGTGTGTCGATACAGTTTAAATCAATGTGCCGAATGTCTCGATACAGCGGAGTGTGTCGATTTGCCCATCTCTACTTGACATGTAAATCAGTGCTCCGCAACCAATGTTCTTGGCACACTGGTGTCTGCCTGTTATGCTGTGACACTATGGAGGATACAAAAGATAATTGTATACAAAATTATATGTTATGATAAAATATTATGACAGAATCTCACACGTACAATTTTACAAATAGTAAGTTGATCATCATCCACCAATCCATTAAACAAAATTAGGGAGCTTTGTGTTATGATTGCATTGAATTTGAAAATATTTGCCATACATGCTAGGCTGACAGGGAGAAAAATTGAAAGTAAAAGCCAAAGAAGCTTGTTTAGAATATCTTTTAAATTTCTTTTAAAAATTTGTAAAAGAAAAATGAAGGGCAAGAGGAACAGAGAAAAACATTTTTTCAATAGCATAAGAAAGTTTGGTTTGGTTTTAAGGACTATCTTCATTGCACACGGACTACTCCATCAGCATAAGAAAGTTGAAACAATTTCACCATCGACCAGTGCAGTAGAAAAGTTCAAGAAAAAATATTAGATCCCCTTTGGTTACAAATCGAAGAATAGGGAATCTCATTGAAAGAGAAGAAAACAAATATAGAGGTCCAAGAAAACCCAGGAGTGAAATGAGGATTAAGGAAGTAGATCAAAATTAGACAGCTAAAATAATCTGGCCATGTAAAATGACATAACACCTTAACTCTTAGTATACGAGCGGCCTTCTAGAGAGGCCGATGATCGATCCCCGTCAATAGCGAAAATTTATAGCTGAATGCATGTTTCAAACCACTGATCAATTTAGTTACGTGCATGATGTAGGGGTTTCATTTCTTCACATTTTGATATATAACACTTATGTTATCTTTATAAATAAATTATTTATTGCAAAATCTGTAATGGTAGTCATGAAAGGCAGCTCGTATACTAAGAGTTAATGAAGACCATAATAGAAGTAGTGTTGAAGGCAAACGTGCAAGAGGAAATCAGCAATATAAGTGGGAAGATAACATCAATAGATAAACAGGAAAGAGTCTATCAGAGTGCACCATCAAGACAAGAGATGTTGGAGATCAATTGCAGCTGACCTTCGATGTGGAAATGGCAACTGATGATGATGTTTCAGAAATAAATGCCTATTTTTTCCTTTATCTACTTATTAAACAGTGATGTCTTAAAGATGCGGCTGATTATTGGTTTCTGAGTCAATTGTGCTTTTATGTTTTGCTTCTTTGAGATATTTGACACCCCCTCATGGATCTTTCTTTAAGATGACTGACATCCCTCAGTCAATCTTCTTCTGAGCTAATCTACGTGTTGCGGACTTTTCTCTGATTGAAGGGGTCAATCTTGTATTACATTTCTTGTAATGTTTGATCATCTGTTCTGTTTACACCCAGTATCGTTTTGTATTGCAACAGTAGATTTGTTTTGTGATTCTTTCAAATGGTTGCCTCTAATATTAAAGATGTTCTTTGCTTAAATTTACTTTGTCCATTGTTATTGAGAGTTCTGTTTTATTCTTATATTTGACTTACGTGCTTAATTATGGTTACCCAAGACCATGAAAGTCGTAACGATGTGTAACATTGAAGGACACTTGAAGTACATCTCAACGGTAGCATTACAACAAACTTGATCAATTGAAGAAAGCATTCTCAGACGACTGACATCTCATTTTAATAACATATTTCCACATAACACATAATTGTATGGAATTACGCAGCATGGTTCATGCACATTAGAAGTCACTGCGATTAGAATTTAATCGCAGGATCTAGGAATTACTACTAACCTAGTTATTCAGCATTCTTAGTGACTATAATACTGGTCACAGTTAGTCTTTCTTCTTTGAAGCTTTAGATTAGATTTTCTAAGCTATATCTCTATGTATATTTCATTGCTACAAGTTCGCTTTACATTTTTATCTTTCGTATGAAGAAAGTTATTCATTTGGCTGCACACGCCATATCATCTGCCAGTTTTAATCTCGTTATGTAGTTCAGCTCGGATAGCAACGTCCTTAAAAATGCATCTATTATTAGAGCGTTCGCTAGGCAGGTATTCTCGTTTATATCACATTATCGTGAATATAATTATGTTTATATTTGAACACTGTGAACATGGCTTTCCAAAGCCTTCTTAAACATAGTCTGTAATGACACTTTGTAAAGTGGTTATACCACACTATTATGAACACATCCGTCAAGCCCAAAGGCTACACACAAGACTGTCCGTAACTAAGTCTCACGCGTCATGCATCGCCACACCCGAACTATTTCATTCTATACCGCAAGAGTGTTACATGGTGCGATCATCTGAATCAGGGCAAACCCCAAATGCTCGCTGACCATGCAACAATCCTCAACATCATCCCCCTCACTCCCAAATGTGACACTTGTGGCTCGTGTGAGAGTGGTGGAGAAGAGGTACACGTACGATATTAATAATACATACAATATTAGTATGATATTAATAATTAATCAAAGTACTTATGAGGAATTTACAAAAATGTCAAACAAGTATCATAATGAATCCTAGAACAATCTGAATAAAAGTCATGTCCATATGTCCTGTACGGTTCCTGGACAACAGATCTGCGAGGCCACTGCCTCCTCCAGAGATCGGCACAATGGTAAACGACTATTTTCTGTTCCGCTGGTGACCACTTCCGCGAAATGAAGTAATATGGATGTGGCATCCTCTCGTACCATTGTAGTCAACATTCCCCAATGCGGTAATTTGAAGCATCTGTTTGAATTAAAAACGGAATATGTAGGTTTGGCAATAACAAAATAGGTGGAGTCGAGAAGAAATCCTTGATTTTTATCAACGCGCTATTGCATTCCGCAACGTCCTTAAAATGGCGTTCCAAAGCCTTCTTAAACATAGTCTGTAATGACACTTTGTAAAGTGGTTATACCACACTATTATGAACACATCCGTCAAGCCCAAAGGCTACACACAAGACTGTCCGTAACTAAGTCTCACGCGTCATGCATCGCCACACACGAACTATTTAATTCTATACCGCAAGAGTGTTACATGGTGCGATCATCTGAATCAGGGCAAACCCAAAATGCTCGCTGACCATGCAACAATCCTCAACACTACGTTGGTGGACTCTTCCACTTTGAGGTTATAAGCGACAGCGGCCACCCCCGGACAACGGCTTTGACAGGCCGGCTAAACTAGGTGAGGGTAGCCGAATGGTTATAAACCTTCGGTGAGTTAGGGTCTGCCTACCCATGCATGCGAAGACTGGATTCGATAGACTGCGCGGAAGAAACCACCTGTTGGTTCAACGGGCATGACGGCGATTACCAGCAACGCGCTGTGGAGCGTAAGGAGCACGGCTAGGCATGTAGAAAGCCCTGGTCATCCACTGCACCTGACTTCATCTCCAGTCGTCTTGACTTGTCTTGCCACTGGATTGAGATGGACCAAGGCGAGAGAGTGAGGTCGACGAATTGCGCAACTCTTCCTCACTTTAATCCAAATCACCGCGCAAGTCACTCTTTCATCCATTCATCCATTCATCCATCCACTCACAACAAGTCCTGTGGCGATGGGCGAGCGGCGAAGCGGCAGGCGTGGGTACGCTGGCAGTCGTGGTCGCAGACCTACACACAGGCGGCTCGGGCCATATGGTCGTCTTCCACTGATCGGAGCAGCAGTGGGATTCGGCAGCCCCCTGAGTGTCAGGGCAGCCCTCTATGGGAGGGCACTGCTCACCTCCGTGGCATGAGGAGAGGGCTAGAAAGGGTGCCCTAGGCATTGCCTGCTTCACCATTGCCTAGCCAGCTTGCCGCGGTTGGTGGGTACCCTACTTCGGCGGTCGACATATAGGAAAGGGAAAGGACAGATTTTTCCCCCTCATTCTGGGCGCATGGAATGTGCGCACTTTACTTGACAGGGACTTTGGCGCAAACAGACCTGAGAGACGAGCTGCCCTGGTTGGGAGAGAGCTGGCCGGGTACAACATTGACATGGCAGCACTGAGTGAGGCTCGACTTGCAGGCGAGGGCCAACTTTGCGAGAGGGGTGCAGGTTATGCATTCTTTTGGAGCGGGGGAGGAACTGGGGAGGGACGAGAGGCAGGGGTTGGATTTGCAATCGGGACGGCAATTGTCGGCGGGTTGGCGGGGGCCCCAAGGGGAATGGATGACCGACTCATGACGGTCGGGATCCCTCTGTTCTATGGAGGGAGGCATGCCACCATCATTGGCGCGTGTGCACCAACTGTGACAGACCAGGATGATGTCAGGGATGGGTTTTACGGAGAACTGCGTGCAGTCATTGCATCGGTTCCTAGGGCAGATGGGCTCATCATTCTTGGTGACTTTAGTGCAGGAGTGGGCTCAGATGGCATCTCCTGGAGTGGCACTGTTGGTGGGTACGGCGTGGGTCGCTGTGGCAGTAATGGACTTTGTCTCCTCCAGACTTGCGCAGAGCATGACCTCCTTGTCACCAACACCATTTTTCGACTTCCTGCCCGTGACGGGACCTCCTGGGTGCACCCTCGCTCAGTCCATGTGTGGTGGGAATTGGACTGCACCTAGTTGACTATTCGTGTCCAACCGGCCAGGTGCCCTCAGGGGAAGAGGACTCAGGTTCATGGCTGAGTGATAGGGCAGATGAGCTCCAGGGCTTTGCTGACAGCCATGACTTGAAAGGCTTTTGCCTTGCACTCAAAGCGGTCTATGGTCCAACATCATCAGGATCATTTCCCCTCCTTGGTGCAGATGGAGAAACACTAATTGCAGACAGGGAAAAGGTGCTCCAACGCTGGGCTGAACATTTTAATAATATCTTGAACCAGCCATCGTCTGTTGGCGACGAGGCCATCGTCCGCTTGCCCCGGGCTCCTATGGATGAGGCATTGGATGATGTACCGGCTCTGGAGGAAACTAGAAGGGCGATTCATCAGCTGTCTGGTGGAAAGGCCCCTGGCTCCGATTCAATTCCTGTTAAGGTTTATGGAGATGGCGGTGCAGTTCTGATGGAGAGACTTCATATGATCTTCCGGCAGGTGTGGCAGAGTGAAACCATCCCACACGATCTCAGGGATGCCTCAATTGTACATCTATGTAAACGTAAGGGTAATCGCCGGGACTGCGGCAATCATCGAGGCATCTCTCTTTTGTCGGTCGCTGGGAAGATATTCGCCGGAGTCCTTTTGAGTCGCCTTGCGGCTCGTCTTGACAGAGGTCTTTTACCTAAAAGTCAGTGTGGATTCCGGAGGGGGCGTGGAGCCACAGATGTGGTGTTCGCTACGGGACAGCTACAGGGGAAATGCCGAGAGCAGTGCTGTGGCCTGTGCACGGCTTTCGTCGACTTGACAGGGGCGTTCGACACGGTCGGTGGGGAGGGTCTATGGAAGATCATGGCGGAATACGGCTGCCCAGGGAGATTTGTCGCGATGGTGCAGCGGCTGCGTGATGGAATGCAGGCTGGAGTTCAGGAAAACGGTGGGCTATCGGAGCCTTTCCCCGTCTCAAATGGAGTTGGACAGGGGTGCGTGCTTGCACAGACTCTGTTCGGTATCATGTTTTCTGCTATGCTGACTGATGCTTTTAGAGACGGGGACACAGGAGTCGACATTAGTTATCGTATTGATGGAGGATTGTTTGGCCTTAGGAGGCTTCAGGCAAAGGCCAGGGTCAGGTCACACGCCATCAGAGATCTTCTGTTTGCTGATGATTGTGCCCTCGGTGCTGGCTCGGAGGCTGATCTGCAGCATGGTGTGGATAGATTCTCCGAGGCCTGCGCCAGCTTTGGGCTTGCCATCGGCACGGAGAAGGCAGAGGTCATGTACCGGCCGGTTCCTGGCACAGTTTATACTGAGCCGGTCATCAAGGTTAATGGTGAGAGGCTGGGTGTTGTGAACGGATTCACATACCTTGGTGGCACACTGTCCCAGAGCATTGTCATTGATGATGAGGTGAACGCCGGGATCTCCGAGGCCAGCGGCACATTTGGCAGACTATACACCAACGTTTGGCATCGAAGTGGCATTGGTCTACAGACAAGGCTGAAGGTGTACAGAGCTGCGGTGCTTCCGGTGCTGCTATATGCATGTGAAACATGGACTGTGTACAGGCGCCACGTGGAGAAGCTGGGCCACTTCCATACAGTCTGTCTCGGGAGGATGGTGGACATCGGGTGGCGAGACGGGATCCCGGATGCCGCCGTTCTTGACAGAGCTGGTGTCCCTAGTGTTGATGCTATTCTGATGCGGTCGCAGATTCGCTGGGCGGGTCATGTGGTCCGCATGCCGGACCATCGGCTGCCAGGGATACTCTTTTATGGTGAGATGCAGAGGGGTAGACGCTCCCATGGTGGCCAAGGGAAGCGCTTTGGGGACGCGTTGAGGACGTCATTGAAAACCTTTGACATGGGCCCAGACACATGGGAAGCTGCTGCGCAGGACCGAACTGCTTGGCGCACATCTCTTCGTGGAGGTGCAGCGGCATGCGAATCATCCGGAGGAGCGGCGGCGGAACAGCGGAGACAAGCTAGAAAGGACCGTGAAATAAAACCTTCACATGGGGCAAGCATTCCCTGCCCACGCTGTCCGAGATCTTTCCGGGCCCGCATCGGGCTCTTCGGTCACCTTCGTACCCATGGACTGGCCTAACGTATTCTTAAGTGATTGGATGAACAGAGTGGTCTTCATCACCCGTGATGGACGAACAACATATGCCCATCTCACCCATTCATTCATTACTCTTTAGTTCCCAGTAGAGCATACGTTTTCAACCAATCATGTCAAACTTTCTGTCCTGTGCCATCCATTAATGTCTTTCCAAGTCTGCTTCATCTCTTTTAAATTTGCCTCCAATTCCTTTCACTGTGTGTTTTTTTAAGTCTACCTCAATATCTTTTACCCTGGAAATTCTAGAATAAGTACTTCCTTATAATACTATCAATTAGTTTCCTATTCAACACCAGTGCCTTTTGATCATATCAAATTGCACTGATATATGCCTGAAATTTTCATCAGTGTCACATAAGTGATCTTGTTAAACCCTTTCAATTGTTCTAATCTGCTCAGGCATCCATTTATGCAAGCACTTCTTGCTTGGTATTTTTTTTTTATTCTTCATGTTTCAAAACTCTACGGTAGAACTGCCTTGGCAACTGAGTTCAAGATCCTTATTTCTGTGTTGAACTTGATTTATTTTTAAATGTCCATATATTTCCCAAGGCAGTGAAAGGTCCTCTTGCTTTTTGTATTCTTATTTTTATATTACTGTACATTCTTTTGATTTTTCTGTATTGATGCCAAGACATTTGTGTGAGTCCACATCTTTTTCCATTTGGACTGAGTAGAGGGGTGAAGAAGATACTATATTTAAACATCGGAATTCAGATTTCATTGTCTTGAATTTATTACACTATATATCCTAATTATAACTCATCAAGGGTTGAACGGGATACTTTGTTTAAAAAAATTTTTTTTTTTAAACAGGATCTTGTTGCATTATTTTGTTAATAATATTTTGAGGAAAGATTTATGCATCCAAGATCTATAAACTATGTTTTAACGTATAGAATGTTTGTCTTCCAGCCTTACCAATGCCAGAAACGCCCTATGCTAGGTGGTACCATCCCATCTTTGCCATAGGCTATATGATGTTTCAGTTTTCTTACAGCGCTTTTGTATCTGGAACAGTCTTCTTCCTGATCCTTACTGTTATTACCAGGTAAGTGATAGTGTTTTTGGAGATCACCTGTCTCGTTAGAAGAGTTGTAGGAATTATTCATTCATCATCTTTCAGCTCCCCAAGGAGCATAGGCCTTCTACAAATGCATGTTAAGTCCTCTTGTTATGTGACATCAGCTCAGGGTCTTTTTATGTCCTTATCATTTTCTATTCTGTCTCCAGTTCTCTTCTCCATGTACCTTTTAGTCTACCTATAGTTCTCTTATCCTGGGGATTCCACCACATGGACTGCCCAGTACTACTATCAGTAGGTTTCCTCAGCTTATGTCCTATGCATCACCAGCGCCTTCTTCCCATCTCTTGTTCTACTTGCACTGATCTAGCCTTGTCCTCAGTTCTACACTTGTGACTCTGTTGTGTGTGTGTGTGTGTGTGGGGGGGGGGGAGGGTCAGAGTGGCCAAGAGGTATGGCTTCCGCCTCTAATTCTAAAGGTACCGGGTTAAGTTCCCAGTACAGGGAATATGTGTTGGTTCTAATGATCTCATACTCCCCCCTGATCTCCTGGGTAGTGAGATCAGATGCCTAGCCTTCTTGGATAAGGGCGAAAAAATAGGTCTGTGTGCAAGTTGTGCACGTTAAAAATTCCTCTGCAGTTGGAAATCGTTAAGAGTAGGCCATACAGCTCCTGCCCGGCAAAATTTAAAAATTAGGAAAACCTACCCACCAAAAAAGTATTTATAGAATGTGTGATTCCTGTAAACACACAGTGCAATCCTTGCCGGTGCTATGGAGTTCGTGCACCATGCTGAGATCATCCATGTGTGATCTAAGGGAGGAGATCAGAGCACTGATGGAGTTGTCCGTGTGCAATGAAGATGGTCCTTAAAATTTAAAAAAAACCAGAAACCAGACTCTGTTGTATCCTTCCAGTCCCTTTATTCTGTGCAAGCCCCTGCTTATGAAAGTCTGCAACATGCTAGTGTGTTGTTCCCATTATTAGACATTGTTAACCATTGATACCAGTTAATAAGAGTAAGCAGTGAGTTGTCCTTTCAATGCATATAAACAGCTGAGCAATATATCAAAATTTGTCACTTTTCACTGTTTTACCTTCCTTCAATGCAGTGATCATGTCAACTTTGTGGTAAACCGTGGTCAGTCAGGGGCTGTCAGCACAGCCTCCAGCCATATTGAGCTGCTTCAGCTGCAGCGCCACCTGGAAGGAGAGATAAGCAGGCAAGACTCACAGGCTGATGCAGCACAGAAAGTTTGCATGCAGGATATGAAAAAAATTGTGGCAGACATGAAAAAGGTACAACGTATGTTTAACTTACGTATCATCATCATCATTTTCCTTTGATCTCCATATAGAGCATGGAGCCACCATTGAAGCCAGTCCCTTTGCAAAAAAACCTGCAGCAGTTGTTTCTGTAGCAATTTGTTTTATATGATGTGTTTGCCAGCCCCATACACAACCTCACATGAGTCACCTTGTACGACATGCTTTAGGGTACAATAGTCCTATTCTTTCTGTGTCTTTTTTGAGACGCCTCGAAACTACACAGGGTAACTTACATTTATATACACATATTTATTACAGTATTGATAATAGAATTTCATGATGCTGAAGTTTATTTTTAATGGTGTTTTGCTACAGCAAAGTCTATTTTCTAACAATATTTTGTTACAGTCATGCTTATTTTCCATAACCTAGTTTAAGAAATTGTGTTAACGGCTTTCACGGGGAAGATTATCTTCTGTTTCCTTAGTTTCACCAGTCACTTCTAGACTCAACAAAAGACATCCTCGAACGTCACCGTCTAGACCTGCTGTTGAGCCAACAGAAGCTTCATGTGCGGGAAAAACTAATGAAGGACTTAGAAAACTTCAGGTGATTATAACAAAATTAAAGTTAAAAGGTTGTAATTTTTCAGCTGTATCTTCCCAAAAAAAAAAAAAAAGCAAAAAAAACACTATAATTTTTTGTTTTTTTGTTTAATGTGTTTGCTACTTTTCTTTGTAACACGCCCCTTTCAACCATCTACCATGTACATGGAGTTGTTGGTTATATCAGGACATGTTTCCTTTATTGTAATATGTTTTTGTTTGTATTTATTTTATACTATATTATCTCTAGTCGGTATTTTTCCTTTTGTGGTTATAGTTCAACATGGTTTTTAAAAGAAATTCTAAAATATGCTATTTTCTAAGTTAGTATGTTTTTAATTTTCACTGGATGGTTTCTTTGGTTAGTCTGTATGTATCTGGGGCGAGTCTTTCACGAGTTTGGACTACTGACTCAAATCCTTATTTGTTTTTTATATGTTAGCTTTAGTTTTTGTAATATAGTGTTTTATTAACTTTTGCATTTCTGAAGGGGTCTTTGTGCCTATGAGATTTTCTACCCTCATTTCTACATTGTGGTTACTACAATATGTCTTAATGTTTTGCCTCTGTTGGTCATATTTCTTGCAGTCCACCAGAAAGTGTCTAATTGTGTTTGGTTCTTGACACTCTTCACATGTGGGTTCCTCAATCATGAAATATCCAGTTCCAAGCTTGAGCCTCAGCAATTTTTTATTAATTGGTATTTTTAGTTCATCTTTTATTTGACATTTTTTGCTTGGTTTTTTAAGGATTTTATATGAGTATCTTGCTTTTTTACTTTGGTCCCATGCTGTTATCCACTCTTTAGTTATTGCTTGAGCAATTAAGCTCTTAATTTCAAACTTCCCTAAGCCTACTTCAATTTTGTTATGGCTAGCTCTCCCCCCTTTGGCTTCTTTGTCTGCAAGCTCATTTCCTGCTATCCCCACATGTGATGGTATCCATGTTAGTGTTGCACTGCATCCTATAGTTTGTAGATATGTATTAACCTGTAGTATTTCCTCTATAATATCTGGCCTGCTACATTCATTTCTGTTTCTGATAGCTAATACTGATGATAGGGAATCTGTGAGAATGGTTACTTTTTTTGGTGGATTTTCTGCAGCTATTTCTAAAGCTTTTAGGATTGCCACTAATTCTGCTGTAAAGATGGATGTATTACCTGTTACTTTGTATCTTTTATAAATTTTTAATTTTGGTATTGCTATTCCTGCTCCTAATTGTCCTTCTTCATCTTTTGACCCATCTGTATATATAGTTAGGCTATTAATTATATACCGTTCTATGTACTCTAGTGTTTTACTTTTTGCTGAGATTATGTCGTTAGATTTATTTATGATCTTTGTTAAGTGGGAGTCAGTTTCTGGCACTTTTAATTCCCATGGTGGGATCTTTGCTTTATACAGAGCACTACTGTTTATCGCATTAAATAGGTCTGGGTATTGATCCACTTCATCCATTGTTTTCCACCCTGACGGGTATCTATTATGGTTTAATGGAATGTGGCCTATGTACTGGTTACCCCTATCAAAGGTTTTATGTGCTGGGTGAGTTGGATCTTTTGCCACTCTTGCCCAGTAGCTGAATCTCAGTTCTTTTCTCCTTAGCTCCAGGGGTATAATGCCTAGCGCTACTTCTAGTGCCTCTGCTGATGTTCCCTTTGAGGCACCTGCTATTATTGACAGTGCCTGGTTTTGGACTGTGTCTAGTTTTTTTTCTTATTGCTTGGGGCGGCTGATGCATAGACAACACTGGCATAGTCAAGTTTGCCCCTAATAAATGATTTATAGAAGGTTAACATGGTCTTATTGCAGGCGCCCCAACCACTTCCTTTCATATATCTTAGCATGTTAATAAGTCCCCTACTGCTTTGCACTAATAGGTCTATGTGTTTGTTCCAGTTTAGTTGCTGGTCTAATACCATACCAAGAAATCTAGTTGATTTTGCTGTGCATACTTTTTGCTCATTAATGCTTATGTCAATTATATTGTTTTTAATTACACGCCCTCTACTGAAGATCATTCCTATGGTTTTTTTAACGTTTAGATTAAATCCCCACTTGTTCATCCAGTCAAATATTTTATCCATTTGCCTTTGTACTGTTTTATAGAGGAATGGGAGATTTCTTCCCGTTCTCCATATCGCAGCGTCATCTGCAAACTGGGATAAGTTGTTTTTTTAAGTCTTTAAACTCGTCGCCTAGGTCGTTGACCATAATCGTAAAGATAGATGGTGATATTACTGATCCCTGGGGAATTCCATTCTGTTGCTCATACACCTCAGATCTATCATTGTTTATTTGTACCGTGAAGTATCTATCCTGCAGGAAGTTTTCTAGATAATTGTAGGTTCTGCCTACTATACCTAATTTCCTGATTTTGTGTAGTGCACCCTCCCTCCAACACTCATCATATGCTCTTGCTTGCTACATCAAGGAATATTGCTACTGTCTTTTCATTCCTTTTGAAGCCTGTTTTAACATCATGTTCCAGCCTCAGCAGTTGCTCTATTGTACTATGTTGGCTTCTAAAGCCTGCCTGGGTTGGACTGTACAAATTATGCTTTTCTAGATGAAATTTTAGTCTGCTGTTGACTATTGTTTCTAGAATTTTTCCTAGATGCGATGTTAACGATATTGGCCTGTATGAGCTGACATCATGTGTTTCCTTATCTGGCTTTAGTATGGGGATGATTACTGCTGTCTTCCATGAACATGGTATTTTTCCCGTGTGCCAGATTTTGTTGTAGAGGGATGCAATCACTCTTAGAGTTGTATTTGGTACCTTTTTGAGGATTTCATAGCTCAGAATGTCTTCCCCAGAGGTAGTATTGGTTTTTCCTGCTAAAGCTCTTTCTATTTCATCTACTGTAATATCTGCATTTAAATAATTAGCATCCTGTGTGGTGTCCATATTTTCTCCTTTTAATTTTTCTAGCAGTGTCTTCCGCCTATTTATTTCTTCCTTATCTAGACTGTCTATTGAACTAACCTGATAGAAGTATTTAGCTAGTATGTTGGCTTTTTCTCTATCTGTTTCAGCTCTCTCTGGTATTTTAATTGTTGGGATTTTAAATTTCTTGTGGTTTCCTCCTTTAATTGCTTTTAGTTTTCTCCAAACTGTAGTTACTTGTGACCTATGGTTTAGTGTTTGACAAAATGTTCTCCAACTCTTTTCTTTAGCTCTGAATATTATTTTATTTGTTTCATTTCTTACTTTTTTATAGTTTGTGTAATTCTCTTCAGTTTTGGCTTTTCTATACTTTGTAAGGGCCCTCTCCCTCAATTTCAGTTGTTCTGAACATCTGTCTGTCCACCATGGTACTGGATTTTTATCTTTGTTTCTTTTCCTATTTTTACCTTTTTGTGTTGGTTTTAAGTGCTCAGGCATATTCCTGTTTGGTATATATTTTATTGCTATTTTTAGGTTGAATGTAGGTTTCGAGCTTCTTGGACTAGTTCTATATTTGTCGTTTAGGTTTATTTCTATGGGTAAGTGGTCTGAACTGGAGTCATTCAGTACTTCCCATTTAGCAGAGGCTAGGTTTGGTGTTATAATACTTATGTCTATTGCTGTATCTCCTCCACTATAACTTTAACAAATGGTCTTAAATAAGCTATGCTCTGAGCCACATACATTTTAATGATTTCTTGACTTTTGGTATTTTTAATACAAGCCAGCTTGTAGTTGTATGAAGGTAAGAATTATTTGCATCATATTTTAAAAATCACACCTGAAAACTAGACAGTTGTATACTTATTATTTTTAAAGTAGTAATTGGAAAAAGCTTCAATAAAATGTCATATAATCACATATATTCAGTTACAATTATTTTGTATTCTGATTGGTTCCCTTGGAAAGCAAAGGGAAACTATTGAAAAGACAGAGGGAATCAATTAAAATTCTTTTTCAAAACTGTAATTATATCCCTTGATAAGAAGTGGATAAAAGTTTAAATTCTTTAAAAAAAACTAAATTTGCACATATTTACAATAACTTAATTCAGAATCAACAAACTTAGTTCTAAGTGTTGCAGAAAAATTGAGACAGACTTCAATTTTATGGATTCTACCCCCGTAATGGTTTTGATAGATATGCTTGCTTGTATAATTATAACCAGCTATCCTGGTGCAGGTATCAATCAGCACAGCAGTATTTTATTGTTCAATACCAAAAATTTCTTAATACATAGAATTTTTTTTCTTTTGATTTGCTGATAAAATAGTGATAATGTTAAAGGATCTTACTTTTGAGAGATTATTATAAAACTGACCTTGAATAAAAAAATTGTTTAGATAAGTAAAAGGCTGTCCCATTGCAAATACTGCCATAGGAAGTTGAAGTGTTAGAGACTTCACTTTATACCAGAATTTAGTTTTATGAGCTGGGGTGACCAGTTTCCCAATCCTCGCTGGTTTGGGTGAGTAGTGAATGATAAATTTTGTCAAATATCTGACTCCATTACTTTTTATATTCTTAGAAAATGTTTATTATAAAATATATGGAATTTCTTACATTTTAATTTAAATGGTTTGTTAGTGTCTCATGTTAGTATGTCAGCATTTCAGTACTAAGCTTAAAAATTGGGTTTGGGCCAAGCAAAATGGCCACCCTATTGTGTGTTAATAGTGTTCTTAGTAAATACATTGTTGTTTTATTTATGTACATAAACACCATTGTTGTCATATCTGAAAATGAAAATAAAAGGATGTAGATCACTGGTGTGCATAAATCCTTTCAATAATAAAAATGATTAGTTATGCAAGATAAGATAGAGGTCGATTGAAGAAGATGAAACAGTCATGCAAATAAATTTACTTATCAGCTTGTATAAAGTCTGTGTCATGTTTCTGCAATTTATTTTCATAAAATTTGAGAATGTTTTGTATTTTATTGATGAGTATCAAAAATGTCTCTAAACACGTTTTGGTCTCATAAATTTGCTGATAAAATAGAGTTAAATAATTTTAATCCTGAGAGAACAACATCAAACTGACCTTGACCTAAAACACAAACATGGTGTTGGAAAGTGTCAGTAGCAAAACTAAAGGAGAGCATGGGAAACTGGAAGCTGTGGAGAGACATGAACATCTGTGTTGTCATGGCATTTGATGGTGATAGTTATAATTTAGCAGTTTAATTACTGTTTTCATAAGTTATTATTCAGCAGTTTAAGTACTATGTCCAGAAGTTATAATTTAACAGTTTAAGTACTGTGTCCAGAAGTTATAATTTAACAGTTTACGTTCTGTGTCCATAAGTTATAATATAACAGTTTAATTAATTGTGTCCATCAGTTATAATTTAACAGTTTCAGTAACTGTGTCCATAAGTTATAATTTTACAGTTTAAATACTGTGTCCAGAAGTTATAATTTTACAGTTGAAGTACTGTGTCCGTAAGTTATAATGTAACAGCTTAATTAATTGTGTCCATAAGTTATAGTTTAACAGTTTAAGTAACTGTGTCCATAAGTTACAAGTATAACTCAGAGGTTTAAGTAAATGTATTCGCAAATCTTAAAACTTGAATTTTCTAGGAATGCCTATGCTAAAGCTGCCAGATCTGTCCTAAGACAAGTCAACCAGAATGCCCTGGCATCCTTCCAGAATGTCCAGTATAATAATACCTGGTTGGATGGTGCCAGATTTCTCCACGAGGCTGTCAATCTTTTTTTGAAAGGCAAGCAGAAGGACCAGAAAAGTTTTATGGATTGGACAGGCATCAAGGCAGATTTAGCAAAGCTGGAAATTGGTATACAAATTCTATAAAAAATTCTATAATACCTCTAATTCAATGCTTAAGTATGTGTGACCTCTTAGAACATTTTAACATAAGATTTGGGGGGGGGAATGCCCTGTTAGATTTCTTGGATACAACTCTAAATGTGGAACTGTGTAGTTTCAGATGTGTAAATTATTATTTTTGATAAAATAGGAGAATAGTTTGAATTCTTCAGTTTTATATAGAACCAATCCTGACATATGGGAGTGAGTCCTGGATAATTAGTAAACAAGTAGGGAAGGCACTAGAGGCCACAGAGATGTGGTTTTAAAGAGGAATGTTAAAAAATACAATGGACAGCCAAAAAGAGTAATGAGGATGTCCTGAAAGAGACCAATGTGCAAAGGAAACTTATTTTACAAGTTAGAAAGAAACAATCCACTTTTTTTGGGCATGTTATGAAAAGAGGAAAGCTGGAATATATCGTAACAACAGGTAAGATTGAAGGAAAAAGAAAAAGGGGAAGACAAAGAGAGCAAATACTGGACAGTTTGACATTGTGGCATGGAAAGATGTCAACAGCAGAATTGATAAATTGTACTGGAGACAAGTTGTAGAGAGACATGATCTCCTACACCATTAGGAACAGTACTTGAAGAAGAAGAAGATAGGTATATCAGGGAGTAGCAGCTGTCAAAATATATAATCACGTTTTAGTGATTGGTCGTTCTATTTTGCTACATGCTTAACATGTTGTAGCATAGTGGTTAGTGCACTGGCTTCCTAGCTCAGTGGTCTATGGTTCGATCCCCAGTTGAGGTGGGATTTTTTTAGGCCGCAAACGGCTCCTGGGTCGACCCAGCCCCAATAGGGTACCAGAGCAACTTCTGGGAAGGTTAAGGCGGCCGGCGTGATGCTGACCTCATCACCCCTAGTGTGCCGATGGTCGAGAAAATATGGGCCTAACACCATATTCCCAATATGCCTCAATGGGCGTGTAACGGGATCCTTTTTTACCTTTTAACAAATTTAAAAAAAAAAAAAAGAAGAAAGAAAGAAAGACAGAGAGTACATTCAGCATGTAGTGTATGACAATAAATAATGAGGTTGCTGTAAAACTGGTAAGGAAACAAATATATAAATTTAAAAAAAATAGAATGTTATGAAATCAGTTTTACAAATTAATGGTGCACAGGAAACATGGGACGTTTTGGGTTTTACCCTTCGTCAGCCACAGTTACAAACAAGTGACGAGGACAAGAATTACATATAGGTACTACAAAAACATACGATGATACACCAAATGAGTGATACAAGCAGATGGAAAAAGTAAACAACAACGATGATGAGCGAAAAAAGAACAATACTAATGCAAGAAAATCTTAAAACCTGAAAGAAATATCTAAACAAGAAAGTAAATAATCAACAAAACGTAAAAAGATAATGAACAAAACTATTAACACAAGAACAAAGTCACTTAGCTATATTCTTAGAATAATACACTAGGATGGCTTCTCCGATAGTGCCTAGGAAGCGACGTATAAGATAGCGACAAATAAAAAGGATACGAAACAAAACAAAACAAAAACATAAAAAGATAGATCGGAAAAACAACGGCGAAAGAAATAAAGAAGTATGAAAAAGAGACCAGAATTTAGGCAAAATGATGCAGGACATTAAGACCCTTGGGAGATAGACTGCCCATTTGAAAAATGAAGCAATTCTCCAAGGAAAAGTGAATGAGGTCATCAACCACGCAAGAAAGGAGGGCAGTAACATCCTAGTGTATTATTCTACGAATATTGCTAAGTGACTTTGTTCTTGTGTTAATAGTTTTGTTCATTATTTTTTTACGTTTCGTTGATTATTTACTTTCTTGTTTAGATATTTCTTTCAGGTTTTAAGATTTTCTTGCATTAGAATTGTTCTTTTTTCGCTCATCATCATTGTTGTTTACTTTTTCCATCTGCTTGTATCACTCATTTGGTGTATCATTTTATGTTTTTGTAGTACCTATATGTAATTCTTGTCCTCGTCACCTGTTCGTAACTGTGGCTGACGAAGGGTAAAACCTGAAACGTCCCATGTTTCCTATGTACCGTTAACTTGTAAAACTGATTTCATACTATTCTATTTTTTTTTAATTTATATATTTGTTACACTCATCATGTACAAGACAGTGACACCTGATGCATGGAGGCATATCTGGAGTCATCCTTATATGACCACCAGCTAAGCACAATGCTATAATATACAGATATGGAAGTGAACCTCTGTCAGTGAGGCTCATTACACCCTCACTGACTCTTGAAATCATCCACACACTTCCAGGGATTCCTCCTGTGGTGAAACACATCAAAAACCCAGCATTGCACATTAAGCTTGGAGGAGTCACTTGAGCCTCAGATGTAACTCTGGCCTTTACCTGGTTGGCTGCATGTAGGAAGATCTCACTATGGACCCATGATAGGCAGAGGAAGCTGAGAATTGGCTCTGTGTAGGACATGTAGATTCCTTGGAAGAGCTAGAACCAGAGCACAGTATTTAGCTCTGTATATTTAAAGAGCCCCCTTAGAGGATAAGGAATGCACAGTATACCACACGCTTCTTCCTCGTAGCTTGAGACCAGATGTGATGATCCTTTAAATGCAAGCCAAGCTGGAGAAACTGGAGCTCATAACTTCAACTCAACACATTTTGGAATGGCAGAAAAGCCACAGGAAAAGCCTAGATCTACAGTGTAGATAATACCAAGAATTCTTCAACTTGGTATTGGCTGCAAAACAGCGAGAAGCTCAGCAGTCCTAGTTAAACAACAACAGTGATATCTGGGAGTCATGTCATAAGTAGGTCACCTTCTTCCTGCAGTGTTAAGAATTTAAATGGCTAAATGCCTGACAATGAAGTACATTTGGTGTTCACACAAACAATCTTTTTATCACTCACTTATCTCCTACATCTTTCTTATTTTTTTTTAATTGATGGAGAAAAATGTCCTGTTCAACCCCTGATGGGTTATCATTAGGATATATTGTGTCTACAATTTTAGATAGTATGTTTGGTATCTGCTGTTTGTTTATTGGATTGTCCCACCTGATTATTTGTTGTATATAGAGTAAATGAAAATGTCCAAATGTGTGTACAAAATATTTTTTTTGAAACCCTTAAATGGTAGATTCTTTATATCTTTCTTTTTCAGTTTTGTGTAGCTTAAATAATATGGCTTTTGCACTCTTCGACATATACTGAAGGAGACTGAGCATCTATGGGTTTGCCGGGAGTGCAATGATGTTGATTCTATTCAATAATAACAATAACAACAATATGGCAGAAACTTATTCTTGGTAGTGGTAGCACAGTGGTTAGTGCACTGGCTTGCTAGCTTGGTGGTCCATGGTTCGATCCCCAGTTGAGGTGGGATTGTTTAGACCGCAAACGGCTCCGGGGTCGACCCAGCCTCATGAATTGGGTACCAGAGCAACTCTGGGAAGGTTAAGGCGGCCGGCGTGATGCTGCCCACATCACCCCTAGTATGCCGATGGTCAAGAAAATATGGGCCTAACACCATATTCCCAATATGCCTCAATGGGCATGTAACGGGATCCTTTACCTTTACCTTTTATTCTCAGTGTCAAACTGCTAATTGTTATTATATTGCCTTGCCAAATTTTATATTCTCAAGCTAGTTATAACTTGTAGTCTTTGATATATTTTTTAAAACAGATCTGACATTTTCACTGCCTGCATTGCCCCGCCTTGATGATATTCCGGTTCCGCCTCCTGATCTTCCACCAATCAAAAGAGATTCTCCACAACAGCTGACAGAAAAAGATCCCATTAAAAGTATACAAATGCACAACAATTGGTTTTTCCCTCTTGAAGAGTCAGGAATAGGTGGAGCCATGACATATCAGGTAGAACCTTGTAATCTTTAAACCTTTAAACTTTACTATAGTTATTACTGATTCATATCACATGTGTATTTCCAAGCTGAGACCTAGGATGCAGAGTACAGTACCACTGTACCGTATGGAAGATGCAGTAAAAGGAAAAAAGAAAGGGTTATATGTGGTGTTTGCATTCTCACCATTGAAACCACCACAGTAAGAGCACATAAAGTGTTTTTGATGCTGACTTCTTGCAAGAGGATCAACAGCAGTGATAGTCCTACACTCCTCAAGGAGTGGAAAGAGGGCAGTCACACAGATCCTCACGTTTTATAGTTCCTGGGGGGGGGTCTCTGCTCCTTCAGGAATGTTGTATGAGACAACTAATATGAGGTTGAGTATGGGACTGGCAACCACATTATGTAAAGATAGTTGCTACAAAAGCTACTGCTTCATGAGCACTTGAACACCATGGTGCAGTCCTCTGAAGACCTGCTACAGTAATATCCTTATGCTTCACAGTGAACAAAGAGGAAGATAATAATGATACAGATAGGCTGAGACGACTGAGGCATATGCAGAATTTAACAGTAGGACAAGAAAGGTTGAGCAAATTGAGATAGAAGACTAGGAAAAAATGAGGGTCATGTGATAGGACTTTTGATTTGTGAGAGTTATAGTTCTTAATTAGATGTTATGTCAAATGTCACATGGCATTGACGGTTATTTTCTTAGAAAGTCATTAAAGCTCATTACATTTTTTTTTTTTAAAACAAAGTATCCATGTTTCAAGCACTATCGATAAATATAAAGCCAAACCAAAGATAAGAATCTCTAACTCAAATGTCAAATCAGTCCAGTTGTATGTTTCTGAAAATGGAGATCATAAAAAACAACAACCATGAAGTTACATACTTTTGTAAATGGGTGGTTGCATAGAAGGATTCAAATTGTACAACAAGATCACAAATATGGAACTGCTACCAAAAACCAGACAAATGCCAATGGAGCAAGAGACAAGAAGAAGACACCGGAGATAGATAGGAGACACACTTAGAAAACCTGTTGATAGCATTACCAGCCAGTTCATGTTTTAGAATCCCCAGGGTAAGAGAAACAGAGGTAAACTGAGAAACACACAGAGAAGAGAATTGGAGACAGAAGTGAAGGAGGACAAGGAAAGACCTTGAGCAGACGGCACCGGACAGGAAGACTTGGCATAAGTTTATTGAAGGCCTGTGTGTCTTTGGGAGCTGAAAGATGATAAATGAATGAATGATTATTTACATATAGCTTCAATCATGAGACATTCAGCAATACTTAGATACATTCATAGCTTCAATCATGAGACATTCAGCAATACTTAGATACATTCATAGCTTCAATCATGAGACATTCAGCAATACTTAGATACATTCATAGCTTCAATCATGAGACATTCATACCTTCAATCGTGGGATATTCAGTGTTACCATTGACAGAATAGCAGTTTCTGGGGAGTTATTCAACAGTGATTTCTTATCAAGGCATTCAAGTTTTGACAGTGTTCCTGTTTTCTGCAATAGTTTATTTGAGAGTTGATATTTACAACTTTTGACACCTAGGAAACAGTTCAAGGGGCATCTAAGAAAAAAGATGTAAGAACAGCATGCAAAGTAAACCTGCAAGTGTAGAGAATTTTACACCAGAAAGACATCATCAAGGATAATGAACAATGGAACTCGCTCATGTCTGCTACAAAGAACATTATGGACTGGAAACACTGAAGCAGGGGAGACAATACATGTGAACTCAATGTATTCATCATCATCATTTTCTTGTGTGTTCCTTACAGAGCATAGAGCCACCACTGCAGCTGGTCCCCTTGCAGGAAGCCTGCAGAAAGAAGTCACATGCTCTTGCAGCAACGGTTTCTGTGGCAGTTAGTTTTACATGATGAGGTTTGCCAGCCACATAATAAAAACATCGTAATAGTTGTCTTGATTGACATGCCTGGTGGTGCAGTAGTCCTGTTCTTTCTTTGTCTCTTCAGAGACCCCTGGGAGACATGGGGAAGTAAGTGCATTACCATATCTCAATTGTAGTCACATTCTGATCTGATCAATTGCCATCATTCACTTCAACAGATCTCCAATGTCTTCTGTCTCTTGTCTCAGTGGTGCACTCTGATAGCCTCCTTCCTGTTGATCTCGTGATGTTTTCTTCCCATTTATAGCTATGTCTTCCTCCTTCCTGTTGATCTCGTGATGTTTTCTTCCTATTTATAGCTATGTCGTCCTCTCACAGGTTTTGCCTTCAACTTTTCCTTCTATTCTGGTTTTCAGCAAGATGTTACGTCTTTTTACATGACCAAAATATTTTATCTGTCTAATTTTGATCCAATTCATCACTTTTATTTTTATTCCTAGCTTTTTTTATTTGTTTCCATGAGGTGCACCTAATTTGTTTTTATATCCACATGTCAAGGGCCTCACTTCTTTCTTCTAACTGCTTGTTCATTGTCCATGTTTCTACAACATACAAAAATGTATAACACAAGATAATATTTTGTTCATTTTGAGTTTTTTTTCTTCTTTTTCTTTTAATGTTAGTATTTCAGTGTAGCTTTGGCCATTCCCATTCTCTCTTCTTACCTTCTTAATTTCTGTTTCCCATCTGCCACCTTCTGCTATTATGCCATAATAATAGTTGTCCATCGCAAGTGAAGATGGCGACAGCAGACTTGAGTTGTGACACATCTGTGCCAGAGCCTCCCGGCAGCGAGCACCACCGCATGATACACTTCCATTCTGGTGGCGGCACCAATTCCCCGTCGATCCCAGACACTCACCCCCAGTCCTCCGAAAGCCGCTATTATGCCATACACAAGTTAGATAAACAGAGGTGAACCAGATCGAACCCTGACTATCCATTAAGGACAGCTGGCTCCCTTACTGTTCTATAATTCTGAACTTATTATCTCATTCAGCAGCCTGCGAGCACAGATGATCCAGGAACTTCAAAGAAAGGAACATCTACAGCATTCTTTTTGTTCCTAGCAATGTTTATCACATGTGACATCATCCTGCTGGCCCATCGAATGTGCAAGGCTTGGACTGTGGCCAAACTCATACTGTTTGGATTTCCAGAGTACTTCAGGGAGCAGAAAGGTCAGTTTGAGTTTATAGACAGATGCCTTCCTTTAGTCTTCCATTTTCCCTTGAGTTTTTTTTATATATTCTGATCAGCTGAGTTTGTTAATCCCCACTTTAGGCACAGTGCTGCAGTATTGCTCTCAGTTACTGACAATTGTTATCTATCATTTTACAGTTCTTGTACTTATCTTCTTTTTTGTTTCTTATGGAGCATGGGGCCACAACTGCAACTGGCCCCCTTGCAGGAAGCCTACACCAAAGTGCATGCTGCTGATGTGGTGGTTTGTGTAGCAATTTGTTTTATATGATGAGGTAGTTAGTTACTTGTACAACTTCATTTTAGTCACCTCGTATAACATACCCTGAGGGAGCCGTATTTCTGTTCTTTCTTTGTATCCACAAAAGGCCCCAGGAAACTGCACAGAATATATTTAAACATACAGATGTGTAGAAAATATTTATGTGTCATCGTATATATGTATTTATGTGTCCTCACAGATGGTACAAGACTTAGGGCTTGATGTAACCTGACTGAAGGCCAATGCCTAACAGAGTACTCTTCAATTCTCTGTCATGCTTGACCTTCAGTCAGTTCACATTAAACCCTCATGTCTTGTGCCATCCTTTCAAGTTGTTTCCATGTCTTTTCTATCTTTTTTTCTGTCTCCAGGTCATATGTATATGTACACTAATTCCCAGCTTTTCATTTAAGATGTTTCTAGATAATGGAGCACTAAATAGAAAGCGCTGTACTTCTTTTCTTCTTCTTCTTTGATCCTTAGCCGCCGACCGTCAAAGCAGTCAGTGGCCATCACGCCTGGTGGCGTCTTGTAGGGCAACAACAAATTGATTCCACTTTGCTCGGTCGGTGGCCATCCTTCATACAGTGCCCCAACTCTAGTTCATTCTTTGCATCTCAGCCTCCGCAGTCCTCCGCCAAGTTGTTTTTGGTCGGCCTCTCTTTCGTTTTCCTTCAGGGGTCCATAGCATAGCTGTTCTTGTGATGGCATCAGGGTCTCTTCTGAGGACATGGCCAACCCAGCTCTAGCGTCTGCCAGCTATGATGGTGTGCATGTCCTCTTGCTTGCTTCGAGTAAGCAGATCTTGGTTGGTGATGGTATTCGGCCAAAAGATTCGGAGAATTTTTCTTAGGCATGTTGTGTGAAAAGAGGACAATTTCGACATTTCCTTCTCTGTAACTCTCCAGCATTCCACACCACAGAGAAGCACAGAAAGCACACAGCTCTGATATAATCTTAATTTTGTGCTTGTGCTGTACTGAGAGGACTTCCAGTTGTTGTTTAGACTAAAAAAGGCTGTTCTTGCGTTGTTCATTCTGTTGTTGATGTCTTTGCTTGCTCCGCCATCTGGTGTTACTATGCATCCTAGGTATGTGAAAGTGTCTGTCTGTTCCAGTTGCTGATTCCTTACTGATATAGGCTCAGGGTTGCTCACATTGAGCATCATGACCTCTGTCTTCTTTAGATTGATGTTCAAGCCCACCTGCTGGCTATACTTATTAAGTCTATCCATTTTTTCCTGGATGTGTTGATGTGAATGTGCTGGTAGTGCAATGTCATCTGCATATTCCAGATCTTCCAATGTAGAAAACATAGTCCATCTTATTCCTCTTGGACTGCCCTCTGTTGTCTGGCGCATCACCCAGTCTATGACTGTTAAAAATAGAGTGGTTGATAAGGGGCATCCCTGTCGTACTCCTGTCTTCACCTCAAAGATTAGGTTGCTCTGCTCAACGCTACACGTAAAGTTGGCATAGAGGCTTTTTATGATTGACACTATGCAGCTTGGAATTCCATACGCCCTCAGTATTTTCCATAAACTGTCCCTATGTATACTGTCAAAAGCCTTTTCAAAATCAACGAAATTAATGTACAGCTGTCTTTGTCATTCTGAGCACTGCTCTATAATGTTCCTGAGGGTAAATATATGATCTATACATCGAGTGTTCTATCTAAATCCTGCTTGTTTTTTCCTCAGTTTGTAGTCTACTGCTTTTGAAATTCTCTGTATAATTATCCTGCCTAGTATTTTGCTGGGAACTGAGAGAAGAGTTATTCCTCCCCAATTATTGCAGTCTGCAAGATCTCCCTTCTTGGGCAATTTGACAATTATTCCTTTGTTCCACTCTGATGGTGTTGTCCCTGTTTTCCAGACTTGTGCAAATAGTGGTTCTAATAGTTCTGCTGCTAGCTCAGGGTCTGTCTTAAATAGCTCTGCATTTAAGTTATCATGGCCCGGAGCTTTACCGTTCTTTAACCCTTTGATTGCTGTGATGATTTCTTCTTTTCTTGGAATGTCTGTATTAACACCTAGATCATTTTCAGCCCCAGAAACATTCAATTGTGTCTCTGGTGGTTCCTTGTTCAGAGTTTCTCTGAATTGCTCTGCCCATCTTGTTTCCTGTCCCTCTGCTGTCGTAGAGGAGATTTCCTTGCTTATCTCTTCCTAATGTAATATTGTTTGCACCTCGTTTTCCGCTGATGATTTTAGTTATTTTGTATACTGTGCTTTGTTCATTTCTCAGTGCTGCCTCTTGTGCTTGTCTTGCAAGATCGTCTAGGAAATTCCTTTTGTTGGCTTGGGTTTGGCGTTTAACTTCCTTGTCCAGCTGATTGTACTGTTCGATATATAGTTGCTTTAACCTGGGGGACTTCACTTCTGTTTTCTTTCTTTTCATTTCCTTTCACATCATTATGGTGTTTAGTGTTTCTGGTGTTATCCAGTCTTGCTTCTTCCTTTCCTGGAATCCCAAGCATGATTTGCTGCTTTCCTTATATATTGTTGAAATGGTGTTGAATTTCTGGTCTATATCATCAGTCAATGTCTTTTCCTGACTTTTGGCAAATTGATATCGCTTCTTTATATCAGCCGCAAAAGCTTTTCTGGCAAGGGGGTCCTTCAGTTTGCTGATGTCAAACCTTTTCTGTGTAGTTACAGTTGGTCCAGCCGTTCTGAGTTTCACTTTCAATTTTGCTACTACTAAATGGTGATCACTTCCCACATCCGCACCTCTTCTTACCTTCACATCTTGTAATGCATGTCTCCATCAATCGTTAATCATAATGCGGTCTATCTGGTTTCTATCCTGGCCATTTGGTGAATCCCATATTAATTTGTGAATTTCTTTGTGTGAGAAAAGTGTTCCTCCATGCCGTACTGCTGCCACAGTGCTGTTCAGGGCCAGTATAATACAGCATAAATGGAGATGAGATCTTGCTCTTCTTCTTTCACCTTTCAACTCCCAAAGAAGTATAGGCCTTCAACAAAATTATGCCAAGACTTCCTGTCCTGTGCCATCATGTAATTTTTTATATCCTTCTTGTCTGTCTCCAGTTCTCTTTTCTATATGTATTTTGATTTTCCTCTACCTCTCTTACCCTGGGGGTTCCAGAGCAGGGATTGTCTGGTAATGCTATCAACAGGTTTTCTCAATGTGTGTCCTATCCATCTCCAGCGTTTTCTTCTCATCTCTTGTTCCACTGGTGAGTGTCTAGTTCATGTCATCAGGTCCACATTAGTGATCTTGTCATACCATTTCAATCCTTGTATTCTACACAAACACCCATTTATGAAAGTCTGTAGCTTTTTGATTATTGTTTTTTTTTTGTTCTCTAGCTAGTTTGTGTTTAACCTGAGACATATATGCACTACCACATGCAACATCGTATTTGACAAGTTTAAGTAATAATAAACCATATTTTGTAAGGTATCTGTAATAAAGAATGTCCAAATGACAGTGGTTTGAGCCCTGGCCTCTCACAGCAAAGGATATGCCAGGTTCAAAACATGGTGTCACACTACAGTCTACCCAGCTGTAAATGGGTACCTGACCGCTCATGAGTAAGGGAAGGAAAAGGCAGAAAGGAAGGGAACTGATCACCCATCTCTCAATGCTGGACCTAGTATAGTCATGCCTAGAACAATTCACTCCTCTATGGCAGTATCTGCTATGTGACTACCTTGACCTTTTATCACCAATAATAAATGTGGCAAATAGTTCTAACTTGATCATTTTGACCCATGTTATGGGGTCTTTTGGTTTAAAAAAGGCTCCAAGACAAAAGAGCACTGTAGCAAAACAGCAATATATAGGATAGTGCTAAATGTGGTCTTACTGTGTTGATATATACTTTAGCTCATTGATGTATGATGTATGTGTACATACATATCATCAAAATATTGATGTTTTCAATGATGTATGTGTACATACATATCATCAAAATATTGATGTTTTCAGAGCAAGAAGGTGATGATGACAATGTGTTTCAGTCCAAAGAATCCAAAAGTAAACTAGCCCCTGTCAGTGGGTGTAGGGACTCTCCACTGTTTCAGAATATCAAGATGTTTTTCATTCAGGTATGATGAAGTTCACAATTGTTGTATTATATATGTATCACCTTTCTGAAATGCATAATAAATCTGATAATCTGTAGAAATTTAGACTTTGGAATTCTAGAATAGACTTTCTATGTAGAAATAGGAGATCATCGCATCACCTTCATCATCATCATCTTCCTCCTATTTCACTTCTTAAGGATCACAAGGCCAATGTTGTAGTTGACCACAATGAAGAAAACCTGCACTGAAGCACTTAGTGTGCTATTTCAATGGTGGTTTCTATAGTACTTTGTTTTACATCATGAGGTTGCCACACTCAGTACAACCTCACATTTGTCCCCATTTACAACATGCTTGAGGGAGCACATGTTCTGTTCTTTTTTTATCCCTTAATCGCTCATGGAAAACAGATAACAAGCATCTCATGACATTTTTAAAAATGGGAAAGTGAATCATAACATTAACTAAAAAAAATAATTAAAAAGAAATATTTAAAAAAAGACAGCGTGAAAACATGAAATGTAAGGAAAATATAAATATCTTACCGTTCGCAATTTCTACACTTTTCAGACCATCTCAACAACATTCTTCCCCAAGATAGTAGGAGCGGTGGCAGGTTGTGTGTTTCTCATCTGCTTGCTTGATTTAAGCAACAAGTACTTGACTGTTCAAGAGCTGGAAAGAGCTGGTCTTTACCACAGCACCGTAAGTTTGTTTACTGGGGTGGGGGATGGTATTTACCAAGTTCAAGAATTGCTAATGTTGTATCTGAGACTGTCAGTATTTTAATAAATATTACTCATGATGCAAGACAGAGTAACAGATTAGAGGTTTGCAGTGAATGGATCTGAAAATACGCAAGGAGAAGACAAAAATTGTGAGACTAAATATGGCAAATGATATTGATAACGTTGGTATTTAGTTGGATATAATATATGTTGATAAAGTACACCAGAACACTCCTAGGCGGGAAGACAGGCGTCTATCATCATCAGTTGACAAGATCCCTATGGTGTTGCCTGCCCCACTGTAGTGTATGGAATGTCAACTTGACCTACGCAGTGTTGTGTAGACATGGATGGAGTGTATAATGTGCGAATGATGATAAGGGTTCGTGTTGTTGACAAATGTTCTCTTCTCACACTCATGTATGACCGGAAGTCATCGACACCAACGACTGTGTACCTTTTCTAAAGTTTAATTGGACGTACACACTCGACAGCACAGATAGTGACAAATCACAGGTTGCCATAATACATCATAGTACAGTGGACAAATGGTCTTGCAATGTTACATGGGCACTCATGTAGAATAATGGTATAATGGACTGTCAATAGCCAAGCACTCAGTATCGCCCATACATATATCATCTGACGTCACTGACTGAGCACGTCAGCTTGTAAACAATATTTCAGATGACTTCTAAACCTAATCTCGTTTAGCAACGATTCTTCAACATAATGTTCAGCACATATTTTTCCATATAATAATATTGAACCGCTAACAATGGGTTCTCATGTGTAGCAGTGATCTCTGGACTGATCAAGCGATAATACGGGCATCCCTTTTCTCTTCTTGAAAGTCCTACATGTTTTGGTTCCAAGATGGCTCCACTCGTGAACTGTCACTCACGTTTGAATACAGATAATGAATCTGTTCTAAAGTTAGTCATTCATACAACATTTCGTTGCTCTGTAGATTTGGTCATGAACAATAGACTGCATTCTACAGAATATAGTGCTGCTAGGAATCGAAGTCGTTTTTCATCGAGTCAAATATATTCTCTTAAACATTCAAATCGTAATTATCGACAATGGTGGCTTCGATCGAGAGTTCATAAGAGTATCTTTGATTACCTTGGTAGAGGGAATATGAAACTGCCATTCCTTGGCAAGATGAATAAACACTGGGGTAAAGCATACACGATAGGTCTAGACGACTATCACTTTCCCCAAAACCACTGAGATCACTTTTTCAAGGCATCAAGCCGACATAGCAAAAACACACACATTCCCTATCAGGACGAAGCCAAATCACACCACTCAAGCCACACATCCGCCGAATAGCCTTTGACCTCTCTAGAGACAACAGAACATATAGTTCGACTTAGATATGTAAAGATATACAGATATAAGACAGACTTGTCCTACTCAGACAAACAATACACATAAATTCAGGCCATAGATATTCTGAAGCAAGAACAATCTATTATTACCCAAACAACGAATAAATCGCAGTAAAATGTATTTATCCGCGGAGTTCAAAGGCTAAATGCGACTGGTGGCAGCAGAAATGTGAATGAGATTGGGCTAAAAAAGGTGGACGGGAATAGTAATGAAGAAAATGAACACATGAAAAAAGGTGCTGTTCTCAGGAAATGAGAAGGAAGTGCACACCATAGTGAAGATGAGGCTCTAGTCCTGTCAGAGAAAGTGCAGAAGGCTCTCGTACTATGGGAAGCAATGGGACCCAGACTAATACAGCAGAGTTCAATAATGATGAATATCATCTAATATTAAACATCAACTGATGACAAAGAAGAATTTTACACAAGACTTCAAATTATTATGGATAAAATGAGGAGTAACAGCATTGCAATCTTGCAGGGCAAATTAAAACTTAAATTAGAATTAAATGGTTGTGGCTTTAAAGAGGATCATGGGAAAACACGGACTTGGGACAATGAACAGTAATAGAGAAATAATCATGAACTTCTTTGCTTTATATCAACTTGCTACGGGTGAAAGCATGTTTTGAAATAAAAGAATACAAACAGCAACATGGATGTCAACAGATATTGACACCTCTACAGAGATGTAAAAATTACTTGGTAAAGTCTGGTAGAGAGAAGAAATACAAGCAGAATTAATAACCTCCTTCAGTCATAACTGACTATGGGAATGCATCCTTAAGGTGATGGCCCACAGCTGCTTTTTTACCTGGTGTTCCTTTCAGCATTTTCTTTTTCTCTTCTGCTTGTTGTTAGAGCTTGTTTTTGACCAATCTGAGGTAGGGCTGTGTCGAGCATCACCACTTGGTGAGATCGGCAGCTTCATCTTCCCTGGTTGCTGAATGTATGTTCAGCACCTTCATGTCTCTCTTGCACACATCTTTTGACGTCAGCTGCTATCACCCAGCTGTTCTTTTGTCATCTGCCAGTTGTCTGTAGAAGATAGCTTTTGGGATGCGACCATCTTCAATGTGGCGGACATGGGCAAGCCAGCATAGTCTGCACTGTCTTAGCAGTGTATACATGCTTTGAAGGCCTGCACATGACAGCACATTGACATTTGTCACTTTTTCCTTCTGCGAAATACCAAGTATATGACGTATACACATAGATAGAAGGTATTGAGCCTTCTTTTTTGCTTAGCATGGGTGGCCCTTAACACATTAACTACCGAATTGAAAAACACACTGTGGCCGAATTAAATTTTTTTCCCATTTTCATCCTGTAGGTGTTTGCACAAAGTAATCTGTAGTTTTTGTAATTGTTTACAGATTTTTATGAATTACACGTCATTTTAAAGATAAATGAATGTACTATTACAATAAACATCGGTTGTAACTCTAATAGAGGTTTTTGCTATTTAACGGCCCTCCGATGGCCTAGGACTTGCAATATTTTCACAATTATAACTGCTTGCGCCCCATCTCTATCAAAATCACAATTTCAATCAATGTGCACACCGTTTTCACTCTTGTCCTCGTCGCTAGATCTATCAGTCAATTGTTGAAACACGTTTCTATCCTATTCAGCCGTTAGACGAGATGTACACGAATTTTTTGTAGTCCTATCACTAGTTGCCACGGTAAACAGTTTTACACGATTTGGTAACTAACCCAAAACGCTGAAAAATATGAACATAATATCAATTTTCCAGTGTTCTTCAACAACCATGCTTTGGAAATTTGTTTTCCGGTGGCAACTTAAAATCTCGAACCAGATTAGAAAGTGTTTCAGTACATTTTTAATTCGTTTTATTACTAAAATTAGATTGGCGCTCTGAGCGGCTTGCGGTCCAAATGTGATTATTTTGTGAGCCGCTGACAGCGGCTTGCGGTAGTTAATGTGTTAAAGTATGCTGGAGAAGGTTTGAGTAACAGTAACAAAACATGAGCACGAGGAAGGAAGAATGCAAGAGGGGACTGTGTCCGATTTTCAACCCTTGGCAAATTAATTGCTTTCGTAAATGTCTATCTAACTATCTACCTAGTCTGATTCTGGTCTTGAGTTTGGGACGGCAAAGACAGCAAGGAAAGTAACTGTTTACCCCACCTTATCTTGATGAACCTATCATTGCACTAATTGCAGCAGTATCAGCTATGAGACTCAAAGTTGCTCACCTCTCGTAAAGTTTTTCGCGTGCACTGGAAAAAACACAGTCCCTGAGTCATTCAGTAGCAGACCGTTTGAATATTTCACGAGTTCTTATAACACACCTCTGAATATGTCAAAAATCACTAATTTACTGTGGAGGAACTCGATTTTTATCAGTCTTGTTGTTTGTTTGTTTGTTTATTTATTTATTTTTTTCATTTTCATTAATTTTTTTAATTATTATTTTTTTTTAATTCTTTATTTTTCAAATTTTTTTTTTTTTTAAATTTATTTTAAAAACATACTTTAATTATGATGATTATTGCAAATGTATGATGTTATATTACTTTTATAATGATAAATGCCTTAATAATGCTTAAAGTAAATGTGAGGATGAAAGGATACAGTATACATGATGAGAGAGAGGAAGGGCAGAATGTCAGACGGGCCTGCATGCCCAATTCTTAACCCTTTGAAAATAAAGTTCGTTCGTTCCCATATAGAAGCATGCTGGCATTATATACCACAGTTTTGATCTTCATTGTGAGTTTGGAGTTTCCTCAAACACATGTTATTGAGGTGGACAAAGATGGCTGCAGCTTTGCCATTGTGGCTGCCAATATGTGTCCAGAAACATTTTGTCATTGATGGTAGACCCCATGTATGTAAATTGATGAACCACTGCCAATTCATACCAATAATTGGTGTAACATCCACATCCTGACTCGGCACATTTGTTTTCTTTAGAATTATTGTGAGGCCAAAGTCCTTGCATGCTTGAGAGAAGCAATTCATCAAGCTTTGAAGCTCCTGTTGACTTTGAGTGGTGATTGCAGTGTCACGGGTGAACAAAAAGTCCCTTCTGATTTTATTTTTTGCCTTCAGCCTTGGGAGGTTAAACAGTCAGCCATCTGACCTAGTGTGAAGATTATCTGGTTGTTTCCACAGAAGTAAATTTTACAAAAATGCACAAATAACAGAGGAATAATGTTGTTGTTGCTGTTTGCTGCGTTACTTTCTTATATTATTATTTGTAGTTTGGAGGAACTGATGAGATATGTGCGATCGTGCTGTGTTCATGAATGGTCTGGGTGGTCAAGAAGATGATGATATATATTAGCTCCAAAACGCCTGGTTTGGGTCCACAATAATAAGCATATTTATTTGCTTCAGACAATTCCACAATTTAAAGTACATGGCATATTATTAATCTTCTTCTTCTTCTTCTTCTTCCGTCCTTAGCCACCGACCGTCAAAGCAGTCAGTGGCCATTACGCCAAGTGGCGTCTTAGGGCAACAGCAGATAGGTTTTCTTTGCCATTGTCTCCCATCACGCCTATTGGCATCTTTAGGGCAACGGCAAATCAATCCATTTGCTGTTGTTTCCGTAATCGAAGTGACTGGCAAACGGGTGATCAGCCCGTTGGTCATATTATTAATACATGCATCAAAATGCATCTCCTACTGTCCTTTACGTATCGTCACTCTGGCCTATATACTGAAGATGCCGGCATCCGGAACATCCAAGTAGCGATAACCAAAATATGGAGATTAAAATTATGGTTGATAGCTCCCGAAACAAGAGACTCCTCTTATAAATTATCCTCAAACTTATATACTTGCGTTCGGCGTCTTAAAGAAATACTTGTGGCGACCTTCGTATACCCAAGCCACATAGGAGAATATCATAAACAACTTCAATTTGATGAAAGCGAAATATATCACGTCTTGCTTGGACGGATTCATACAACGAAAGGCCAAGATCAACCGTTTTAATCAATTAGCACGACACCTTATTACGTCATCATTGCTTAGTGACCTCCACCTATTATCGCGTTCATTTATAATTACTAATAGTGCAAAACATATCATGTTGACTCCAGATAGAAATGTTAACGCGTAGATTAAACTGCTAACAGATCTAAGTGAGGCCAACATGTAAAAATACATAATAATCTTCTTTAACACTGTTATTGATCCAGCAGAGCTTGGTCTCTTGCTCTTTGGCCCAATGCCATGTAGTGATATCTGCATGTTTTCCCAAGTTGTTTTGTTTTCCCCGTACAAGGTGTTCCACTTATCTGGCCTTGGAGGAAGGAGCATTTTCCTAACATCATCGAGTGCTGGGCACTCAAAGAGATGGTGGTCAACAGTTTTGTAGGGGTAGTTACACGGCTGGCACTCTGGAGAGTGTTGTAGTTGGATTCTGTTCAAGTGACTGTTGAGTGGTATGTGTTGTGTTCTGAGCCAAAAAATGGTGCTCTGATCCCTCCTTGTAAGATGGCCAATGTTGTCATTAGGATCAGGACTAGCCATATGTCTGTAAACCTCTCTCCCGGTGTTTCCCATGGCCCATCTGTTCAGCCAAGTTTCTTTGTTTGTTGTTTGTATTAGTGATTTTGCTGTTTGGAGAGTTGTTGCTGTGAGTTGGCTTGTTCCTTTCTTTGCTAATTTGTCTGCTCTGTCATTACCCGGTGTATTTGAGTGACCAGGGATCCACTGCATAACTATTCTGATGCCATAGGAAGTGATAAGCTGATCAGCATCCAGGATTAATTTGGCTAATTCAGTTCTACAATGTCCATTGCCTTCCAAAGCTTGAAGGGCAGACATTGAGTCAGTAAAAGTGATGATGTTTTGAGGAATAATGTTAAACAGGATCATCCTTGAGAGATTAAAAGAGTCCATAGATAGAGAACTAAGAGATGAACAAGTAGGTTTTAGACAACACAAATCCTGCACAGACCAGATAACATCACTTAGCATAATATTAAAAAAAAAAAGCTTGGAACTGAATTCGCCACTTTACATTTTATTTGTGGACTATGAATAAGGTCCATAGATAGCGTCAAACGTGGATGTGCAGCCTGTATTGTCTTTGGGCCTTGTATGTCGGTCATACAACAGAACTTTTCTTGCCCGCATTGGCTTGATCAGCCATATGCGCACCCACTTAACCTCTTAAAATGAACTGTATTACAAGATGGTCCTCATCGAATACGATGGACAAATCATCATGGATAGGGATTCAACAGTTCAGACAATCACTCTGGAAACTGATGGGGCATTTAGGAATCCCCCTGAAGATCATTAATCTAATTACAAAACAGATGAAAGCATGAAATACAAAATTCTTCATTAAGGACAACTTATAGAACTGTTTTAGATAAGAACTGGAGTGTAGCAAGGATGCCTTTTGAGACCATTTCTCTTCTTACTGGCTATTTATTGGGTTATGAAAATGACATCAGCCAACAGAAATGGAATTTAGTGGACTCTTAACACAACAACTTGATGACCTAGATTTTACTGATGACCCAACATAACTGTAACCAGTTACAAGACAGAATAAAAGTGCTTGATCAGTGATTGGGTCTGAAAATACAAAGATAAATTATGAGTATCAGTATGGCAAATGGTAGTAAGAATGAACTTGGAGAAATAACCCTACCAAAAGAGCCAAGTACAGTGACTGGTGGAGTGAAACTTAAATAACATGGTGTGTTTCTTGTCTGACCTCATCATACCCTCACTTCTCAACCCCCTCCCCTCCCCCACACACACACACAGGCCACACCCAAAAAAAAAACCGGAAAAATTACATCAAATTGTGCATACTCTTTTCCAAACTCTCTCTGTCTACTATTCTACACTACTTTACCAAATATTCCTTGTATGTTGCACAGGACCAGTACCTTGACCTACAAATCACTATGACAAATGCACGTCTGCAAACCCATGCTGACTACATCAACACTGTAGATTTCCCAGCTTTCCAAGCTTCAATGAGTAGTTATATCTCCAGACACAGAAGTGTCCTGGGCATATATTGGAAACATCTCAAAGGATTACAGGTAAACAATTTCAATCATTTTACAGTTTATTCTGTTGTTTTTAATTTCTTTTAGGTGTTAGATCAAAATGGTGTGTCCAGTGAAGAACTGGTAAAGTCATTATTGGATGCATGATGCCTAAATTAAAGATGCAGAGGCAGCAAGTTGCATCCTTTCTCCATGTTTCAGTAGGGTTTTAACAAGCATCCTTTCTGTAATGTTTCAATGATTATCCTTTCTTGATGTTTCTATAAGGTTTTAATGATTGTCCTTTCTTGGTGTTTCTGTAAGGTTTTAATGATTATCCTTTCTTGATGTTGTAGGGTTTGAAAGATTGTCCTTTCTTGATATTTCTGAAGGGTTTTAATGGTTTTTGTTTCATGATGTTTTTGTAGGGTTTTTATGAGTGTTCTATCATGATGTTGCTGTATGTTTTTAATCATTTTCCTTTCTTGATCTTTCTGTGCTCATTCTTGATATTTCTTTATGGTTTTAATGGTTCTTCATGTTTCTATAAATTGATTATGAGTGTTCTTGATTTTTCTCCTTTTGAATTGGAGCTCTGTTGCCAGATTTTTCCATTAATACTGTGCATTTCCTGTAGCACTCAGATTTATTGTCGTCTAGTTTTTTTTCAGTTGATATTTTGCAAGTGTCCATCTGAAAGATATATGAAATGCTACAGATATCTGTAATTACTATATTGCTGTAAATTACCGTTGTTTTGTTGTTTATTAGTAATGTGTTGTATATTTCTGTTGTTGTTTAAACAAATGTTCATTTCTAAAATGTTTTCACAATAAAAAAAATTTTTTTTTTAAAGTATTGATGGAATGAAAGTGACTTTTTCTTATTTTAAATAGAAGATTCAAAACCATTTTTTATATATGTTATCCTTCCCAGAACCTCAGTACAGAAATGTACTGTGAACACTTGAAGACTATAGGCATCCATGGGAACTGTAGTGAAACAGCACATCAGGCTGATGGCAAGGCCAAGATCACATTTAACACCATTGCTGCAGTCAACCATGCCTGCAAGTTCCACCCTATTGATCCAAAATTGTTCAACAGGTAAAACTATGTAATACCTATGCAGCTAACACCTGTGTAATCACCAAGCTTTACGTCATATCGTCATCATTATCTTCTTCACTTCTTACGAAGCATGGGGTCACCACTACAGATGGTCCTCCTTGGAGGAAACCTGCACCAAGCGTTCACATACTTTTGCAGCGGTAGTTTCCATAGCAGGTTGTTTTACGTGATGAAGTTGCCAGCCATATACACAGCCTCATATTAGTCACGTATGACATGCTTGAGGTAGCAGTCGTCCTATTCTTTCTTTGTTTTTTCAGAAACCCCCGAGAACTGTATGGGGCAAAACTATGTAATACTTAGCGGTTAATACAAGAGCTTTTGCCAAGTTTTAAGCCATGTGGAATCTGTAATTTTTAGACTGAGAACCAGCCAGTGCTGACTCAAATACTATCTGTTCAATAAATTAAAATTTAGGCAGAAAGTCATGAGTTCATGGAAGGCAAGCAAACAGCAGACCATGTTTTCTGAGAATGTCTGCTCCATGAGATGAGCACAATGACAACATGATCTTCACCAACACATTTGAGGGAGAAAATGTATGGTGATGAGAGAAACCTGAGACAGACCACCAGCTTTATGAGACAAATAGATGTGGTCACATGAAAACAAATAATGAAGAAGGTGGATTTGGAATATATTCATCAAGTTTTGAATTATGTAGAATCTGACCTTGCAAGTAGGGAAGTTAGGAAAACCTGACGACTTTTGATTATGTGAATAAAATAAATATAGTGAAAAGATCAACAAAATTATAGAAACTCCAAAGACAAATAAACAAACAAAACAAAATGCAAAACAAAACAAAAACACCAGGCAACACAGACGAGGGATACGTTATAGACATACTGGACAAACAGACATCCTCAGTCCTGGTGACTCTATTGCCTCACTGCAAGAGAGATATGTTCAGGAATTTGGCCACAAGAAATCCCAGTTTGGTTGAATTTTCTTTTTTCTTTTTTTTAATATCTCTTTTTTTGCAGTGAGGTACCATCATCACCTGAAAACGTAGGGTTCAATTATCCAGAGTGCCTATTCTCTCTCTTTTTTTTTTTTTTCTCGCTCATGTCTGGTTTGTGATGTATTGTACTGCTTATTATTTTTTTATGATTTCACTATACCTCACCTAGCATCTGATTACAGTTTTTAAGAAGGTAGAATGTGAAAAATCATTTACTACATATCAGTGATAAGAATTATATCATAAAATATTATCACAGATTGTGAAATTTCTTGGTACATCAGTGCAGTGGTGGCTACAAGCTGAGTAAAAAATAAGTAAATTCAAAACAAATAAACCTGGATAGATCTTATCTGTTTGTCTGTTGCCTATGCTCATAAAAAAAAGTGAAGATTAGAAGTGCAAGCTGAAGGGAGAGAGAGAGAGAGAGAGAGAGAGAGAGAGAGAGAGAGAGAGAGAGAGAGAGAGAGAGAGAGAGAGAGGGAGGGAGGGAGGGAGGGGAGGGAGAGAGAGAGAGAGAGAGAAATACCTGAAAGAAGCAGGGCTTCAATGGATGGATGAAGGAGACAGTGTTTGTTGACAGACAAACCTGAAGAAAAACTTTTCTGTTGTTTGTTGCCTATGCACATGCACATGAAAAGTCAAGGTTAGGAGTGAGGAGAGAAAGAAACAGAGAGTGGAAGAGAGAAATACCTGAATGAAGCAGATCTAATGGATGAATAAAGAAGCTAATTCTGTTAAGAGACAAAGCTAGAAAGGTTATGTCTGTGATTCATGCACCCAAAGGTGTACAGATATGCAAAAAACGTTGAAGGGCAGTTGTTGATGGATTAAATTACCTAAAGGTATGTGTCGATCATCTACTGATGAACTATTCATGTCTTTTTATTTCACTAGAATATCAGCTGATAAAAGCCCTTTTACTGAGAGACAAATGGAGGCTTTGCTGGAAAGTCTTCGGTACATCATTTACTACACAAGTCAGCTGACAGTTATCTACCTGGCTGTTATTGTCCTTAAGGAGCTGGCAGGTGCTGTGTTGTGGATTCTTATCCAGAGGTAGGCCTGTTACTGAAGTCCTTAGAGGAAAGAATTTATTATGTTGAGATGTATACTGAGAAAAATTATATATGTAGCATGGTTAATATTGTTTTTCTAAAGCACACAAAAATTCAAACAAGACATCTGAGCATACTTCACTAAATTCAAAACAAGTTGAGCATACCACTGAATTCAAACAAGACATCTGAGCACACCCTAATAAATACAAACAAAGCATCTGAACATAGCACTAAATTCAGACAAAACATCTCAGCATACCAATTACAAGTAAAACATCTGAGCATACCACTAATTACAAACAAAACATCTGATCATACCACTAAATACAAACAAGACTCATCAGCATACCACTAAGCACAAACAAGACATCTGAACATACCACCAAAAACAAACAAGACATTTGATCATACCACCAAAAACAAACAAGACATTTGAGAGCACCACTATTTACAGACATCTGAGCATACCACAAAATGTAAACAAGTCATTTAATCATACCACTAAATACAGACAAGACATCTCAGCACACCACTAAATATTGACAACACTAATAACTTACAGTGTCTCCTTGCTTTTAGAATAGTATACATTTTTACATTATATATGTATCATAACTTTTCCATTCACTCCTTTTTGAGCATGGATTCACCACGTAAGCTAGTCCCCATATAGAAAGCTTGCATCTAAGAATTCATGTATATAAATTAAAAAATAATATGGTATGAAATCAGTTTTACAAGTAAACGGTACACATGAGACAAGGGACGTTTCGGGTTTTACCCTTCGTCAGCCACAGTTACGAACAGGTGACAAGGACAAGAACTACATATAGGTACTACAAAGATCTGCGATGATGAGGAAAACGTTAAATGAGCGATCTTTTGCAGTGGTGTCTAGTGTAGCAACATTTGTTTGACATGATGAGGTTTCCAGCGTTTTGCACAACCTCACATTACTCATCTTTTATGACATGCCTGAGTTAGAATTAGTGCTATTAATACTTTGTCTCATCAGAGACCTACAGGAAGTATGTGGGTTATTTCTTATGTGCAAGGTGGGATTAAAATTATGAAGACAGACGACTGGCACAGTCAGCTTATTAAAAGACATATCCCTTTATTTAATCCAAGATAAACGTAGTTTTCACTATTACTGCTTCGTGTGAGCTATGCCTTTAAAAACATATTTCAAATGTCTAATCAATCATCATTTTGCAGCTGCTTCCTGTGAAGTATAGGCCCTCATTAAGTCCATACTAAGACCTCCTGTCTTTTGCCATCTGCATTTTTTCCATGTCTTCTTCCTCCATTTTTATGCCTCCAATTCTCTACTCTGTGTGTTTTTTGGGGCTCCTAAAATATCACAATTCTGTCCTCTATTGTTTATTGTTTTTTTCACTTGATTTTGGGGCTCCCACTTACAATCTTAAATTCTCTACTCTGTGTGTTTTTGAATCTCTCTCTAAAGATTTCCAATGCTCTTCTCCATGATTTTTTTTTGTGGGTCCTCCTCTTAAAATATCATGTTCTCTTCTCCATCTGTTTTTTTTTTTTGTCTCCCTTTTTATAAGCTCCATTTCTCTTCTGTGTGTGTTTTTTTACAGTTTCTCCCTAAAAAATCTCAAAATTTTCTTCTCCATCATTTTTTTATTGGGGTCTACAACTTAAAAACACCATTTATCTTCTTCATTTGTTTTTGGGTCTCCCTCTTAAAATGGTAAATTCTCTTCTCCATGTGTTATTTTTTTAGGTCTGCCTCTACAATAATCATCAAACTAAATTCAATAACAAAAATTGTCTACAGGTCTGGAGTCATCAGATTGAGGATTATTGTGGAGCATGATCAAGATGAATCTGCAGGCCTACAGTGAAGTGTGTTGTCACCAAGATTTTGTATATTTTGTTACATAGATTTAACATGTCTGTTGTACATCAAACTAAAGTAAACTGGTGATCTTTAAATGTCTTGTTGATGCAACATAACAAACAAATGTAAAAGCAGTTCCGAAGAATCAAAAGAACAATAAGCCAATATAATTCATCTAACAGATTTTTTGTTTGTTTGGTGACAATACAAACACAAAATAAATTGGCAGAAATTGAAAAACATAAAAAAAGAAACATAACTTATTTATCATAGAACCTTGCAGTCTGACAAAGGCTTAAGAACAAAAACACAAAAAAATGACCTTTTAAAAAGGAGGGTATAACTCAGACAAAGTTTCTACAGAAACAGTTTCAACAGTTCCATTATAGTTAATAGCCATGCTAGCATGACTGGCATAATTTATGTAGGAGGTATCCAGGGCAGTGGTACAGGGTGGAGGTACAAACGAACAAAATCTTTATATTTTATCAAGGTAAAGAATAATAAAGTAAATGCGAAGAAGCTGCATAAAACATCTAAAATACAGATAAACAAAGTCAGCAGCAGAAGACATTGGAAATTTGCTTGCATGGTACACAAACTGGCACACACACCAACAAGATAAAGACAAGAAGAGTAACTTGTTAATCAATATCAGTTCCTGTTAGCTCTCCATGGAGCATAGGCCCTCAAAAAAAAAAAATGCCACGCCCTCTTGTCCTCTGTCATCAGTTCAAGGTCATTCCATCTTTCCTTATATGTTTCACGTCTGTTTTATATTTCTCTTCTAAATGTGCCTTTGGTCTCCTTCTATTCCTCTTTACCTGGGAATTTCAAAACAGGAACTGCCTTGAAAATGCTATCAGCTGGTTTTCTTAAATGTGAGCGTAGTCCAACACCAATGTTCTATCCTCATCTGTTCTTCCAGTTGTGTTTGTCTGGTTTATTTCATCAGTTCCACATTTTGTTATCCATACATACTATTTCAAACCCTCTATTCTGCATAAGCGCTCTTTTATGACAGTGAATCTTTCTGGTTAAGTGTGACTTTATGACAACAAAATACTAGAGAGCACAACAGACTATCAACGCAAAATCTATGAAGATATTATACATTTGCAATCTTATAATACAAGTATTTACTACATACTGTTGTCACATAATAATAAATGTTTCCATATTCTACTGTCCTCCAATAACAAAGGTTAGAACATGCTGTTACAATAACACATTGTATCTCTTGTTACAATCCCACAGTAACATAGTATATAATAATGCAACATGTTACTGTATTACAATAGAAAATGGATATGTTATGTCTGACAATTAAATATTTTATGATATTTTTGTGTTCCTACAAATAAAAAATTTTATATATCATGTTGCTGTCCTACCATGACAAATTTTATCACATGTTGATATCTCACAAAAACATACTTTAAAATTCAACAATAAAAAATTATACCAATGTTGCAATCCTGCAATTTCAAATTGAACCATATGTGGCTGTCCTGTGTTAACACAGTAACTATTTCATAAAAAGATAAATAAAATGTCACTTTGAAGATAAATGAATATATTGTTATAACAAACTAAAAGAATGGATATTTAAAAGTCATGATTGATGTTAGAAATAATATTAAGCAATTTACAGACACAAAAAAAGCAGTAAAAATTGCTTACAGTTGTCAACTTACAATCAAGTTCTAATTTTCTAAGACATTTAATGCCATTCTCTTGGTGATTACCATGTCATATATTTAATATTAAGAAAGTTCAACAACACATAAGTTTACTAGTGTTTACACTATGAGTAACTAATGTAATAATATCTACTCCACTTCAAAAAGTTAGTTTGGTAACTAACTTGGAAAGTTGAAAAATATGAATGTAATAATAATTTTGCGAACTGGACAACAATCCACATTTACAAAAAATTAAAATGTTGCACTAGATTGAAAATTGTTTCGTTACATTTTAAATTAATGCTTTTACTACATGAAGCTGAACACTGGGAGTGGCTCAGTGGATTAACTTCTGAGCCCCTGTGAGGGCTCATTGTAACTAATGTGTTAATATATTTTATCACACATTACTGTCAACCATTTTATCACATATTGCTGTCTACCATTTTAACAAATATTGCTGACCTTCATTGATAAATTTTATCACATGTTGCTGTCCTTCATTAACAAATGTTATCACATGTTGCTGTCATATATTAACATATTTTATTACATGCTGCAGTCCTACCATTTTATTACATGTTAATGTCTTACATTAAAACGTTTTATCACATATTGGACTCCTACCATTCTATCACATGTTGCTGCCATATATTATATTAACACATTTGATCCTATTTTGCTGTTCTAGATTAACATATTTCATCACATGCTGCTGTCCAACCATTTTATTACTAATCGTTGTCATACAATAACACGGTATATCATATGTTGCTATCCTACATTAACAAATGTTACCTCTTATTGCTGCCATATATTAACATAATTTACCACATGATACTGTCCTGCTTTAAATAAGTCAACAATGGCACAACATTTTGTTACATAATGAACAATTTCATTGACAATATATTTCACATTTTTTCACCTTAATGCTCATTATTTCTGTTCTGGGGGTTGGAGTGGCTCAGAGGTATGGCGTCCTCCTTGAATTCTAAATGAAACAGGTTTGATTCCCAGTAGATGGAATATAATTTAAAGAAATTGTTTTCAGGACTAGTGGTCCTAATGTTGTCATACTCTCTCATGAGTAGTGAGATCAGATGCTTAGCCTTCTTGCACACGTTAAAAATCCTTCAGCAGTTGGAAAACATAAAGAGTAGGCCATAAGGCTTCTGCCCTGGCAAAATTTAAGAAAACTAGAAACCTACCCACCACAAAAAATATTTATAGAATGAGTGATTCCTGTATACACACATTGGGATTCTTACTGGTGCCACAGAGTTCATGCACTGTGCTGAAATCCTCCTTTTGTGATCTAATGGAGGACATCGGAGCACTGATGGAGTTGTCCGTGTGCAATGAAGATAGTCCTTAAAACCAAACCAAACCAGTTCTGTTCTACCAAGTAGTCACTAGACTGAAAATATTTTTCCACGATTTACTGCTGAATGAACTGATAAAAAGATAGTGAAGAATGGCAAGGAACCCACGGCATGCCTATGAAAATAGTTTAGAAAAAAGAATATATAGATCTGGATATGTCTTAATTGAAGAGACATCATCAAAGCAGGAATCTGTAGTCATTGTGATATTAGACTTGGAAAAAAAAAGGAATTTAGACAACCAGAAATGCTTTAGCTGCCTGTACTAACCTGACTGTGGAGTTGGGAGTTGGGGTAGTGGAGTCAGTCAATTAAAAAATATCTGGACTCTGAATTTTATGCCGTGCGACTAGTAAAAAAACTATAGTCGAAGAGTTGGAGTAGTGGAGTCAGTCAGTTAATAAATAACTGGACTCTGAATTTTATGCCGTGCGACTAGTAAAAATACTATAGTCGAAGAGTTGGAGTCGAACTTTTAAAATTATTAGGAGTTGGAGATGGAATATTTTTTTTGGCTGACTCCACAACCCTGCCTAAAAAAGTATCCCATGTGGTCCCTGGGTGTCCCTGAGGTAACAAACAAAGAGTAGAACCACTGCTTGTTACAGGTATACCTTCAGATACAAAGGTGAGGTTGTGCAAGGAGTGAGCAATATGTATAACAGATAGATACAGAAATTACTACTGCAAGAGTACAAGGAATGTCTAGGCTTCCTACATAGAGACCAAACTGAGGTGTGGTTACATACTTCTAACAAGGAGCAAGAAAAAAAGGACACTCAGTTATTCAAATTGAAAGTTTTACATAAACCAATAGATGCCATTTGTGCTCAGTATTTTCTTATAATAGTCAAATAATTTTTATTTCACTATTTATTTCACATGATGTGCAGCACAAGCCTTTGTTATTTATTTAATTTTAATTTTTTTTTTCCGGGGGGGGGGGGGGGGGCAGAGATATTCAAAACCGCTAATATATTAAAATAGACTATGTATTTATCTTACTATATCCCATTAAAAATTATGTTATGTATCAGGTTTTTTCAACTGAGTTACAGACACTGCCTAAAATGGTATATGAAGACCTTTGAAGTGGTGATGGAGAGAATATATTCAAATTATATACGATACTTCAAAAATAAGAACTCTCATTTTTGTTATGTACAGTTTTGTCCCATTGATGAAGACAAACCCTTTTCAGTCTAGTTACATGGTCTAGCCAGTTACATGGTCTAGCCAGTTACATGGTCTAGCCAGTTACATGGTCTATCTAGTTACATGGTCTAGCCAGTTACATGGTCTAGCCAGTTACATGGTCTAGCCAGTTACATGGTCTATCTAGTTACATGGGCTATCTAGTTACATGGTCTATCTAGTTACATGGTCTAGCTAGTTACATGGTCTGTCTAGTTACATGGTCTATCTAGTTACATGGTCTAGCCAGTTACATGGTCTATCTAGTTACATGGTCTATCTAGTTACATGGTCTATCTAGTTACATGGTCTAGCCAGTTACATGGTCTAGCCAGTTACATGGTCTATCTAGTTACATGGTCATCTAGTTACATGGTCTATCTAGTTACATGGTCTAGCCAGTTACATGGTCTATCTAGTTACATGGTCTAGCCAGTTACATGGTCAATCTAGTTACATGGTCTATCTAGTTACATGGTCTATATAGTTACATGGTCTAGCCAGTTACATGGTCTATCTAGTTACATGGTCTAGCCAGTTACATGGTCTAGCCAGTTACATGGTCTATCTAGTTACATGGTCTAGCCTGTTACATTGGGGATATATCAAAAAATAGTTCCACCTTTTTGTATTTCTTTAAAAAAAAATACAAACTAGCAAGTGACCTAATAAAATGTTACAGAAAAAAGGTTGTTAATTCATCTTCCAGTGGTACTTTACATGTAGTTTCAATAATTCATTATTTTTTTACATCTAGTTATAATAGCTTGTCAGTCTTTGACATCTTTTATGACCCTATAATAGCTTGTCAGTATTTGACATCTTTTATGACCCTATAATAGCTTGTCAGCATTTGACATCTTTTTTGACCCTATAATAGCTTGTCAGTCTTTGACATCTTTTATGACCCTATAATAGCTTGTCAGTCTTTGACATCTTTTATGACCCTATAATAGCTTGTCAGTATTTGACATCTTTTATGACCCTATACATCAATTTAAAGAAGTCTGAGGTCATGACGCTCAATGTGAGCAACCCTGAGCCCATATCAGTAAGGAATCAACAATTGGTACAGACAGATACCTTCACATACCTAGGAAGCATAGTAACACCAGATGGCGGGGCAGGCAAAGACATCAACATCAGAATGAATAAGGCAAGAACAGCCTTCTTTAGCCTAAACAACATCTGGAAGTCCTCCCAGTACAGCACAAGCACAAAATTAAGATTATATCTGAGCTGTGTGCTTTCTGTGCTTCTCTATGGTGCGGAATGCTGGAGAGTTACAGAGAAGGAAATGTCGAAATTGTCCTCCTTTCACACAACATGCCTAAGAAAAATTCACTGAATCTTTTGGCCGAATACCATCACTAACCAAGATCTGCTTACTCGTAGCAAGCAAGAGGACATGCACACCATCATAGCTGGCAGACGCTGGAGCTGGGTTGGTCATGTCCTCAGAAGAGACCCCGATGCCATCACAAGAACAGCTATGCTTTGGACCCCTGAAGGAAAACGAAAGAGAGGCCGACCAAAAACAACCTGGCGGAGGACTGTGGAGGCTGAGATGCAGGGAATGAATCAGAGTTGGGGCACTGTATGAATGATGGCCACCGACCAAGCAAAGTGGAATCAATTTGTTGTTGCCCTACAAGACGCCACTAGGCGTGATGGCCACTGACTGCTTTGACGGTCGGCGGCTAAGGATCAAAGAAGAATGACCCTATAATAGCTTGTCAGTCTTTGACATCTTCTTCATCACCTTTCAGCTCCTCAGGGAGCATGGGCCTTCAACAAACTTATACCAAGTCTTCCTGTCCCATTTCTTCTTCATCCCCTCATGTCTGTCTCCAGTTCTCTTCTCCATGTGTTCCTTGATCTCCCCTTACCCTCTTACCCTGGGAGACTGCATGATAATGCTATCAACAGGTTTCCTCAGTGTGCATCCTATCCATCTCCAGTGTCTTCATATTTGAAACCTAGCAAGGCTTAATTAGTCATCATGATTATTCAATGTAAACAATGCTTATTAAATGGCATCTTCTTAAGCAGACATGGAAATAAAATCAACAATTAACCTTGACCTAACTTCTTTTGGGGAAATCGCTTTCTCCTATGAAGAAAATAAGATTCTAGTAAAATTAATTTATTACTTGACAATAAAGAGTTGAATGTAGTATGTGAAGAGTTTCTTCCACTAGAGATTGTCTCCAATATTCATAAGTGAATATGTATTTTCAGAGATGTATAAGGGTATGGTTTTGAGATAAAAAGAAGATAATGGCAAACCCGGTTAGCAAAATGGCCAACCTAGGTAATATAGTGTGATTCAACAACCCTGTCAAATCAAATTATTTTTTGTAAAAATGCTGCATAAATGTTTGATTCTTATCAACTGATTCATTGTTTCTTTGTGGTGATAATGTAGATCCATTGTTTTAGCTCATTTTCAAAGCCTTCATTTTCTTAATGTTTTCTTCACTCATACATGCAATAACTTTTGTTTAGAGATGTAATATTTTGATTTTGCTGTTTCTCATTATAATATATTTTGCTTTGGTCATCTGTAAATAACAGTTTGTTTAATTTCAGCTGTTCTATGCTTGGTCCCTGCATGATTACTTCAGGTCAAGTATTATGTACTCTTATTTATTGCTTATGCCTCGAAGCATAGCAGATTATATTGATTATTGATTTTCTGTCTAATGCATTTTCTGTGACTTAATGTGTTGATATGTTATATTTCTTCAGGATGAAGTCACTCCCTCAATCTGTCTTCTTCTAAACCCTATCTCTACCATTCTGAGGTTATATGCCTGTCATGCATGTTGATTGCGACTCATCCATTCATGTGCCCATGCCTACTTATTCTTTGATTATCAGTATAATCCTTCACTAGTGCTGTTCCAACCATAACCTTAATGTTTTGTTTTCCTTATTCTTCTTGTTCTTGGATCCTTAGCCCCAGACTGAGAAAGCAGTCAGTGGCCATCATGCCTAGTGGCGTCTTGTAGGGCAGCAACAAACTGTCCCCATTTAGCTCGGTTGGCGGCCATTCTTCGTTCCATCCCCCAACTCTGGTTCATGCTTTGCATCTCAGCCTCCAATGTTGTCCACCAGGTTGTCTTTGGTCTGTCTCTCGTTTGCCGTCCTTCTGGGGTCCATAGAATAGCAGTTCTGGTGATGGTATCAGGGTCCCTTCTGAAGACATGGTCAACCCAATTCCAGCGTCTGTCTACAGTGATGGTGTGCATGCCTTTTTGGCTGCAGTTCCTAGTTGAAAATGGCATTTTCCTTATTACATCAGAGAAAAATTAAACTTCAAACCTGTTTTCCTCAGACTTAAAATTTAAAAACACTTTCTTCAAACACATAATGTGTCAAAACACTTATCTTGTAACTCCTTATGCAACAACAAAGCCACTATTGCAACGGGTCCCCTTAAGGGAATCCTGCACAAAATATACATGTGCTCTTGTAGTGATAGTTTCTGTAACAATTTATTTTACATCAAGAGACTGCAGCCCAATGCTGAACCTCGTATTAGTCACCTCTTATGACATGCACGAGGCAGTAGTAGCCTATTCTTCCTTTGTATCCCCCACGACCCGCAGCAGGCATCAGATTCTAATACTGGTAAAACTTTTACTAATGTGAAGCTCATTTTGTTGGTTCAATTTTTATTCTGCCGGATATTAAAGGATCAATATGTATCAGTTTATAAAGAATGACTCACAAATGATTTGCTTAGTTCATTTTTCTTGTTCTGTTATAGCAATAATTGTTAAATGAATAGTTATGTTAAATTTTTTTCAGTCACTTCGTTCAGAATCATTCAGACCAAATTTCAGAAATTTTTATCACATGAGGCTTCTATGAGGAGAGAACTCTGGTCCGTCTTATTGTCACTTTCCAGAGTTACCTTTTCATTTATGTTAGTGTATAAAATTGGATGTCACTTTTATCTTATAACATTTTTTATGTCACAAAATACAATTAAAATGTATGGCTCCAAAAAAAAATCATCTGTCTTTGTTTCATCCCTTAACCTGGGCAGTCTGAGGGGCACCATTTTCTGTTGAACATTTTATTATTTTTTTCCATATTTGTCTGTCTTGTGCCACATTGTTATTTTCATCACCACATCATCAATAGCCTTTTAATTTCCATCAGTATAATTAGCAAACTTGTCTTAAATTATGTGATGGATTCATGTCTTCAGTGTTGGTTTACTGCTACTGTTCTTTAGCTTGGGGAAGTTTAAATCTTCATAGTTATCTTTTAGTTTCATTGATTTATTTAATCAATTTTTGTTTACATTTTCCATGTTTGTTTTATTTATGTCGTATACATATGTACATGTATGCACATTAACATATACAGGATGGCCCAAATGTCTTGTTATTTTCCATTTCATCCAGTGGTTCTGGATACATAACTTCATTTTACTGTTTTAAGAACTACAATTTGTTGACCTGTCAGGGCTAAGATTGCTGGAATTTGGCATAGAATGTAAAACCAGCAGGGATGGATGCATGAGAGGATGCATATGGCGTGTATGCAACCAACGTACAAAAGAAACAGTTAGCACTCATACCCTTCGACATCTGCTGAGGGAGTCTGAGTACCTGTGGGTTTGCCCAGAGTGCAGTGATGTAGATTCTGATCAACAATAACTTACTTACTTACTTAGTCGTTCCCCTTCTACCGTGAGGTGTAGAGGTTTGGAAGAGAGAGCGCCAGACTATCCTATCGGCTGTATCAACAATAACAACAATAACAATAATCTGTCAGTCACGAAGGTCCCTTCAATGGTTCAATAGGTCAGAATGACCACCATCATTTTCATGACAGAGTGATTGTAGCCGCGGGGTCGTTGGTTTGGTTGTCCTTTAATATAGCAGCTACTTTCACGGGTTCGGCAGACACCACCTGTACGACGGATGCCTAGACTATGCATCTACGTTACCAGGTCAGTAGAATCACTTGAGCCTGGGGCCGGTTGTGAGAATGTCAGACAGAAGTTGGCGTGTCGTAGTACTCACGTTGTGCTTGCATGAAACTTAGTTAATAGGTTCTATTCTAACCCTTTTGGCGTCAACTCAATAAAGTCAACAGGAAAACTCAGCAGCGAGCTGTAGGCATATAAAGGTCTGAATGCAGGAATTTCAACAAAAGTCTTAACGGAGCAACACTCAATTTCAACGTAAAGATTCATCTCAACTATGTTGCTCAGGGTTCTTCTTTTATTTTACTTCTGCTGTTTTATTTCTGATGTATTTCGATTTTTGGCAGAAATAATCTCAGGAGTCAACAAGATGAGATGATTCAACATCTTAATGGCAGTAATCAGTCTTCTTTGTCAAACAACATGACTCAAAACGTCGCTAGATGATCCCAGTGCATTTATAACATCTTAAGATGCATACAGAGTCTCTATCTTACCAATTCTCTTTTAGAAGAAAACTTATTAGTACTATTTGATTCAGTCGTTGAGCATATGTTATTCTCTTGTAGTTTTGAGCGTTAGGTTCATTTAGTAGGTGTAGCTCATATCAACTTATAATCTTATCTCAAATGCCTACTGTAATTAAATGTTTATATGCGTTTACTCACATATATAAATTCTCTGGTTTTATTACCAGATCTGTAGCAAGCGAAGAGCAGGTAAGATCCATTCTTCATTTCACAGAATAATGGTTGTAAACAAGCACAGATGCCCAGTTAGCATCAATGCTTCCTCCTAATATGACCCTGCATACTAAATTCACCGTTGTCTGCGTTAAGTATGTTGGTTTCACTGTAACCATTATGGAAGTGTAAGGATTGCAGCCATCGTCTTGATGTTTTTTTTTTGTACCAAAATTGTTTCTTCTTCTTGTCAAGCTCCCGCTCCCAGGCAACGACAAAAAACTAACAATAATCCCTCTTCACATCTTTGTTGTTCATATCTTTTGGTATTCATGTACCTAATGTACTTAATAACTAGTTTCCTCAACACTGAAAGAACTAGTGTTAGTCATTTTATGAAGAATATAATAGATAATACATTTACATGGAAAATGTGGTGTGATGGGGTGGGAGAGCATGGGTGGAATAGGATAGCAAGACTGCTTGGACCACTGTGTATATATATATATATATATGATTATTTTTTATATTTAACAGATCAGATTGCATTGATTTTTTTTCCATGTTATTGTTTCTATCATCTGCTCATGACATTGGTCTTGTTCATAATGTATAATATGAAACAATATTAAATATTGTCTTGTCCACAAACCATTGAAAAGAGAAACTGTTGTTCTATTCTATGTCTTATGTTTGAAAGTGATTAGATAATAAATGCTATTTGTTTATCAATGTATAACTCTGCCTTGGGATTGGTCTTTCTTCGACATATGGGTAAGTAACCCACCAAGACGTGAAAAGGAAATTTTTAATATTGTACTGTTCCCTGCTGGCTTTCTTTATTTCTTACCTTCTGAATCAGGAGAGCAACAAAAACAACAAGCAAAAAGCTACAGACTTTCATAAATAAGTGATTGTGTAGAAAAGGATTGAATTGGCATGACAAGGTCACCAATGTGGAACTGATGACAAGACCGGACAAATGCCAGTGGAACAACAGATAAGAAGAAGATGCTGGCGATAGATAGGACACACATTGAGGAAACCTTTTGGCAATCCTTGTTCTGGAATCCCCAAGGTAAGAGAAGCAGAGGTAGACCAAAACCACATGGAGAAGAGAACTTGAGAAAGACATGGAAAGAACTTGAGCTGATGGCACGTGACAGGAGCACTTGGTATATGTTTGTTGAAGGCCTATACTTCTGTGGGAGCCAAAGGGTATTGATTGATTGATTGTTCCCGGCTGCATGCCCTGATGATAACTATAAATCTCCTGTGGTTGTTGTTGTTATTGATGCAGCGGCACTTGGGCTCTCATCCTTCGGCCCAATGCCATGTAGTGATATCTGCATGTTTTCACAAGTTGTTTTGTTTCTCCGTTCAAGGTGTTCCACTTATCTGGCCTCGGAGGAAGGAGCATTTTTCCTGTAGTCATTTACATTCCATTTCAACTTCAGTGGGTCTTTGTAGTCAAACTTGGCATGCCTTTTAGTCGACGGGCAATGCACCAAGAAAAAAATTAAAAGGCCTGAGTTCTCTTTTAATTGGTGTTCAATTTAGCTTTTGTGGTGCAATGCGTGCCGTTTCTGTATTTTCCTGGTAATGCACCATGAAAAGATTGTAAGTATTAGGGGTTTTTGTTGCTATTGTCAGGATTAATGACGTTGTAGACTTCTATCTTTGGATGAGTCAGAATTGATACTGACCTAGTGACTGATACATAGCCCCCTGCATGTTCCTCTTGAAATAAAGTTATATTATTTCCATCATATTCGTTGCTTACTTTATTTTGTTTCACTATTATTGAGAGTTCTGTATTCTATTCTATTAATATTATGTTTGATCTAGTTGCGTATTCAAATGTATCTACTCTGTATTTTGAAGACAGTGACAACATGTAGATTTGAATGACATTTCAAAGACATTCCAACGGTTAGACTCCAACGAATGTCATCAACTGAAGCAAGCACGGTCGTAAACGACTAATGTATATTTAATGATCACATTCACAAACAGTTCATATGGTGTTGAGGATGGTTGCATGGTTTGCAAGCATCTGGGTTTGAGCTCGATTCGGACGGTTGCACCATGAAACACCTCGGCTGAATAAATAAATGAAATATACCGCGTATATCGATGCATGACGCATTAGACATAGTAACGAGAGTCGTTGTGTGGCCTTCAAGGCAAATGGCAGTGTTTCAAAATATGTGGCATGGCCACTTAGCCAAAGTGTTTTAAAGATGTGGTATAACCACTCAAGTGTGATAGTGCATAACTAGGAAGTTATATTTAAAGCAGAAATAAAGAATGTATAAGGACCCTTGAGTCTGAAAATATAAGATGGCAATATTAGCCACAATAATTTATGATTAACGTAAGTCGTAAAATATGAAACGCAGTTAGAATATGTAGGGCTGATTAAGCCTGGCTTTGAATGCCAAAGCAAATTTATATATTAGACAGTGTATCTAATAGAACTAGCAGAATGTTTAATTCTGTATAAATACAAGAATTATGCCAAACAGTTTTGGTGGAAATATAATCGAACGTTAATTATAACGATAATGTATCGGACATGCAATGTCTGTGAAAATATAGACTCTACGCTATAATGTATCCAGTGCTCTTGATGTGAACTATATTAAGTATTGTCTGTGGTTCATGATGGAAGAAGAATCCTTATTAAATTATTATGTCGTCAAAAACTGGTCTTATTCAGTAACGTATTCAAGGTTCCAGTTATGACTGTTTTTATGAAGAATGACCATTGACCTTCAAATGAATACACACACTGGTAATATGAAATGAAACGATATAACTTACTTACTTAGTCGTTCCCCTTCTACCGTGAGGTGTAGAGGTTTGGAAGAGAGAGCGCCAGACTATTCTATCAGCTGTCTTCTTCCTGGCCTGGTTCCATTCCAGTCCTCGGTCCTTCAAAGATTGTCTAATGTTGTCCTCCCAGCGGACTCTCGGTCGTCCTGGGGGTGTGGATCCCTGGCTCTTTGTTTCCCATGCTTGTCGTGGTAGCCGATCTTCTCCCATCGATATAACACGGTCATTCAAATATATATGAACTTTTATTGAAAGCACGTTTAAAATGCTATTACTTGAAAGAAGTATCAAAAGAATCCATGGTTGTAATCAATATCGATACCGGGTGGAACACAGAACAGACGATCAAATAATTGTACGAAACATAATACTAAACTAACCCATTTAAATCAGTGAAAAGCCCGTAACATATGGAACACAAAAATATGATTCGTTCATTATTCAAATTTGCTTCTATTCTGGCTAAAGAACTTAGGTTTTATTCTCGACCTAATTCCTGGAATTCATAATGACTATCCATCTTTACACAGTTATTCCTTCATGGAAAACTCTACATCAGATTTACTAATCTGCGTCCATTTATCTTTCGTCGCTATGACTTGATTCACATTTGAATCTTATATTTATATTATATTTTTCCTTTGGCTTTCCAAGCCAGAATCATCTGCCATAATAATCTAATATTTATTCCATCTTGGATGGCTGAGTCCTTAAAATTGCTTTTATCACTAAAGCATTCAATTGGCAGGCACCTGTAATTATATTACACTGCGGTGAATATAAATTCACTTTAGTTAAACACTTTAACTATGGCTTTTCCAAAGCCTTTTAAAATCTCGTCTACAACTACACTTTATTAGTGTGGGTATTCCACATTTCTATAAACACTGCAGTCAAGCCCAAAGGCTACACAACGAATCCTCTTGTAACTATGTGTTGATGCGTCATATAGTCTGCGCTATACGTTTCATTCTACCAGTGAGGGGTGCTTCATGGTGCAACAATCATTCTGACTAAAATAAACCTTGCCATGACAATTCCACAACATGGAGCGACCCTCAACAGTAAGCATGCATATTCATTTAATGGATGTTGAATTCAGTTTTCACAGTGCCGTATATGCCTTTCCTGTATTCCCTAGAAATGCTGCTGGGATTGTTTTCATTGTTCCTTGCAGAATGTTTCACATAGGCAATTAGTAATAAAGGGACTATGTGACCTTATTGTGGTGTTTGTCCTTGACCTTCATATTACCCAGAACATTTTTTGTTGTTTTGCCAGTTTGAATCTCTGGCTTTGTCTGCTGTGAGACAGGTGCCTGCAATGATATAAAATCTGCTGGATTATTGAAAACATAGGTAGTTAAGTTTGAGACTAATTTTTGAGATGAATAGCAAATGCTGGAGGAGGCATGTTTGATTAGGGATTGCAACAACTGGTATTTTAGATCAAGTTAAGGGGCTTGGACTCAAGCTGAACAGTACCAACTATGATGGTTTGGCCATGTCTGCAGAATGGAAGAAGGTCAGCTACCATAAGTATAGGAAACTAACAGCCAGGGATCCAGACCTCCAGGGTCACCCAGAGTCCGCTGGGAGGACAACATCAGGCAATCTCTAAAGGACCGAGGACTAGATTGGAACCAGGCCAGAAGGAGGACAGCTGATAGGATAGAGTGGCACTCCCTCCTCCAAACCTCTCCACCTCTCAGTAGAAGAGGGATGACTAAGTAGGTAAGTAAGTTTAGGGGCTTAAATTTTTCCTTATATGATTTTGGTGCCTCTGAATGATTCATTTCTGTTTGATACGCCCTGAGAATTTTTTAAGATATAAACTGGTCTAAACATTGACTGTAATGTTTAAGCTGCTTTTCTGAGCCAATTTTTCCACACATAAGCTTTGTCATTTCATCAGCCTGCATGAAAATGAGGAACTTTCTCCTGGTGTTTACCTTCATCATCTCATCTCATCCCGTAACTCGTCATGGGTCGCAGGGGTGCCATGGTGGAAGCATCAGCAGACAGGGCCTCCACTGCTCTCTATCCTCAGCAATGCGTACAAGTGTGGAAAAACCGTGCCCTACCCATTCTTTGATGTTATCAGCCCAGGATTTTCTTTGCCTTCCTCTTCTCCGTTTACCTTCGACTGTTCCCTGGAGGATCGTTTTCGAAAGGGAGTCATGACGAGTTACATGCCCAAACCAGGCGAGCTTTCGACGTTTCACTACTGACAAAAGTGGTTCTTGGTGGCCTGCATAGGTGTTTATTTTCTCTCTAACATAAACATTTGTTTTGTGCTCTTTATAGCAAATGCGCAAAATTCTTCTATAACATTTATACTCGAAAGCCTGAATCCTTCGCTCCGTATCTGCAGTGAGTGTCCAGCCCTCACACCCATACAAGAGAATAGATAATACAAGTGATTTGTATAATTTGATCTTCACAGGAAAACTGATGTTACTTTTCCAGATCACATTCAGCCTTGTCATGGCAGCTGAGGCCATCTCAAGTTTTGTCTTGATTTCTTTACTTGATCTTCCATCACTACATATAGTGGACCCCAGATATTTAAAGGTGTTAACTTCTTCTAACGTTTGCCCATTTAACGTAATGTTGGTCGGAACATGTTTCTTATGGCTATTCACCAATATCTTGCTTTTTTCTATATTAATTTCCATCCCATACATTCTTGTTACTTTCTCCAGTCTAGAGGTAAGGTCTTGAAGTTCTGATTCTGATCCAGCTATAAGATCGATATCATCAGCAAAACGTAGATTGCAAAGAGGTCGGCCTCCAAACAATATGGTTGTTTTATAATCGTAGAGAGCCTCCTGCATAATATGTTCTAGATATATATTAAAGAGCACTGGGGACAGGATACATCCCTGATGAACTCCTACAGTTGTTTTGAAAAATTCTCCAATGTCATTGCTTACAAAAACAGCACTGCTTGCTTCCTTGTATAGTGCTTCAATGATACCTATGATGTTTGTATCAAAATTGAATTTTCTCATTATTTGCCATAAGCCTTCATGTGAGACTCGATCGAAGGCTTTTGTGAAATCGATGAAGTTATGGTATAAATCGCGTTGATGCTGGAGATGTTTTTCGATATTAGTATTGAAGATTTGTTCTGAGGTACTTCTTTTTGGTCTAAAGCCAGCCTGTTCCTCGGACAAGTTTTCTTCTGATTTTGTTTTATTCTGTTTAAAGTATCCTTAACATCACTTTACTTGGATGACTAATAAGGCTAATGGTTCTGTAGTTCTTGCCCATTTTTAGATTTCCTTTCTTTGGAAGCGGTATTACTAATGACTGCGCCCACTCTTTTGGCCATTTGTTAGTACTCCATATCTTCTGGCAAATTGTTGTCATGATTTTTACTATATCTGGTCCTCCATATTTCAAGAGCTCTGCTGGGATATTATCTACACCCGGTGACTTCCCTCCTTTCATCGAACATATAGCCTCTTCCACTTCTTCCCGTAATATTGCCGCATTTCTGAGTTCCCTGTTTTCGCACTTAATGTTGTTTAATATGCTATAGTCAGGGTCGAGTTTACAGTTACATAATTCTTTACAATATTCTGTCCACCTTCTCATTACAGCTGTTTTTTCATTGAGCAGAGCCCCATTGCTATCTTCTATGACAGTTACCCTGGGCTGTTGGGGTTGTGATAGTCTTCTTAATGTGTCAAAAGCTGCCTTGTTGTTACCTTTTATTAGCCCCGTATTAATGGACTCACATTGATCAGCTACCCATTTTTCTTTGGCCTGTTTCATTTTCTTTCTAATATTTTTATTCACCATACTGTACTGCCATGCTGCTTCAGGAACCTCTTCTTAACCTTTTTCATTTCCTGCCGTGTATCACATAACTTCAGAATGTCATCTGTAACCCATGGTTTGTTTATTTTCTTTCTTTTACCAAGTATTTCTGTTGTTGATTCAATGAGCACGTCTTTCATGTTCTCCGTGATTGAGTTGATATCATCCTCCAGAAAGTTGAGAGCTGCAAATTTTCCTCCAACAGTTGCCTCAAAGATTCCCGCTATTTCTGGATCTTTCAGTGTGTCTAAATTGAATCTTAACTGAGAACATCTGTTTTGATTATAATTATTTTTGAGTTTAAGCTTGAGCGTCATCAATACCATGGTACGCGATCACTACCAATGTCGGCGCCAGTAAAAGTCCTTGTCTTTGCTTTATTAATACTGGACTTGAATCTTTTGGATACAAGAATAAAATCAATTTGGCCATGTATCTCAGTTTACGGGGCATGCCATGTTGTTCTTCTTGATAACTTATGAGGAAATAGTGTATTTGCAAGAGTTAGTTTATAGTTTACCTTAAGGCCTTGCAATTGTTTTCTTATGACATTCCAGATAGAACTCTGCCACATGGAGGTGTCCAGAGCAAATTTCTTTCTATGGCATCTTTACTTTTTTGAAATTGTCACTCTTGTCTTTGTTTTCATCTAACAGGCCATCATATTTTTCTGTCTTCTTCATACTTTTTTTATATTCTTCTAATTTTGCATTGCAAATGTTTTGTAAGCGTTGACCCAGTTTCGTTCTTTTGTGGCCATGCGTGTTGATACATTATGATGATTATCATGTTTGATCGTGTGTGGGTTCGTCTCACTACAACTCAGCAGGCAGGTGGAGTTGATGTTAAGGTTATGATTCTGCTATTTCTAGATGACCAACAGAGCAGAAACCCAATGATGAATGATTTCAACTTGATGAGTGACTTGACTAACAGCGATGACTAACAACGTGAAGGTTTATTTACAGGATCAGATGTTGACAATATGACATGCTCAAATCTTCTTGACTCTCTATGTATTCTTTGTATTCATGTCATTACTTCTGTACTATAATGCTGTCCGTATTTTCAAATGCTGTCTCTAATGCCTGCGGTGGTCATAGGCTTGAGAACCACTGCTGTTGTTAATTTCTTCTGTCATTTAAATTCTTTAGCTGTGTGCAACCGTTTTGCACTAGTTGTCTCACTACTCTCTGATATAGATAATCTGACTCTTGTCTCTCTTTTCTAGTAGGTAATGTATGGCGTATCTGGTAGTGACTGGCCTAACAGCCAGGGGTAATAATTTTTGCCACTGTCTATGCTTCCTTACTTCTCACGTTTTAGTAGCTATCTACTCTACTCCACTTTGACTACAAAAGTTTATCATGGCTGGTAACCTCACATACCTGCTGGTCTTGTAAACTCTCACACTTCTCGAAACTGGCGACATTGTACCATCAATCCTGCGCTTACCACATCAAAACTTTAATACAGCAAAAACTTGTTCCCTACGCTAAACGCGTTCAAAACCTGATTGACTAAACTAAATGCATCGATTTCCCACTATGAATAAAAGCGTTCACAAAATCCCGTGCGACACTCACTTCATTCATATTATTCGTAAACCCGAACTCACTCCTTATTCCGCAGGGGACGTCATTATAACTCATCTACCTTTGTTAAATCATTTATAAGTCATGGACTCTTGTCTCATTAAGTTAACTTAAAAGCTGTATGCAAATTTCTGAAAGCGTATTTCTGACCTACACCTATTCTATGTCCAAAATTCATCACTTTTCAAAAGGGACATAACTACCAACTTATCTCCCTTCTCTCACAAATCCACAAACCGTACAATTTGTCACCCTTGACCAAAAATCATAAACCCGTAACTGTCTTATTCAAATTTTGTAAACCGTATTTTGTACACGTAATACTCCCATATCTACCACCCTCATCTAGTATGCCTTTTATTAGTTCAGCTATTTTTAAACATGAATCTTTTCATGTAATACGAGTTCACCTTAGACCTAAAGGTCTTTTATATTTGGACATGCGCCCTAATATATGCGACCTCATGCGAGGAAAAAAAAATCAGACGTAAGGGTCTTTCATATTTGGACATGCGCCCTAATCAGTGATGCCACAGCTGGGTATTTCTTACTAGATCTGGGTTTTTTGGGCTTCCGTCTGGGTATCTGGATAATTTTTTTTTCTTCAAAATCTGCATTAATCTGGGTATATTTGACAATTGACATTTACAATGTATGTATATTCTGTGCATTGAGCATTATACATTATATGTATATTATAATTAAATGTCAAACATTATGTGCTATATATTTTTTATTCCACTTAAATTTAATTCTTTTTTTTTAACCACATCAATGATGTTGTTTTTTGACTCGTTTACATCAGCTATCTATTTCCTGTTATTCTGTTAATGGCTGTCATCTGCAATACTCAGTCATTTTTGCGTTGTGTTATAAAGTATTCTTTTTACATTTTAGACTTAAGCAGATAAACAGCATATTGTTTTTGTTGTTGTTATTATAAGATTATAAAATGAGCAACGATGAAGGTACGCTAGGTAGTTGTGGTAGCATGACGACACACACGCCACCGCGTAAAAAAGTGAAGCCATGGTATCAGCAGACTTTTTGTGCGGAATGGCTAACAGACAGCGAACTGAAGGATTGGATAAAGCCGGACTCTGGTAATCGCTATGCTGCGATTTGTACGGTCTCTTCCTGTACATTAACTAATGCCAACAAAACAGCTTTATTGACACATAAAAGCACACAGAAGCACATGAAAAACTTCGAAGCCAAAAGCAAAACTCTGAATATTAACAAGTTTTTCATCAAACCAAAAGAGCCCTGTCTCCAAGACAAAATTTCTAAAGCGGAGATAGTGTTGTCGGCTTTCATGGCAGAACATAATACTCCGTTTTCGCAAGCTGATCATTTGATTGAATGTTGCAAACAGATATTTCCAGGCAGCACAATTTCTAAAAAAAATGTCACTGAAGCGCACCAAGTCTGCCTATGTGATGCAGTACGGCATTGCTCATTTTGAGCGGCTTGAAGTTATAAACATTTGCAGAAATCAGAAATGTTCTATAATCGTTGATGAGAGTACTGATATTTCTACGAACCAGATGTTGGCAGTCGTTGTGCGATTCTGTGACATAAAAACAAAAAAAAAGTAGTTGATTCACTGTTAGACCTCATTGAGGTGGAGGATGGGATGGTCTTGGCATGTTTACAGCTGTTAAGAAATTGTTGAGCACGCATGAAATCCCGCTTAGTAACGTCATTGGTTTTGCTGCAGACAACTGTGCCACTTTGATGGGGACTGCAAGTGGTTTACAGGCACATCTGAAGAAAGAGATTCCACGTGCCTTTGTTATCGGCTGTGTTTGTCATTCATTTGCACTTTGTGCAAATGCTGCCAGCAACCACCTACCATCTTGGCTTGAAATTTTCATAAAGAATGTCTGCTTCTATTTTTCTCGTAGTAGTAAAAGAAATCTCCAGTTCCAGTTAATACAAGATGTAGTTCAGGCCCAGAAACATAAAGTGTTGAAGCTGAGTGAAACACGCTGGCTGTCCCGTGAAGCAATCATTGAGAGGATCCTTGAGCAATGGGATGCTCTGCACTTGTATTTCCAATCCGAAGCTTCAGTGGACAACGTCGACGGTGCGAGGCAAATCCTGCAGACAATGAACACTGTTGGCACGAAGCACATGCTTCTATTTGTCGGCTACATACTGGGTAAAGTTAACGTCATGAACATGGAATTCCAGTCCGAGAACTTCCGTCTTCACAAAGTGTACACGAGTGTAACAAGAGAGTATCGTTTTCTTCTCAGTATGTTTATTAGGCAGGAAATATTGCAGCATGAGCATTGCACTCTTGCCGACATTGATCCTTCGGATGTACAGGTGCACAAGAAACTGAATTACATTGAGCTGGGTGGACGATGTGAAGCGCAGTTAATGCGACAACCGTTACGAGATAAAGAAGTCCAGTTTCGCAAGGATGCATTGGCATACCTGATTGAACTTTGTACAGTACTCAAATACGACGCTGGTTCCCACTTGAACAAAACAGTGTTCTGGCGCAAATGCCGCTGTTGGATCCAAAGCAAGCTCTCGATATCAACAAACCTTCTGTCATTCCATTAGCAGCGCAGTTCCCAACAGTTGTTTCAGAAGAGAGCCTTGATTGTCTGTCTGATCAATGGCGAGAACTGGCATCGTACCGAAAAGATCTTGGACATCTAGTGGATGAGGATCCGCCCGCATTCTGGCTGGGACTGCAACAAGTAATAGATGCTAATAACCAGAAGAAATTTGATGTTTTGGCTGACCTCATGTGCACGCTTATGGCACTACCTCACTCTTCAGCATGCGTCGAAAGAGTGTTTTCGAAGGTTAACTTAGTTAAAACTAAACAAACCAACAAGCTTTTGTGTGAAACAGTTTCCAATCGAATACTAACCAAGCAAGCAGTTACCAAAGATGGAGTTTGTCATAAGTTTAATCCTAGTAAAAGCGTGGTTGAAGATGTGCGTGAAGGACGTTGTCGGCAGAGATATGCAAAGATTTTGGAACTTCACAATCAAGATTACACGTTGTCAATTCATGCATATGATCTTGACGAAGGAGAAGTTGTCGACGTGGATGCCGAGTCTCTGACAAGTGACATTTTTCAACAGTAACAAGTTACAAGAGACATGGTCCGCAACCAGACGATACGTCAAGGCCTAAAATCCCACCCGCTGCAGACCCAAGTAGAACAGTCCCAACTAAGATGGTTCGGCCATGTCTGCAGAATGGGAGAAGATCGGCTACCACGACAAGCATGGGAAACAAAGAGCCAGGGATCCAGACCTCCAGGACGACCCAGAGTCCGCTGGGAGGACAACATTAGACAATCTTTGAAGGACCGAGGACTAGAATGGAACCAGGCCAGGAAGAAGACAGCTGATAGAATAGTCTGGCGCTCTCTCTTCCAAACCTCTACACCTCACGGTAGAAGGGGAACGACTAAGTAAGTAAGTACAAGTTAAAACTAACATTTTATATTTAATTTGAGGAACATTTTGTTAATGTAAAAATGTAAGTATATTACTGTTAAAATATCTCATTTTCAAGAGTTCATATATTGGGGTGTTATTAAAATCTCATCTCATCTCATAACCGGAACCTCTTCTACCCCCAGTAAAACGAGGTGTAGAGGGGACCCAAAGAGCATAAGGCTCCTGGGCAAAACATGTAATCAAAATGTCTGACAAACAGGTGAGTAGCCCATTGTGTTATTAAAATCATTTTTATTTAATTGTGAATTTTTGGTAATTAAAAAAAAATATTAAAAAATGAAGAAATACATAAAAATTGGTAGCACACAGATTATTTGTGCTAAAGATGCACATAAAAGATTATGTAAGCATCGTCTATACCGTGTATTTGAGGCATAAAATAATCTGGGTATTTCTGGGTTTTTTTTTGTTTAGAAGAACATCTGGGTTTATCTCTAGAACTTGAGTGGCAACGCTGGCCCTAATATAACCATGTGCCCGGCACAAAAGATCAGTATAGTGACACTTATGTGTCATTAGATCTTTTGTGTGAAAACACAGAGGATCATTGGTGACACTTGTGTGTCATTGAGTCTTTTTGTGTTGGGACATGCGTTTATGTTGGGCGTGTTCCAATGCGACTCATGCGAGTTAATGCGACCTCATGCGAGGAAACAAAAATGCGACCTCATGCGAGGAAAAAAAAATGGACATGCGCCCTAATATAACCATGTGCCCGGCACAAAAGATCAGTACAATGGCACTTATGTGTCATTAGATCTTTTGTGTGAGAACACAGAGGATCATTACAGTGACACTTGTGTGTCATTGGGTCTTTTTGTGTTGGGACATGCGTTTATGTTGGGCGTGTGCCAATGCGACTCATGCGAGTTAATGCGACCTCATGCGAGGAAAAAAAAGCGACCTCATGCGAGGAAAAAAAAAACAAAAAAAAAAACACAAGCTCTTCACATTGGCAGCTTGAAGAATCACGTGGTTGCAACTATGTCAGAGAGCAAGAAAGGAAAAGACTGATCTTAATGTAGCTAATGTATTTACTGTCATTTGTCGAGATGCCATCTACATTTGCAGACCAGCAGAGGTCTAGCTAGCCATTATTGAATATTCTGTTTCAGTATGTTAGTGATATTTAGGAGTTTTAATTTCACAAAGTGAAATATTTGTGGAGGAATAAAAAAGGTATTTTTCTTCAGATTGAAACAGTTCCCCGTGTTAACATCATCTGTATCAACAATGGCATATCTACAAGCTGTGATGAAATTCTGAATTTGAAACGTGTTTAGGATTAATTTTTAACAAGTAATGGGATTTTATGTTATGTTCCTGCTGCACAGCACTTTTAAGGAGATTATGTTGAAATTTGTATAGGGCTCACAAAACTATGACCTTTAAGAAGCTGTGCAAAAGATTTTTGTGTAGCAATATTATGAGCAGTTGTTGACCATTTTCAAAGTTCTATCACAGCCTTGTAGAGCATGTTAGCCATGCTAGATTTAAAGTATGAGATTTCATACCTGTATTCTCATTATATACTCTGCTAGTGCAGTAATGTATTTTAACCATCACGTTTTTAAACTTATTGCACGCACATTTTATATATCATGTGTAGCAACCAGTCTTCTTGTTTCTGCTCTGTGTACATTTTTGACATCCCTGTCAAGAGATTTTTTAGAGTAATATTGTGTCATTGTTTAACCAAACAATTCTAGTTTTCTTAGTTTGTCAGAAGTTTTAAGTATATATATTTTTATGGTATTTGTTGTTGTATGCTTAGCTTTCTGTTAAGGACAGTTACTGCCGGCAGATTCTTGCTTGTTTTTATGGGATTTGTGTGTGTGTGTGTGTGTGGTAAGTTAGACAATCTAAATTGTTTAACAGGAAGATTTGTTTTATCTTCGGTATGTCTAGCATCATTTTACTCATCTTTCATTTTGAATCAAATAAATCATAAAAAATAATCCAAAAAAAAAAAAATTCATTTTCTTCTTTCAGTCCAGTTAGTTTAGCTACATCCTAGGAAATTTGGTGCTGTATGGCTTTCACTTCTTGAAGCAATGCCTCTGCACTTTTCTGCGCATTCACATTTTCCAGCGTTGTAGCTGAACTGTCTGGCTGGCTGTTTTTTTTTTTTTTGTTTGTTTTGTTAGTTACTTTCTGATCTTTTTCTTTTGACAGCTGCGTTTTAATAGTTTTAATTTCTTCTTTTACAGACTTGATTTCTTCTGCAACTTTACTGTTTGTGTTTTCTTTTATTTCTTTAATTACTGTTTTAAATGGTTTTCTTGTTAAGATGGATTTCTATAAGTATCTAGAAAACTTTTTACAGGACAGGTATTTTGCTGTACAGGTGAACAATGATAAGTCAGAAATATATGAACAACAGAATGGGATTCCTCAGGGATCAGTGATTTCACCTTCAATTTTCACTATAGCTGTACATGATTTAGAAGATGAATTTAACGACATTAAGAATGCATTATCACAATTTGCAGATGACTGTGCCATTTGGCGATCTGGAAAAAACTTGGACCATGTTTACAAAAAACTTCAAAAACAAATAAACAAAGTTTCAGAGTGGATGAAAAGTTGGGGTTTCCAAATTAATGTAAACAAAACAGTAGGTATGATATTCAGCAAAGAAAATTTAAAAAAAAAAAATAACAAAATTAAAATAACCATTAAAGTACAGAAAATATGTACCTCCTCAACAACTAGATTTCTGGGCATGACTTTAGATAAACAACTAAATTGGAATAAACATATAGACAATTTAGTAGAAAGCTGTAGGGGGCCCCTAAATATACTAAGGATAGTAAAAGGTAGTGGATGGGTGGGAGGGGGGGGGAGCAATAACATAATGCTTATGTTCTACAAGTCTTTCATCAGGGGGAAACTAGATTATGCCAGCATAGTCTATGACTCCGCTGCAGCTTCTAACAAAGCAAAACTAGACAGAGTTCAAAACGCAGCCATGAGAACCATTGCAGGTGCATTTATATCAACACCAGTAGAAGCACTAGAAGTAGCTCTTAGCATACCGCTCCTTGGTCTAAGACAGAAAGAACTAAGATTAAATTATTGGAGTAAAGTAGCACAAGAAGTGACCCACCCAGCACATAAAGCATTTGTCAAAAACCAACCAAGTGTTTGGGACGTCCCCTTAAATAAAGAAAGATATCCAACAGGGTGGAGAACTATAGAAGATCTAACACAGTTCAAAGAACTGTCAAACACAATTAAAAATAGTAATAAATATAGAAGCACAATACCACCCTGGGAACTAAAAACACCATTCATAGACTACTTACTTATTGAAAAGATCAAACAATGATGATAGGAAACTCTTTACAGAGCGATACAACAGGAGGCAATCTGATCATCAGAAGGAGTCCCCCCATCAGACAAGTGTTTCGGCCCAGTATACTCCTTTACACTCTAAGGGGGGGCGGGCCCACTTGGGTCATGACTCCCAAGCGTCTCAGCCTCCTGTTGTCTTGTATCGAAAATGAACCCATTTCACTTATGGTAGCAACTTTAATCCACAACTCCGCCAGCCGTGGAGGCAATTGTGAAAGTAACAAAGAGAAGACAAATTATTCCGTTCGTTCCGTCGCACACACTGAGACACCATCGCGAAGCCGCCGAGCCTAGCCACTGAAATTCTGACACTGACACCTCCTATAATATACATCGCCTGTTGCCCCTCAGTCACAGCCCGCTCACTAGTACACCACAAAACTCAGCGTTTTGTGGACTTAGAAAAATTCCTGGTGTTTTCTGTACCGCAGCGTTTATTGTCACGATTTCCATTGCCCATTGCGGTTGTTCCACAGCCAGCCTGATGCCTTTTCGGCAGTTTCACTAAGCCTCTTCAGTGCCCTTGTTCTCGCCTGTCCCTTCAACCCCAACAGTTTCAATAGATCATACATTGATGCAGCCACAAGCCCTCTTGCGCCCACTTCAACAGCCATGACCCTTGTAGTGAACCCCTCGTGTCTCAGATCCGCGGCCAGATCACTATATTTGGCCGCTTTGAACGAATGTTGCTCGTCTAATCTGGATTCAAATGGCACGGTCAGTTCAATCAGTATGACCTGAAGCGTTGAAGAAGAATGAAGCACTATATCCGGCCGTCTCCGCGATTTCCTGATACTCTCTGGATATGCCCCTCGTCCAGGTAGGTCTACCGCCATCTCCCAGTCGTTTGCACAATCAAGAAGAGATGGTAAACTGCTACCTGGTTTACTCGGTTTGGGGTGTGCTGACTTTCCTGCCCTCAGAAAGTATGTATTTGCGGTGCTCGGCCTGGGTTTGCTGTTCGCCTTCATCCTTGCTAGATCTATTGTCGCAGCAAGCTCATTTAGCACTTTGTTATGGCGCCAGGTGTATCGCCCTTGCCCTAATGACACCTTACACGCTGAGAGCACGTGTTCGAGTGTCTGCCTCCCCTGGCACAGGGGCACTGCTCATCATCCGACTTTCCCCATTTCACAAGGTTGGTGGCCGACGGCAGCAGGTCATACATTGATCTAACCACGAAGCTGAGCCTAAGAGGTGCCATATGCCATATATCATTCCATGTCAAGGACCTCTGCAGGGCTCCTTCCCATGTAGTCCATTGGCCTTGTTGGACCTGCTGCACTGCTTTTTGCAACCTCTTATCATTCTCAGCCTCTCGTATCTCATGAACAACCATGTCTCTGCGCTCCCTGCTTGATGCCTTGGACCACCAGCGGATGTCTCCATGACCAAATCCCCGTCTATTCGTCTGTGTGTATCCGATTACCTCCCTCAGTTTGAGTGACTCTTGGGCAGCATCAACAGCTTCTTCCACTCTCCACTTCCTTCCCGTTTTCAGTGTAGGCTGAATGGACTTAACCACGTCATCAGCTGACTCGCGTAGCATCATTGCAAGCCTTGCCTTTCCAACTTTGTACTCTTCAACAACTGACTTGAAAGGAAGCAGAAGTTTTGACTTTTTGCAGTACAGTGCTACATCTGACAGACCTGGTGGTACCCCTAGCCACTTTCTCATGAACTTGTTGACCTTTTGCTCTATAGCTTCGACTGTACTTGTGCTTATTTCATATATAAGCAGTGGCCACAGCAATTTCGGTATCAACATGAACTGGAGGCACCACAGTTTGAACTTTCCCAAGAGTCTGCTTTGGTCTATGATCTGTAGCCCTCTGTCTGCCGTTTCTATTGTCTGTTGCACTGCCTTCGAGTCTTTTAATGAGGCATCGTACACCCTGCCAAGACTTTTAACAGGTTCCTCAATGACAGTAGGGATTCTTTGGTTGGAAACCACGAATATGTCTTCTGCTATCTTCCCTTTCCTGACTGATAGGCTTCTCGACTTCTTGGGTTTGAAGCTCATTCTGCACCAGCTGACTAGTTCATCCAGGCGTTCTAACATCCTCCGGGCCTGATGTTCATCTGATGTCAGAATTGTTGTGTCATCCATGAATGCTTTGAGCGGTGGCATGTGACACATTCCCCCAAGCTTTGGACCTATAGCCATTCCTTCGGCCGCATTGAGGATTACCTGCATAGCCATCACGAATAGTATCGGAGAGATGGTACACCCCATTGCAATTCCAACTTCAAGGCCAATCCACTTCGTTGTGTACTCTCTGGTTGAAAATCTGACAGCAAACCCTGCGAAATACAGCTTCAGCATTGCTGCAATCTCTTGTGGAACATGATACATTTCTAGGGCCTGCCACAACATCTGGTGTGGAACGGATTCACAAGCATTCGCTAGATCCAACCAGATTACATGGAGGTTTGTTCTGTCAGACTTTGCCTTTTGGATTGCTTCCCAGATCATTGTGGCATGCTCTAGACATCCTGGTGTACCTGGGATACCTCCTTTCTGAATGGTAGTGTCAATGTACCCATTTGCCAGGAGGTATGTAGTGAGTCTTTTCGCCATCACTGAGAAGAATATCTTCCCTTCCACATTGAGTAGTGAGATTGGAACTGAACTGATGATGTCTGTGGAATTTTGCTCCTTCGGGATGTAGACTCCGTTCGCCTTTCTCCATTCCTTGCTTACAAGCTGGGCTTTCCACGCATTCTTTAGTAAACGGAGCAGTCGTTTGAGCACTTCAGGGCATCTCTTATACACCACATATGGAACACCATTAGGACCTGGAGCTGACTTGCACCGAGCTTTCTGGACAATGCTTTCTACCTCTTGCACCGTTGGGGGCTTGGTGTTAAATTCAGCTCCTGGCTTACTCGGCCATTTAAGGCCTGCCATGCTGCTGAGCGGCTCATCTTTGCGACCATCTGAATATGTCATTCTAAGGTGTTCTTCCAGGTCTTCTTTCTTGATGTTTAGCGTACCCGACCGTGGCTGCTCAAACAGTTCTTTGGCAAACTTGAAGGGCTCCCTGAAGAATCTTTCCCTATCCCTTCGAGTCTTCCTTCTCTTCCTGCACAACCTTTCTGCTCTACAAAGGGCATTATGTTGGCCTTTCAGGTGCTCCCAAACCTGTCGTAACCCTTCCTTCTCTGTGGCAACTGCGTTCTTGAAAAGTTTTCGGGCATGCTTCTTCTGTTTCCTGATTTCTTCTATTTTAATTTGTCTTCTACTTTTTCGTGGTGGGTTACTTTCCCTTGCCTCCCTCACTCCGAACACTTTGCGACAGTGCAGATATATTATGTCGCCGAAGATTTCCAGCTTCTTCTCCAAACTTATCTGCTTCAGGTTGTTATCCAACTCTTTTGCCAAGGCTTCGTCCAGCTGTTCCCAAAGCCCTTTTGCACTGGCAGGTGGAAACTTGATTGCATCTCTCTTCCCGTCCAAGAAGTGTGTGAGATCATCATCAGGCAGATCAACTTGAATGTACTCAGCACTGTGGATTGACTCCTGGCTGCGTTCTTCTAACGTCTTATCCGTCGAGACAGAGCGCTGTTGATCTCCCCCAGATGACCTCCCACACCCCTTTTTCGTTCGGTGGATTTTCATTCCTCTCTGAGTAGAGAACTCCCTACCACAGGCACATGGAAATTCCAGCCGTTGTTCAGAGCTCGAAGTCCGTGTAACGGGTGTTAACCCGGTCAGCCGGTTTCTAGTCTTTCCCAGTGTCATCTGTCTTTCCAGAAGTCAATCGGTCTTTTCCCGATCGTCACTGGTTTGACCATGTAACTATGATAGGAAACTCTTTACAGAGCGATACAACAGGAGGCAATCTGATCATCAGAAGAAGTCCCCCCATCAGACAAGTGTTTCGGCCCAGTATACTCCTTTACACTCTAAGGGGGGGGCGGGCCCACTTGGGTCATGACTCCCAAGCGTCTCAGCCTCCTGTTGTCTTGTATCGAAAATGAACCCATTTCACTTATGGTAGCAACTTTAATCCACAACTCCGCCAGCCGTGGAGGCAATTGTGAAAGTAACAAAGAGAAGACAAATTATTCCGTTCGTTCCGTCGCACACACTGAGACACCATCGCGAAGCCGCCGAGCCTAGCCACTGAAATTCTGACACTGACACCTCCTATAATATACATCGCCTGTTGCCCCTCAGTCACAGCCCGCTCACTAGTACACCACAAAACTCAGCGTTTTGTGGACTTAGAAAAATTCCTGGTGTTTTCTGTACCGCAGCGTTTATTGTCACGATTTCCATTGCCCATTGCGGTTGTTCCACAGCCAGCCTGATGCCTTTTCGGCAGTTTCACTAAGCCTCTTCAGTACCCTTGTTCTCGCCTGTCCCTTCAACCCCAACAGTTTCAATAGATCATACATTGATGCAGCCACAAGCCCTCTTGCGCCCACTTCAACAGCCATGACCCTTGTAGTGAACCCCTCGTGTCTCAGATCCGCGGCCAGATCACTATATTTGGCCGCGTTGAACGAATGTTGCTCGTCTAATCTGGATTCAAATGGCACGGTCAGTTCAATCAGTATGACCTGAAGCGTTGAAGAAGAATGAAGCACTATATCCGGCCGTCTCCGCGATTTCCTGATACTCTCTGGATATGCCCCTCGTCCAGGTAGGTCTACCGCCATCTCCCAGTCGTTTGCACAATCAAGAAGAGATGGTAAACTGCTACCTGGTTTACTCGGTTTGGGGTGTGCTGACTTTCCTGCCCTCAGAAAGTATGTATTTGCGGTGCTCGGCCTGGGTTTGCTGTTCGCCTTCATCCTTGCTAGATCTATTGTCGCAGCAAGCTCATTTAGCACTTTGTTATGGCGCCAGGTGTATCGCCCTTGCCCTAATGACACCTTACACGCTGAGAGCACGTGTTCGAGTGTCTGCCTCCCCTGGCACAGGGGGCACTGCTCATCATCCGACTTTCCCCATTTCACAAGGTTGGTGGCCGACGGCAGCAGGTCATACATTGATCTAACCACGAAGCTGAGCCTAAGAGGTGCCATATGCCATATATCATTCCATGTCAAGGACCTCTGCAGGGCTCCTTCCCATGTAGTCCATTGGCCTTGTTGGACCTGCTGCAAAAGATCAAACAAAACATAGAAGATAAGGAAGCCAAAACGATAAGCAGAAAGTTCATAAATCAACTTACAAAACAAAATCTGGCCATCTATACTGATCCAAGGGTGATAGTGGGCAACTAGGTGCAGGAGTAGTAATACCCCAGGGGGGAATAAAGAAGAGCTACAGTGTAACTGAAGGGGCTTCGATTTTTACGACAGAGATGGTAGCAATTCTAAAACGTTTAGATATAATTAAAGATAACCCACCAGAAGCTGTTACGATATTTACAGTAAATTAATATGAAACAAACATAAAGGTATGTTTTCAGGCACTCGTAAGAAATAAAGAAGTAGAACACTAGACAACAGAAAAACAACAGACATGAGTGGCTTACCCAGGATTTGAACACTGGACCTTCCGTGCGACTACCCCGTCTAGCCATGCAAGCGAATCACACTATCCTCCCTGCCATCTACGCATCACCAAAAAATGATGCTTTGATGACAGGTCAATAGTGCGAACCGAAAGACATGACACCGGAAGTTCACCATGGGCAGTACGGCCTATTAATGACGCAATCGCTTCTGTTGTTTCCCTATCAGACAGCATAGTGTGACAGACAACTCAGCGGTCCCTGAATTTGTTAGATGATGGTAAGAACCCTCTCATAATATCGGTACCCCTGAAGTGTTGGATGATATGGTACGACCCTTCGTAACGACCCCTTCGGATAGCATCAGTGCCCCCGAATATTGTGGTAACTTTTCGTCAAACGGGATTTTTTTCACATGGACTCATTAGCTATGCAACCTTTCCACGCAGATGGTCAACACGTTTGCCGATTAATATGTGGACAGTTTATCTACCGTTCATTCTGGTCATCGCATTGATTTAAGGAGAGGTTAAATCACGCCCACGGATATCTCTTGAGCAATCATACGCAGTTATTTTCATTAACTTGGCCAGTGGGGGGCGTTGCCAGCATCAAACGATAGTAGCGACCACGATCAAAGACACTGGGGAGATCTCAGGAAAGACTAGCGGCATGCTATCAAAAAGGCAGTAGTGGTCCCTGAAACGAACGACGCAAGTTTCTTGCCGGCATTTCGCATCCCTGTGTTAACCACAAAACCGATCGCAGTGGACGCGAACGGGAAAGCCGAAGCGGACGCAGCGAGCGGAGATACGGAAAACCAGGGGCGGCATCTCTCCTTAATCTGGCGGTCAGAAACCCAAAAGTCTCCTGAGATCTAAAAAGGTGTCAAATTCTAACATGTCCTCCCAATCTTGCATTCCAGTTAGATATATAAAGACCATGAAGAAATGCATTTTATCACCCGTTGGCCAGACCTTTACAGAAGCACTAGCTATATTGAAATCTTGTTAGATTTTCCCGTGGATTTTCGTATATATTTGCAGTGAATTCTATTCTGTGCAAAACGGTAAAATATAATTGTGTCTAGTGATCAGTGGTCTAGTTCATTCATTCTATTTCACTGGATTTTATGTTAATTTAAATCTATTAAATTAAACCATCTCAATAGTTCCAGTTGTAAATGTAATGATATACCTGTTATATTATTTCAAAAGATAATAGATGCGTAAATGCTAAATTAACTTTTAAAAGTCGCGAAGGAATTTATAACTAATTGAGTTAAGTCATATATATATATATATATATATATATATATATATATATATATATAGATGTGTGTTTTAACCATTTAAACTCGCGAAGTGTCTTCTTAAATATATATAATTAAATACGCGAGTGTATGTAATAGTCTTAATGGTAAATTCATCGCGCTTTAGAATGGTATTTGATTTTTCGGTATATTACATGTTTTTTTCTTTCATACAGAGTGATCGTAACCCTTGCAATCCCAGCAATAAAGAAATCATACAGAGTCTTCCAGACTCGGTTCTTAAACTTCCAGATATATTGATGAAACATTTTAAATTTAATCTTGTGGCGGTCCGATGCGGCCTAGCTGTGATAAACGAGCGCAAAGGCCTTATTGCTCTATCTTTTCCTACATCTTTCGTATTGTATTTTCTCCGACATTTGTTCTTTCACCCCACATTTGCTATCCCATATTTGCTATTTCATCGTTGTGATTACTCGCGACCGGTGTCTTGAGAACCACATTTGTTCTTTCATCGGGGGAAATAAAGTCCTTTGATTGAGTCCCCATACCTGACATTATCGTTTGAAGCCCACATTGCATCGTGATAAATCTGGTGAAAACACATCTGGTCATCCCAATCAGACATCTGAGCATGCTGTAATTTCTGTAACACCACATTGGACGCCCAGATTGGCCAGGTGAAAACGTCTCATGCTGTAATGGTGTTATCTTTGGTCGGCCGCTGTTCAGACAAGCGTTGGGTTACCACATTGGACGCCCAGCTGGGCCAGGTGAACAATAAACAAATCCATACCTGTTGGTCAAACCACACCCTCGTTTGGACTGACAGGGGACAAGAGCGTTCCTGTGAATGAGTGACCAGAGGGGCTATTAAGGATTGGTTGGTATAGGCGGAGCACTTCCAGAGATATAATACAGCGTAGATTGCTAGAGGAAGGAGTCCATTTTTTTACATTGTGAGGAAGAGATTAAACCCAAAAACGCCTAGCCTAAATAAACGTGTTTATTCAGAGTGGATATAATTCAGTTCTGTGATGAATTGTGTTCTTAAAGGATTTTGCGAAGGGAAAAGAAGTTCATCAGAAGTCTGCGTCTACAAGCAACGTGTCTGACGTCTAACCAGAAATAAGTTATCAAAAACGGACATTTGGCTAGCAGAATTCGCCATAGGACATCTTTCATTCCTCAATTAAAAAGGAATATTGTCTCACCCACAAGTCAGAAGGTGGACGCAGCATTTTTCGTTACCCATATACTGCTGGCTCACAAGTTCAATACATCGTTATCACAAGTTCAATACAGAGTTATCACAAGTTCAAATCACTCGAAAGATCATTATTATCTGAAGTCAAGCAAAAGAGCTCCAAAGAGGAACCGCATATTTATACCAAGTGCCACACACTCTTAAGCGCATTCTATGAAGCAGACTCTAAAATATATTTTATGAATCACGACTACATACGCAAGATTAGGAGTCTACATATCACTACCAATTCGTGAAGATATCCAGTCTGGCCAGTACCCTCGGGAGATTAGACAACAGACCTTTTGTTCATATGACAGCTATTAACTGTTGATCAACACTACAGAGATATACTCAAACAGTGAAGGAATATACATAGATATCTCGTCAGCGTTCTCTGTACGACAACAGTATTCATCAGAACGTCCTCAGCTTAGAGATACCCCACTCGACATAACGTATAACAACTTGGGACATTTTATGCATACATGTGAATCCTCATATCTAGGAGAAGCATTTAGAGACACATGGACTGTGTAGAGTACTCACCATTTTGGTAACACCTATCATATCACATCATCATCATTTCACTTTACACCAGTTCATTCTTAATTAACTATTACTTAATTAACTGCAATTTTATTATCTCATCTGTGTTTTTTTTTTGTGAATCGTCTTTCACCATCATCACGTTCTAACCATTACTAACCCTATATGTGTGGATATTTCATTAATAAACCCAACGATCGTTTGATCATTATCTAGTTTGTTAATGTATCACTCGTGCTGTCGGTGTTATATATTCACCTATAGGAACCTTTCTCTACTCAGATGAGGTTGGGGGCTTTTTCTTTACGGGATCTAAGGGCAGAAGCTAAGGTCGTGGGGAAACAAAACTCTTTCCATAATTAATTAGAAAACACTGTCTAGTGGAAAGCATTCGCATTCCTGTCTTCTTGTCCCTATCTCGAATAGGTCTTTATTCTTTCTTAACGAGCCAATTTCTAGAGACCTTATATCTAATATCTCATAGACTATTCCTGGCAAACACTACTGTTGTAGTTGCCCCAGTACTCACTACACGACACAATTTAATCGCGGACCTAAGAGCTCCATATAATCAAACTGCTTTTACATGTATAACCTAAGTGTTAAATTGAGTAATATTGTTCAATTTAGTTTGTTTAATCCTTAAACACCCATTTAGTACTGAACGCCCCCCGCCCCCAATTTTCCCTTATCGCCCCTTTAATTCTTCCAACACCTGCAGGGGGCGGTAGCGCCCACTTTGGAAACCGCTAATCTATATGACTGAACTTTGTCAGAAAGCCATTCCCAGTTAGAGTAGTTTTTATTTATAATAAAAACACCAAGAAACTAGTTATATTCAAGTCCGGCAACCAGTGGGAATATTTCGTCAGCCAACATGCTAATGGGGCGGGACACGACATATATACCGGTACATTTTATTTCAAGAGTGTAAATACCTGCACCTTTATATTAATTTTTGAGCAAATCTGCATCGGTAAGTATTATAGATGAGTATTATGATTTTTAATTACGCGTGCTTGAATAACAGAAGATTTAATTTTTGCCAACCATTTTGTGAAAAATTTCCTACCGGGTAATACATTTTCTGTATACCCTGCATTGTTCCTTTAAGTGGGATATTTTGTTAACTCTGTTTACCCCCCCCCCCCCTTTTTCATTTGCTTAGTAAAGAGAAAAACAATTTAAACGAGGCTTTTTTTCATAACCCTACCTAATATGTAACACCTCCTTCAGAGTAATAGGGTAAATCACTGCGAGAAGCTGACTTACTTCATCGCTATCATTCTACAGCTATTACATGGACTTGTGAAGTTAACTAGCTATCTGTTTTGTGCTATCCTCCGATTCATATTCTTAGTATTAACTATTCACGCTGTCTTTCAAACTGTCTTACTGGGAACTCCTACCCAAGCACCCTTCTCGCCACAATGTTGATGATGTATTTTCTGTATTTATGGATATTTTTCGACTGCGTGATAATTTTTAATATTTTGATTGTTTAACGGTTAAGATTGTGCATAAACTTGTTTACAAGTACCTGTAGTTGTAATACACGCAAAGCTCCAAAAATCTACCAAATAAGTTTAATATAGTTTGTATTCACGTGCGCTGTGTCGTCGAATACCATCGGCAGTGAGGAAAGTCTGGAGAAATATTGGTTGGACCAAAGAGTGAAGGAGAAGATTGGAGGAAGGGCTGTCAAAGAAAAACGTCTGGGGAAAAACGGATAGGCTATCAATGAATTATATACGTGTATGCTTTTGGAATTGCATGAGTGCCAATTAACGGGCAATGTTATCCAATAAAATTGTGTATGATTTTGATACACTTGTGCCCTAGGAAACAAAATATGTTTATGTATGTACGAGATGTATATAATCTATATTTTACAACGTCTGTCGGTTTGTCCCGTACAGAAACAGGGACCAGACATAAAGGAAGAAATTCTTGCAATTAATACATCACTAGGGAACAGAGGATGTAGTGTGAGGCTAGTGTGGGATCCAGCACACATAGGTATAGCTGGTAACGAGTTGGCAGACCAGTACGCCAAGTATGGAAGGATACGTAAAAACAATATAAGAGCAGGACTGGGAAGGTCGGAGATCCCCCCCCCACGTGAAAAAAAAAAAATAAAGAGACAACATGGAAGACTGTAGTATATGTGCTAGAGATAAGATGTATAGTTATATATAGGTACAATAGAGGACATGACTTAAGTAAATGTGCTGGCGATAAAAGGGACAATGGGGAACATGATCGGAATTTGGATGTGCTAGGGGTTAGAGGCATGATGGAGGATGGAGGACATGATTGGAGTGAATGTGCTGAAGGTGAGAGGTACAAGGGAGGACATGATTGAATTAGATGTGGCCACGAGAGGTACAATGAAAAGTATGATTGGAGTAGATATGCTGGAGAGGAGATGTACAATTGCCACTGGGTTAATCTGAGAGTTAACCGTGGAGGGTTGGCCCTGGTTGCACAGATAATAATGTTGGCTCAGATGTACCACAACCAGGTGTAACAGTTAGTGGCAATATCAAACAACAATAACAAAAATGATACTTCAGCAAAATACTAATTCAACCAAATATATATTAAGCAATATAAACTAATAAATCATTATATATATATATAACCAGATAAATATATAAATATATAATATATATATATAATAAAAGGCAACGAGATTTTACAAAAACACACTAACACAATTAAATCAAGTCAATGGACAACAGTTCAGTCCCATATAGCAGCTACTGAAAATGGGAGTGCGGCGTCAGTGTTGAAGTCTTCACTGTAAGTTACAGTGTAACAGATCCTAGGTTTATGAGGCTGGATGGCAGGTTCCTTTCCTTGATTTTTTTTGTTGTTAAATTAATGAAGAAAAATATCCCGTTCAACCTCTGATGGGTTATATTTAGGATATATATTGTTTTCAATTCCAAATAATACGAACGACTGCCGATATGAGAAAGTGGCATCACATTTGTCAAATCATTGTAAACAGGGACAATCACAATTGAGCTTATACGTTAAATAATTTTTTTTTTTAAATTAACAAAAACATAAACAAAAAAATCAAGAAGATACTCTGAACAAGAATAATATTAAAATGGAGGGTTGTAAAGGCCTGGTGCTTCCAGTTATATAACGGACTTTACCAGATATTTAATTGACTTTCATCTGTTTAAAGTCACATGCATTGTAAGAACAGCATCAGACCTTCACATTCCCAGCCACTATATATTAACATGTGTTCGTGTTAAATATTGTTTGACTATATTATGCAGTTCCCTAGGTCTGTCTATTCTCAACATCTCCTCTATATTTATAGGTAAGTTGGATGCCTGCAAATAATTTAATATTGGTATTCTCATTTGGTCATACCTCTTACATTTTAACAAGAAATGTTCTATATTATTGTCTTGAAGACATCCTGCACAGTAAGGTTCTTCTATTCTGAAATAGCCTTTTCCCAGCTGTAGTCTGAGAAGTTTCTTATTACTGGGAATTTTCAATTCCCTAGATATCTGACATTTTCTTGTTGGAGCCTTGAACATCTTATATGCATGTCTTCCTTTCAGATTTTTATCCCACTCTGCTTTCCATTCATCTGTTATTAAATCTTTAATTAAGCTCTTAATTTCTGATTTACTCATCCCTACATTTATTAGATTTTTATCAGATCTACCTTTCTTGGCTTCTTTATCTGCCTTTTCATTTCCTTCTATGCCAACATGTGAAGGTATCCAAGCAATTAATACTGAACATCCTCTGGAATATAAGTATGTAGTAGCCAGAAAAATCTCCTCTGCTATATCAGGTCTACTACATTCTCGTAAGTTTCTAAGTGCTTTATTTGTTGAAAGAGAGTCAGTTAAAACTGTTAATTTTTTGGGAGGGTTATTAGAGAATATTTCTAGTGCTTTTAGTATTGCCACCATCTCTGCAGTGAAAATGGATATATTTTCCGTGATGCTATATTCTTTTGCCATTTTCCATATTGGAATATATATTCCTATCCCCTATTTGCCATCCTCTCCCTTGGATCCATCTGTGTACACAGTAATGCTGTCTTTTGATATTTGTTGTATATATTTATTGGCTGTGTTTTTAATATTTTCTATATTATTTGTTTTCTTAAGTATTTCTGCTAGGTGGTAGTCCGTGTCTGGTTTCTTGATCTCCCAGGGCGGAATCACTGGCTTGTATTCACAACTGTTATTAATTGATGTAATTAATGTACCCAGATGGACAATTTCCTCCATACACTTCCATCCTGTAGGGTATCTAGTGGTATTCATTGGCTTGGCCTGAGTTGTTAGTTGGCATCTGGTAAAAGCTGTATGTGCTGGGTGAGACTTATCCAACATAACTCTGTTCATGTAATTTAGTCTTAACTCCTTTCTCCGTAATTCCAAGGGTATGATTCCTAAAGCCACCTCTATAGCCCCCATTGATGTTGATCTGATTGCACCTGCTATTGTACATAAAGCCTGATGCTGAATTCTGTCTAATTTAATCTTGTTACTGTGTGTAGCAGAGTCATATATTATACTTCCATAATCTATTTTTCCTCTAATAAAAGATTTATAAAAAGTGAGCATTGTCTTAGTGCTTGCACCCCAACCATTACCTTTCAAATATCTTAATAAGTTAGTCAATCCTCTGCAAGACTCCACTAGTTTATCTATGTGTTTATTCCAGTTCAGCTGTTGGTCCAATATCATTCCTAGATATCGAGTGGTTTGCACTGTATTAATGTTTTGCCCTTGGATATTTATATCTATAATTTTATTTTTTACAACCCTACCTTTACTGAAGATCATTCCCAATGTTTTATTTGAATTCAGCTGAAAATCCCATTTTGTCATCCATTTACATACTTTATTTATTTGCTTCTGTAGATCCTTATATAATTTTGGCAGATGTCTCCCAGTCCTCCATATAGCAACATCATCTGCAAACTGTGACAATTTATTTGTTATATCATTAAATTCCTCACCTAAATCATTTACCGTTATTGTAAAAATTGAAGGAGACATTACTGATCCTTGTGGTATTCCATTTTGTTGTTCATACAGTTCTGATCTATCATTATTTACCTGAACAGTGAAATATCTATCTTGCAGAAAATTATCTAAATAATTATACATTTTACCGGTTACTCCTATCTTCTTCATTTTAAAGAGAGCACCCTCTCTCCAGCATTCATCATAAGCCCTAGCTATATCTAAAAATACTACCACAGTTTTTTCTTTCTTTTGAAATCCTGATTTTACTTCATGTTCCAATTTAATTATCTGATCCATAGTGCATCTGTTCTTCCTAAATCCTGACTGAGTTTGATTATATAAATTATTCTTTTCCAAATAAAACTTTAATCTTTTATTTACTATGGTTTCTAATATTTTACCAAGATGGGAAGTTAAAGAAATTGGCCTGTATGAACTGGCATCATGGGCATCTTTTTCTGGTTTTAGTATTGGAATAATTACTGCTGTTTTCCATGTTTTGGGAATTTTTCCTGTATTCCAAATTTTGTTAAAAAGGGATGTTATAATTTCTATGGTACTTTTTGGTATGTGTTTCAAGATTTCATAGCTCAAGATGTCATGCCCTGCTGATGTATTTGTTTTGTCCTTTATTGTATTTTCAACTTCTTCCATTGTAATATCTGCATTTAAATATGATAAATCTTCAGTATTATAAGGTACATCTTTACTGAGTTTTTTAAGAAGTGTTGCTCTTCTGTTGACTTCAGCCTGTCCTAGATTTTCCTTAGAACTAACTCTATGGTAGTACCTGGCCAGCACCTCTGCTTTCTGCCAGTCAGTCTCTGCCATTTCAGGTCTTTTTATATTAGGTATTATCACATTTTTAGTTCTGCCTTTAATGGCTTTTAACTTATTCCACACATCTGTTGTAGAGTTAGTTGTAGGGTTCAGTGTTTGGCAGAAACTTCTCCAATGATTTTCTTTTGCCTTTAGTATTATTCTGTTTGATTCATTTCTTATGTTCTTATAAATATCTAAATTATCTTCAGATCTATGCTTTCTATATTCTTGTAAAGCTTGTTTTCTTTGTTTTTGGATTTCTGTACATCTAACTGTCCACCATGGTACTGGGTTTTTGTTCCAATGTTCATTCTTCTTTGCTTCCTTAATGCAGTGTGGAATTATGTGTTCTGGCATATATGCATTTGGGATATGTTTAACAGCTTTTAGTAATATTTCTTTTGTGAGATTATCTACAAATACATCTATATTTTCATTTTCTATATTATTCTTTTTTATCTCTTCCATTTCTACCTGAAAAGCTACCCAATTGGCTTTATTATAGTAAAATTTTGGTTTTTCTACCAGTTTGTTAGGTTTGTAATTATCTTTTAGTGTTATTTCAGTGGGTAAATGATCTGAATTAGTATCCCCAATAACTTCCCATTTTGCATTAGCAAGATTTGGTGTTACAATGCTTATATCAATAGCTGTGTCTTGCTGATTTGCACAAGGGTTAATTCTTGTTACTGATCCATCATTCAGTATTATTAGTTCATTGTTTTCAATGAAGTCCAACAGTAGTTTTCCTGATTTGTCTATTACATTGCCTCCCCAAGCTGTATGATGAGCATTGAAATCTCCCACTATGATAGTTCTGTTGTTTATTCTTTTATTCACGTCTGAGATATCTCTTTCGTTTATGTTTCCACTTGAACAGTAAAGGTTAAATATTTTAATTTCTTCTAACTCAGTAGACACTGTTATAGTTATTCCTTCAAAATTTTCTGTTCTAAATGATTCCCAGTCAGTTATTACGTATGTTTTATTAACTAGAAATGCCACACCTCCTCCTTTTTGAGTTTCTGTCCTATCATTTCGAAATAAAAACAGCAAATGTGCAAATTGTCTAGGAAACCATAGTGCACGTTTCCTTGGATGCCCACAAACAAAACTAGCTCTAATACATACAATCTAAAGTAATATTTGCCATTCAAGAGACTAATCTTAATCCGAGTCAACGTTTTACCATCCCTCAATTATAACCAATTTTCAGGTTGAACAGGGTAGACCAAGATGGAACGAGAAGAGGCAATAATGGTCAGCTGTTTAGTGCCCGCTCTCCACCCATCACCTTTTCAAAAACAACAACTGTGAAAATGATCTTGCTTTGCTTAGGTACTCGACCTTAACTAACTCAAGCGTTGACGTAGCTGGTGAGTCCTGTTTAGGGCTTTGTGCTGGCAGATAGATAATGTTGGTCCTCTTCAGGACTTAGTTTCTATCAACGCTGATCGGGTTAGCAGTCAACAGAGTTGACTATTTTGTGGATGGTAAATGTGCTCTGATATAACCACATAGGTTGAAAGGAACGCGCCTCGCCAGAAGAAGGAAAAAAAGAACTGATAATTTGCATTGTTCTGGCTTCTGAGAAGAACCGGCCCCGACGCGAGTAATTGGGGCAGTCTTGCTCTCCGGCTGACTGTCTTTGTTCTTTGCAGATTCATGTTTGCTGTCAAGTGTTGATGGGCTTCTATAGATTTTCCTCTTTTTTGCTTGTGGCTTGGTACGAACCATTTTAGTATATTGCTATCCGCATGGGCTCAACGGACCGATGAACGGGTGAACGACCCTTAAATGAAGGAAAATTGATACTACGCCCGATTAGCAACTCAGAGCTTTGAAGGCAGAGGATAACCAGGCTCCGAATCCTGACAAAGCAACACCACCGGTAAAACAAGATGTCGGGGCGGTAGCTCCATCGTGCAGTAGTAGCTCCATCGTGCAGTGACCAGGCAACATCTGCAAAACATGGCCACAAAACTTCGACGGCAGAGGGCAACAATGCTCTAAAGCCCGACAAAGCAAAACCACAGCCAAAACAAGATGTCATAGTCGAGTCTCCATCATGCAGGGACCAGGCAACTTCGGTAAAACGAGACCAGAGGCAGAATGTGAATCCGTCCCGCAGACCACACGTTCAAACTGTGACGGAAGTCGGAGCGTGCCAACTTCGCAAGCAAAGAAATGCCGTTTCTCATGAGGCACTACAGGAGAGGATCATTAAGATCACTCAGATGTCTGGAGGTGATGTTGTTGTTTTCTTCTACTATGATGCTGTGATACCCTGTTCAACCTGAAATTTGGTTATAATTGGGGTATATAGGGTGTTATCGTCTTCACTGGTATCTCGTTCGTAGTCCTGGAGGTGACTGGTCCTGAAAAGGACCACTTGCTGGCTGTCTGGATTCCTCTTTGTCCGTTTGTGGTGCCGTGTCGCTCTCATGGTGTTTTTTATGTCCTGCCTCAACTATCTGGCTCGTTTAGTTTTGTGTGTTTCTACGCTACTAGTTTCTGTTGCTTTTGTCTTCTTGCTCTCCTGTATCTGTGACAGTGCTTTTTCAATTATCGTTGGTAGTAGCTGTTCTAGCGTTTCTGGCTGCTAATGCTCTTTCTTGATTGATTAACATTTGTTGTACGATGTCGATTTTCATTTTGTCTTTCGTTTCTTTGTTTTGTTCTCTAGTTTTTGTAAGGATATCCTCAACGATCCTTTCTCTGATTCAATTCTTTTGAGTATTTGTTCGTTCTCTGCCTTTAGCTCTGTGAGTTTGGCGATGTCAACTTCTATCTCGTGTTTGATGGTTGTTTCAATTCTTTTGAGTATTTGTTCGTTCTCTGCCTTTAGCTCTGTGAGTTTGGCGATGTCAACTTCTATCTCGTGTTTGATGGATTTTGTTTCCTGTAGCGTTGCCTGGGCGCTCTGTAACATTTCTCTGGCGCTCTGCATATCTATTATGTCTTCACCGCTGTCCTTGTCGTCTACGGGATCCTGCTTGTTTCTGCTTTCGTTCTGCTGTTTCCTTTTCATTTCGTTGATTTCAGCGGTCAGCTTGTGTAGCTGTCTTCTGTCAATCGTGCTTCTGGGGATGAGGCTGTGGCGTGAGGTTTTATTTGGCTGTAGGATCAGTATAGTCCTGGATTTACAAATATTTATATTTATATAGATATGTAAATAAATATTACAACAAGTTTTCCAATTATAGGAACAAAAAAATTATATCAGCTGTGCTGTTATTCAATTATAGTACATGTATCAGCTGTGCTGTTAATTAAGGATATAACACTTATCAGCTATGCTGTTATTTTCGTATAATTTATCCACTATGATCTTATTATTGTCTCTTGCTACGCTAATTCACGTTTTCTTCATTGACTTAGATTTTGCTCACAATGTCGACAGAAATGGTACTAATGTGTACTCATCTCTTAGAAGTGCTGTCCTTCTTGGTTTGGTTGACACAAAACACCAGCTGTTGATCGTTTCGTTAGCCCACCCAAGACTGAGGGGGACTAAAGATGTAGAGTCTTGACAACCTCTATGCTCCTGCAGAGTTCCAGGCAGCTGGATTGACGACCCACAATCTCAGTTTTTATGACACGTATAAACCTGTAACAAGGAAAAGTAGGGGCTAATTTCTGTCATCAAGCCCACCTATTTCTAATGTGGATGAAATGAGCGTGTGCCTCAGTGTTTGCATGTAGGATGAATGACAACATGGCTCAGTATGATTTAGCAATAGCGAGACAAGACAGGTGTCTACTTGCAAAACATTCTTTCTGATAAACTAATACATGGATATCATTCAATAATATAAATTCAATGCATGAATACATTCAATAATATAAATTCAATACATGAATACATTCAATACATGAATACATCCCATAATATAAGTTCAATACATGAATACATCCAATAATATGTACACCTAGGTGTGATACAACAATGTCCTTCCCCCTATAATATACCAGGCCCTCTCTGACAAGTGCTATAATATATCCTAACAATAACGTTATGTTCTTATGATAGGAGTATATGCGACGAGGACTGTTTGGTGATATCTCAGGTTGGAGTTATAGGAGACAATAGATTGGAGTTAGATGAGACAATAGATTGAGTCCTAACAAGGACTGTTTTGGTTATATTGCAGTTGGTCTGAGATAATAGATTGAAGTATAGGAGACAATAGGTTGAGTCCTAACAAGGACTGTTTTGGTTATATGGCAGTTGGTCTTATCGGAGATAATAGACTGAAGTTATAGGAGACAATAGATTGAGTCCTAACAAGGACTGTTTTGGTTATATGGCAGTTGGTCTGAGATAACAGATTGAAGTATAGGAGACAATAGGTTGAGTCCTAACAAGGACTGTTTTGGTTATATGGCAGTTGGTCTTATCGGAGATAATAGACTGAAGTCATGTGAGACAATAGATTGAGTTATAAGAGACAATAGATTGAGGTATGAGTCCTATTAGTCTTTGTCTATTCAATCATAATAGGAAATACAATCATTATACTTAATTTCCCCAAGATACAATCAGTAACCTGATAGGTAGTATAAATGACACACAACAAATACCAACATTATAGACCTGCTGAAAGCCTATTTTCCAAAAGGTTATCGTAAATATATTTACCCTCCAAGATTTAAAAAGGCCAGTTTGACTCGACTAGTGAAGTAGGCTGCAGGTCGATGCCCTCAGGTAAGCAATAAATCGTGACAGCTTCTCTCCTCTTCAGTCGGTCGGTATCTCTGGCGTCGCGTCGGTGATGTGTGATTATGCATAAAATCCGCCCGATTATATAGGTAGGTGAATTCTTAAGCAAGGCTTTCGGTTGGTTCCTGGCGGAGCAAGCTGATTGGTTTCCTCCGGTTTAGTCTCAAGCGCTGTACAGCCTAATTTTATTCAGTTTTAATCCGCCATCTTGCGTGAACATGATGGCCGTTAATTTATTCTGTCTCAGAGACTGGTGAACGTTGCTCGTTGATTGGTTGAAGCAAATCTGTATCTCGACATAGTGATTAACAAAGTAGTGGGTAACACTCGTTTCACGACATAGCCCCCTCCTTTCCTAGCTGTGACTTGTCATAGCTGACGTGTAAACCCCTGCTGTGGTTAAACCTTTTGCGTCTGTCCTTCCAGAGTACTAGGGTGTCGACTTAAAAAATCAGCTCCTACATTGTCTCTTCCCGGAATGTAATTCACGGTAAAGGAATAAGGCGCCAGAAGCAGACTCCACCTTAACAATCTCGAATTTAGCTTTTTAGATGCAGCCAAGAATGTCAAAGGTTGGTGATCGCTTTGGACAATGAAGTGTGTCCCATACAGATAAGGTGAAAATTTGTTGATGGACCAAATTAGAGCCAAACACTCTTTCTCTATGGTCGAGTAGTTCAACTCAGCTGCATTCAGCTTCCTACTGGCGTAGGCGACTGGTAAAAGTACCTCCGGCTGGGCTTTTGATTTCTGCAAGAGAGTTGCGCCAATACCTATATTGCTAGCGTCCGTCCTTAATACAAATTCCTGTGTGATATCGGGTAGAGTAAGGATGGGTTTGCTGGTGAGTTTTGCTTTTAGCTCTGTGTAAGCTTTTTCACAATCAGCATTCCATTGGATTTTGTCCGGCTGTCCTTTCTTCGTTAAGTTAGTTAACGGTGCACACAGAGAGTTAAAGTGGGGTATGTACTTCTGATAGAACCCACATAATGACACGAATGATCTCACATCTTTCTTCGTTTGAGGTCTGGGTGCCTTCTTTAACTTCTCTATATTCTTTGGGTCAGGAGACATATGACCTGTAGAAATAGTGTGACCTAGGAATTCCAACTCCTTACAACCGATATAGCACTTGGTTGGACGTGCAGTCAATCCAGTGGCTCTCAATCTGTCAAACAACATGGAGAGCGCTACTATATGCTCTTCAAATGTGTTTGTAGCAACAAGAATGTCATCCATAAAGTTAGTGATATGGGGATTTTGTAGAGGTTCCAACAATTTCCTCATCATTCTTGAAAAGATACTTGGAGCATTTTTCAGCCCAAAGGGTAGTACATTAAACTCGTACTGTCCGTCTGATGTACTAAATGCCAGCATTTTCCTAACTTCTGGTTTCACTGGTATTTGGTAGTATCCCTTGCTTAGATCTACCTTCGATAAATACCTAGCCTTACTCAGTGTAGAGAACAGCTGGTTGGTGTCAGGTAATGGGTCCACCTGAGATTCTGTGATCGCATTAAGCTTCCGGTAGTCAATACATAACCTGTGTTCACCACTCGGTGTTCTCAATATCCCCACACTTGAGCTATAGGGAGAGTCTGACTTCGAGATAATTTTCTCCTTCAACAGATAATCAACTTCCTCCCTTAGTGCTTGGGCTTTCGCATAGGGTATAGGGTATGTTCTCATGCATACTGGGGTAGGGTCGGTAACCTTCATGTCGTACTCTAACAGATTCGTACGACCTGGCTTATCTGTGAGCACATCAGCATGGGTTTCCAACACTTTCTGAACCCTCTTCTTCTGCTCTGGAGTTAAATGTTCACTAATATTTACTTGAACATAATCCTCTGTAGTTGTGAGTGGATACTCCATAGAGTGAAGTGGTTCACCGTGCATTTCTGTTGCAATGGCTAGGGTCATGATATGTGCAACTTCTGATGATTCCTTGTCATAGTATTTTTTAAGAAGATTGACATGATATACCTTCTCCTTTCCTTTCTTGTCAATCTTATAATTGGTCCTGGAAAGTTTCTCCAGTATGACATGGGGTCCCTGCCATCCAATCTGCAATTTATTATTGCTGCTTGGCAACAGTAATAACACCTTTTCACCCACCTCCAGTTCCCTATCCTTTGCTTTTTTGTTGTAGTACGCAGCATGCTTCCTCCTGGCCTGTCTTAGGTTATCATTGGCCAGTTTCCAACCTGCTTTCAATCGAGATGTCAACTCGTTGACGTACTGGTATGAGGAAGTCACTGTTTCCTCTGCCTTTTCATCAGTCCATGTCCGCAGCAATGCTTCCAGTGGACCTTTTATTGGTCTTCCAAACAACAATGTAGCTGGAGCCAATCCAGTTGAATTGTGGGGTACTTCCCTATATGCAAATAGTGCAGCGGGTAAGTATGTATCCCAAGTATCAGGTTTTTCACTCGCCAGCTTTCTAAGGATTGAAATTAGCGTACCATTGAACCGCTCTACTTGACCGTTCCCTTGGGCATGGTAGGGACTACAATGATAGTGCCTGGCTTGAAATATCCTGAATACTTCTTGTGTTAGCTTTCCCTTAAACTGAGACCCATTGTCAGTCAATATCTGATGCGGGAAACCTAATCGGGTGAATATTGTCAACAGTGCCTCTGCCACATGCTTTGAATCTATAGCTGACATGGCCACTGCTTCTCCCCACATAGAGCAAGTATCAACCAAGGTTAAGATATATGCATTTCTCTTCTTGGTCCTAGTGAGGGGTCCAACAATATCCACTGCAACACGTTCAAACGGGGTTCCCATAATAGGCATTTCTCCCAGTGTTGCTGGTGCAGTCCTATGCTTAGGAGCTACTCTTTGGCATTCTGGACAGGATCTTACATATCTTTTTATGTCCTCTGTAATTCCTGGCCAAAAGTAGTGACAGGCTATCCTTTGTCCAGTGGCCCCTATTCCCATATGTCCACTGAAGGGTATAGCATGTCCTAGCGTCATAACCTTCTCCCTGTAAGATTTTGGCACTACAAGCTGTCCATGCCCTTTAGGTCCTGTTCCAGCTTTTCTGTATAGTAGGCCATTCTTCATATACAAGTCTCCTTTCTCTGGAGGGTTATGTGCTTTAGGCAATTTGCCAAAACAAGGCTTCAATGTGCTGTCTGCTGCTTGAGCCTTTTTCATCTCTTCTGGATGAGTATTGATAGGATTCTCCTCCATTTTCCTGGAGCTTTCCCTGGTCTGGACTGTTGCCATAACTACAGGTTTTATAGGTTCTCCAAGGAAAACATACCTACACCCCAAAATCAAAGGGTAAATAGGGTCGTCCATCACTGCTGCTTTGATTTCTCCTTCCACATAGCGAGATCTTATGTTGATTCGAGCTATGGGTAGTGTCATGGTTCTTGCTCCCTTGATCGGTCCTCTGATTTCCACTGTTTCTGTGGTTATCTGGTCAGGACTCACTAGAGAAGAGCACACAACTGAATCAAAGTCCAATCCTGTGTCATATAAACACAGTACTTGAGTGCCATTCACGGTCACTTCCTCACAGACAGGGGGATGATGGAAGTCTTTTGACTTACTGTGCCATTTCCTTCCTTCCCTGATTCCCTGTTGTAAGACATGCAGCATGATGAGGAGGATTCTTCCTTCTGCAGTCCGCAGTATTGTGGTTACTCATTAGACAAGTTTTACACCACTTTCCTTCCTTCCGGTAAGGTGTCTTATCCGATCTTAGAGGGTTTTTGTCCTTTTGGTCAAATCTTTGTTTGTTCCTTGTGGTATGGTCCTTTTGTTCATATTTGGTATAGTTTTGTGATGATTTGAAGTTTTCACCCTGCTTCTTCTTATTTCCTAATAATTCTGCCTGAGCTGCTTGATATCTCTCAGCAACAGTTACAATATCTTCCAATCTCTCTGCTCCTTGTTCCATGATAAACTTCCTCATTTCTTGAGGCATGGACTCTTTCACTTGCTCCATCATTATCATTTCTTTCAGATCCTGACACTTTCCTAAACTACTCCATTTTTCCAAATAGGTTTCCAATCTAGCAGAGAATTGGTGATAGTTTTTCTCCTGGAAGAAGTTTAGCTGTTCGGAATTTCTTTCTATATGATTCTGAGTTCTTTTCATATCTCACAAGCAGTGCCTGCTTCAGGATTTCATAATCTTCCTGGTCATCTCTTGAGAGCTTCAAATATACATCGTAGGCAACACCTCTCAATCCCTGAGATAGTTTAAGACTCCATTTTTCTTTCACTAAGCCATAGGTAGTGGCAAGTCTTTCGTATCTATCCAGGTACGACTCAATGGCGTCTTCTTTTTCAACAAATGGGTCCAGATGAAAATTCATGGCCCCACTTGAGGTGCTCTGGCTGGAGCTACTCTCTGAGTGAGGTGAGCTACCACCATTATTGCCAGTATTTGCCTGAATTTCAAGCTCTTTTAATCTCAACTGATGGTCTCTCTCTGCTTGTAATTTCCTTTCCTCAGCTTCAATTTTCTTTGCCTCATTTTCAGCCTCCCATTTCTTGGCTTCAATTTCCAGTCTTTTGTCTTCTCTCTGAGCTTCCAGTCTTTTGTCTTCTCTCTCAGCTTCCAGTCTTTTGGCTTCTCTTTCAGCTTCCAGTCTTTTGGCTTCTGTCTCTAATTGCAACTTTCTTTCTTCCCTATCCATGTGTTTGTCCACTTCTGTTGTGACATACTGAGTAAGAGCATCACCTGTCATGTTTAATTCCTTACCCATCTGCATGATCGCAGTCCTGAACTTCACTAGATCAGCCATGGCGTTACTTAGATAGGGTATGTATATCCACTATAACCAAGTTATTGTAATTAAACTTAATTACTTTAAATGAACAAAAAATGTCCGTGCAACTTTGTGAACATCAACTATTTACTGAGTACTAAATGGTACTCCTCCTAAGAAAATATTGGTTTAAAAATCCTAAAATAGAATTTCTCAAAAAAAAATTTTCTTATGTTATCTATGGGTGGCACAAGATAGAGTGTAGATAGATGAATAGACTAAGTAGGCTCAAGATATATAGAAATATCCCAGGAACGAGCCCCCAGTGTGGCGTGATGTTTTATTTGGCTGTAGGATCAGTATAGTCCTGAAAATTACAGAAATAGAATTTCTGCAGACAATGGTGAAGTCCCAGTGTCTGAGAGGACTACTGGTATCACAACTTAGTTACGGCTGTGAATGATCTGATCTCGAAACAATAGTAGAGAGGAGACCGACATAAAGTGCCACCTCTGCTGTGTAACTAACTGTGATATTAAACAAAACAAGGAAACATATTTTTACTTAACAATGATAAAATTGACAAGTCGTTCAAAATACAATTTCCTTATATTTTATTTAGTATATACACTATCTACTCTTGTGCTGAAAGGTGAATGTTGAAAAATGGAATGTAATGAATTTGTAAGTTTACATATGATTTACAAATATTTATATTTATATAGATATGTAAATAAATATTACAACAAGTTTTCCAATTATAGGAACAAAAAATTATATCAGCTGTGCTGTTATTCAATTATAGTACATGTATCAGCTGTGCTGTTAATTAAGGATATAACACTTATCAGCTATGCTGTTATTTTCGTATAATTTATCCACTATGATCTTATTATTGTCTCTTGCTACGCTAATTCACGTTTTCTTCATTGACTTAGATTTTGCTCACAATGCCGACAGAAATGGTACTAATGTGTACTCATCTCTTAGAAGTGCTGTCCTTCTTGGTTTGGTTGACACAAAACACCAGCTGTTGATCGTTTCGTTAGCCCACCCAAGACTGAGGGGGACTAAAGATGTAGAGTCTTGACAACCTCTATGCTCCTGCAGAGTTCCAGGCAGCTGGATTGACGACCCACAATCTCAGTTTTTATGACACGTATAAACCTGTAACAAGGAAAAGTAGGGGCTAATTTCTGTCCTCAAGCCCACCTATTTCTAATGTGGATGAAATGAGCGTGTGCCTCAGTGTTTGCATGTAGGATGAATGACAACATGGCTCAGTATGATTTAGCAATAGCGAGACAAGACAGGTGTCTACTTGCAAAACATTCTTTCTGATAAACTAATACATGGATATCATTCAATAATATAAATTCAATGCATGAATACATTCAATAATATAAATTCAATACATGAATACATTCAATACATGAATAAATCCCATAATATAAGTTCAATACATGAATACATCCAATAATATGTACACCTAGGTGTGATACAACAATGTCCTTCCCCCTATAATATACCAGGCCCTCTCTGACAAGTGCTATAATATATCCTAACAATAACGTTATGTTCTTATGATAGGAGTATATGCGACGAGGACTGTTTGGTGATATATCAGGTTGGAGTTATAGGAGACAATAGATTGGAGTTAGATGAGACAATAGATTGAGTCCTAACAAGGACTGTTTTGGTTATATTGCAGTTGGTCTGAGATAATAGATTGAAGTATAGGAGACAATAGGTTGAGTCCTAACAAGGACTGTTTTGGTTATATGGCAGTTGGTCTTATCGGAGATAATAGACTGAATGTTGGAGTTATAGGAGACAATAGATTGAGTCCTAACAAGGACTGTTTTGGTTATATTGCAGTTGGTCTGAGATAACAGATTGAAGTATAGGAGACAATAGGTTGAGTCCTAACAAGGACTGTTTTGGTTATATGGCAGTTGGTCTTATCGGAGATAATAGACTGAAGTCATGTGAGACAATAGATTGAGTTATAAGAGACAATAGATTGAGGTATGAGTCCTATTAGTCTTTGTCTATTCAATCATAATAGGAAATACAATCATTATACTTAATTTCCCCAAGATACAATCAGTAACCTGATAGGTAGTATAAATGACACACAACAAATACCAACATTATAGACCTGCTGAAAGCCTATTTTCCAAAAGGTTATCGTAAATATATTTACCCTCCAAGATTTAAAAAAGGCCAGTTTGACTCGACTAGTGAAGTAGGCTGCAGGTCGATGCCCTCAGGTAAGCAATAAATCGTGACAGCTTCTCTCCTCTTCAGTCGGTCGGTATCTCTGGCGTCGCGTCGGTGATGTGTGATTATGCATAAAATCCGCCCGATTATATAGGTAGGTGAATTCTTAAGCAAGGCTTTCGGTTGGTTCCTGGCGGAGCAAGCTGATTGGTTTCCTCCGGTTTAGTCTCAAGCGCTGTACAGCTTAATTTTATTCAGTTTTAATCCGCCATCTTGCATGAACATGATGGCCGTTAATTTATTCTGTCTCAGAGACTGGTGAACGTTGCTCGTTGATTGGTTGAAGCAAATCTGTATCTCGACATAGTGATTAACAAAGTAGTGGGTTACACTCGTTTCACGACAGAGGCCTCGCTCAATGCCCTACCCGACGATAAAGTGATCGGTATCCTCGAGGCAATAACGGACAGGAGGAGTATAACTAGAGTTACAAGACAAACAAAAGGAGTTATAATAGCTCTAAATAACACGGAGAAGACAAACGAACTGATGGTCGAACTAGAGTCCGGACACAAAGAAGTCCAGCTGCCCCACCAGATTAAAGTTACTGTGGAGATCTACAAGAAGACCAAAAAGATAGTTGTAAGAGGGGTCGACAACAATTGGTCTACACAAGAAGTTCACAGCCGCCTGCAAACAGAAAGCAAGAGTGTCAAAATAACACAGGTTGAAAGACTGAAGACATGGGACAAGAAGGACACAAACCTAGTTATCCTAACTATTGAAGGGACTTCAAGACCAAGTCAACTAAATCTAGACGATAGATGTCGAAAAACAGAAGAGTACATCCCTCCTGTTATGCAGTGCTCAAAATTCCAGCAATTTTCGCACACTAAGAAAACCTGCAAGAGAGAGACAGTTTGTCGGTACTGTGCGGGAAGACACTCTTACAATGAATGTCCTCACGCGAAAAAGGATACAAACTATAAAGTGCGCAACTCCAACAGAACCTGCGCAAACTATCTCAGGAACCACGGGGCAAGATACCGTGGCTGTCCGATCTTCTATGAGACAAAAGACATACTGAAGGAATCTGTAACTAAAAACGTCTCCTTCAGAGAAGCAAGACACCGAGTGGCTTCAGGTGGCACTGCTAAACAGGAACAGCACACAAGAACCCAATTAATATAACTTACCATAGAGGTGCGAGACATAAAACAAAAACTCAAAGTCGAGAAGAACAGACAGCACAACGAAAACACGGATATCATAAGAGACGAAACAATAGGAGCCTTACAGAGCGCCCAGGCAATGTTACAGGACTTGAAAACTATTCAACACCAAATAGAAGTCGACATCGCCAAACTCGCAGAGCTAAAGGAAGAGAACGAAGAAGTCCTCAAAAGAATTGAAACAGAGACAAGGATCATCGAGGATATCATAACAAAAAGCAATCAAGGAAGAGAAAGAAGCAAAGAAACTAAAGACAAAATAATTACCGAAACCCTAGAGGAACGCATACCAAAAAGCAATCAAGGAAGAGAAAGAAGCAAAGAATCGGAACACAAAATCTTCTTCTTCTTCCTCGTTCGTCCTGAAAAGGACGGTGGTTGCGTTGTGTTTGTTTACGCCTAAGCTGTGATATCTGCACCTTTCGGTCGACACATCCGACTTCTGCACGGCATTTTTTGGGACCGGGTTTGCCTTCCCACTGCGATCCCTACTCGCTCAGCCAGACTGCAGTGATGCAATCTGTTTCCAGGACCACCACGTGGAGATGGAGTAGGGTCTTGACCAGCTCTGGTTCGCCGATCCTGATGCAAGCAGTCAAGCTATGGGTCGCTGACTGCATTCTCTATTGCTGCATCTTTGGGTCCCATCTTTGGAACACAAAATGATTACCGAAACCCTAAAGCAGTGTTTCTCAACGGGGGCGGTACCGCCCCCTGGGGGGTCGTTTTCAAGATGTCTGGGGGCGTTCTGATGGGTCGCAACGATTGGGGGTCGCTACTTCCATTCAGGAGGGCGATGTGTACATTTTTACAAGAATCAATATGAAACTATTACGAAAGATATTCCCCTTAGCATAGCTTGTAACACGATAGTTTTTATTTGCCCTGCGTCCCATGGAGTGTTTCAGGGATTCCAAACACAAAATTTTAGTACCTGAGATGTTACCATTGTCACGAGACAGTAGGAGGAGATTTACTTCCCTTCAACACTCGAAACATTCGTTAGCCTCTCGACACACCCAAGCTAACTCGACACATATTTTCTTCTGGAAACACATTCCCGTCAAACATTGATTAGCCCGTGAACACATCACAGCCTCTTTCCTACTCTGTCCACTTCCACAGCACGACTCCCTCCCAAAACATTCCCCGCACCATCACGTGTCCCACGTGTGCCTGCCAAAAAAACGAACTTGTGGGGTATATAATTCCGTACTTAAACACATATTTAATATAAATATGCTTTTATAAATGTTTTTTCTCTCTTTCTTTATATTATAAGAAAAGATAACTCATTAACTGCATTGCTTTTTTAAAAGTATGGTGGAATATATGTTCATGTGTGTGTGTTTGTGTATACACGATAAAGAGCAAGGGGGTGTTAAAAGGGGGGGGGGGGCTTTTAAAAATATTAGTTGTCAAAAGGGGGCGTTGCTTCTATCAGGGTTGAGAAACACTGCCCTAAAGGAACTCCTACCAAATATAATAAAGACAGTCATGTTCAACACACAGCCGAAAAAGACAACAACGAGTAGGGACCTAACAGGCAGCTAGTGGTCTTTTTCAGGACCAGTCATCTCCAGGACTAGGAACGTGATACCAGCGAAGACGTTAACACCCTATATACCCCAATATAACCGTTTTTAACCCTTCAAAGGTTTTTGGTTGAACAGGGTATAACAGCAAAATAACAGAAGTAAGGAAAAAAACTGATAATACATGAATACAGACTAGCTCGGGCGTTGGCGCAGCTGGAGAGTCCTTTTTAGGGCTTTATGCTAGCAGATAGATAATGTTGGTCCTTTTCAGGACTTAGTATCTTTCAACGCTGATCTGGTTAGCAGTCACTGAGTTGACTTTTCTTTGGATGGTAAATGCGCTCTGATATAACCAAATAGGTTGAAAGGACTAATAACACATAAGGAAGGGAAACCCGAGGCATGTAAACAGTAAATTAATATTAGACAAACATAAAGGTATGTTTTCAGGCACTCGTAAGAAATAAAGAAGTAGAACACTTGGACAACAGAAAAACAACAGACGTGAGTGGCTTACCCAGGGTTCGAACCCCGTACCTTCCGTACGACAACTCCGCCTAGCTATACAAGCGAATCACAACGCGCCTCGCCACAAGAAGGCAAAACCCGAACAAACAAAAAAACTGTGACATTTCATTTTTTTTCTCAATACAACTGACTTCGCGATCGCTCGAAATAGTCAAAATGGTCCGATCTAAAATCTAAACCAAACGCCAAGAAGAGGAAAGTGTACACCAGGCCACCAGCGCTGAATAACAACATACCAGCACCTCCTAAACCTAAAAACGGGATAACAAACAAGCCGACCAATAAAACTCTTGACGCTACGACGGAGTTAGCAGAGACGGGTAACAGCCTACCAGAGATCCTGAATAACCCGACCCCTGACGAGGTGAAAGAACTGACAGAAGCGGACGTCTCTGACGTAACAGAAGAAATCCCAGACATTTAAGAAAACATTATGAGACGGCTCCAACGGATTCAGGAAGCAAAAGAGAAGTTGAGGATCATGTCGCCACCACCATACGATACAGAATCGACAGCTGTGTCTACTTCAGGGAAGCTGCTCCAGACTCCGATGACGGGGGAGAGTGTAAAAAAGAGTCAGGAACCTGAGTCTGATAAACCAAACTCACCGTCTAAAGTAGCAGCGAAAATCGTGACAAGCCGAACAGCCAAATGCAAAAACATACCACAACATGTACTACCCAGAATGCCACACAGAATCGAGAACAGACAGACGAGGAAAGTATACCGAGCCGAAAGACAGATGCATGGCCAGTGAGGGCAGAGGGGAGATGCCGCGCAGGCAGACTACAGAAAAACACTCCAAATAAGCTGGAACAAGACCGCAAACTTAAAATTACGCAGTTGTGTTGAGGAGAGGCCACCCTCAGGGAAAAGTAATCAATGTGCTGGAGGGTACAGAAGGAAAAGAGGCATAATAAGTAGCAGAAGGCACCAACAGGGAGTGATACTCGCCCTGAATACTACGGAAAAGACTAAATCGCTGATGGCTGCTCTTGTCTCCGTGCCTAAAGAATTTCAGCTACCACACCAAATCAAAATCCTAACAGAAATCCACATAGATACGAGTAGCAAGAAAATAGTGTTAAAGGGATCGACACCAGCTTGTCAGACGCAGAAGTCCTTAGATGCATCCAGGCCGAGAATCCTCTAGTCAAGATCACTAACGCCGAGAGGTTAAAATCATGGAACAAAGAAGACACCAGCTTGATAATAATTACTTCACAAGGGGCAACAGTTCCGGAGAGTATTATTGTTCAGAATAGACCACGAAGAACGTATGCCTACATACCTCCAGTGATGCAGTGTTCGAAGTGCCAGGGACTCTCACACACTAAGAACACGTGTAGAAAAGAGGCGGTCTGCAGATACTGTGCGGGCAGCCACGGATACAAAGACTGCCCTAAGGCAAAAAAGGACCACAACTACCAAACAACAATAGAAAATGTGCCAAATGCCTCGAAAATCACGGAGCAAGATACCGTGGGTGTTCAAAATACCAGCAAACAAGTCAAACTCTTGCAGTGTCTATTGGTAAAGGCGTTTCGTCTTTCTTGATCCTTAGCCGCCTACCGTCAAAGCAGTCAGTGGCCATCACACCTGGTGGCGTCTTGTAGGGCAACAACAAATTGATTCCACTTTGCTCGGTCGGCGGCCATCCTTCGTACAGTGCCCCAACTCTGGTTCATTCCCTGCATCTTAGCCTCCACAGTCCTCCGCCAATTTGTTTTAGGTCGCCCTCTCGTTTTTTCTCAGGGGTCCACTGCACCGCTGCTCCCGTGATGGCATCAGGGTCTCCCCCGAGGACAAAGCCAACTCAGCCCCCGCGTCTGCCAGCTATGATGGTGTGCATGTCCTCTTGCTTGCTCCAAGCGAGCAGATCTTGGCCGGCAATGGCATTCGGCCAAAAGATTCAGTGAATTTTTCTTAGGCATGTTGTGTGAAAAGAGGACAATTTCAACATTTCCTTCTCTGCAACTCTCCAGCATTTCGCACCACAGAGAAGCACAGAAAGCTAGATGTTACCGGGCTTGGTCACGGCATCAATATGAAGTTAGTGTAACCGGGTCAGTTGGCTAGTCAATGGTGTTGTGCGCAGGTAAATATTTTGACGTGAGCTAACTCTTTGTACGTTCTGCTTCAAGTGGTTACAGGCCTTCCGCCTGAGATGGAAATTTTTAACCTTAGTTTATTTTTCTTCCCAAAGTTTGTTCGTACCCTTTTAGGTTTAGTGAAAAGCACTACCTCGTATAATGGTTTGTCGAATAATCCAACTGTAATATTCCAAAGAAAACTCAGCAATGTAGAAAAATAAAATATAGTTTATTAACGTCATTAGAACAGCAATGCTATTGACACAATGGTGAAGTACTTATTTCTTACGCTTACACAAAATAGTGAGTATCCAAAATGAAAGTGTATATCCACAGGAATAATATATCCAATAGAATAAAAATACAAACTTGTCTACTTAAAAACTAACTTGTCTACTTAAAAATACTTGTCTAACTTGAAAACTTGTCAAGTTAAAAAACTTGTTTTGATAATCTCAAAGACGAAGTTCACCTAACACTATCTGCAAAATCCTCTCGCCTAATGAATCTAAAAAATCTGTAAAAGCCTGTCTATCGCCCACGACTCTCCTTTTTATACTATTTCTTCTTTTTTCCCCACCAATTTTCACACGATGCTTTCTTTTTTCACACGGTACAATTATCTACATTTGCACACGCTTTCTCAGCTTTTCGACCTTTTCCACATGTCTCTCTCTCTAACAACGGAAAAAACCCAAATTATCAACTCTCACTTTCACAAAATTTTACATTCAAAAACATGCATTTACAATTTTTTTTTTAAATTAATGTGTTTGCTACTTTTCTTTGTAGCACGCCCCTTTCAACCATCTACCATGTACCTTTTTTGATCTGGGACAGCTTTACAATGCCTCTCTCAAAGCCGTGAACTTTTCATGATACTGTGTTTTGTGCAAAAATGCCTTAACTGCTTTTAACGTGTTATTCTCATTCTATGTGGTTTTAACACGTATAAATGGTAGTGTATGCCAAGCGGTCACACAAGTCCTGGGGCCACAAAAATGTATCCCATGTGGAGACATTTTCGTCCTATCAACTAAAAAATATCAAGTCCCTAACATACATACTGGAGTATATCATATGGGGGCATATACTTATGAGTCAATTGGCAATGGACAATTGGTTGAGAAAAATTTATGTTACTGGTAAAAGTCCTTGAGTGGGGGCATATACTTATGTCAGCTAAAAAAATGTTACAAGGTCTCAGTATACATGTGAGCCAAACGAAAAAAGTAACAAAAAAATAAAAAATAAGAAACAATTTTTCCCAAGATCTCCGTATACATGTAAGCAAACTAAAAAAAATTATTACAAGATCTCAGTATACATGTGAGCAAAAAAAGCCAAAAAAAAATTATTTTTCCGTAAAACGAGGGATCCGGTAGATTTATAATGCGTAAAACGGGGGGCGCATACCAGTTGTTTATACACTATGTCATTAAACAGTATGGGAGATGGATAGCAATGTGCAATACGCAATGTAAATTATTCATGTATTAATACACTTATGTAATCTTTATTTAACAAAACGCTCGTATTAATTATAAAAATATGGAGTTATGATATTAAATATACGTAATTAATTTTAAATTTATTGAACTTTTTTTTTTGTCTAAGTCAACACATATAAGGTTTGGTCATGCCAAACAAAACTCGAACCTTTAATCAACACTCAGGACAATAAATGTATCCTTTCTTAATATATACATCTGAATGGTAACTGATCAGAGCTATTAACGTTTGACCATGACCTCCGCGAGTGTCAACAAGAGCGGGGAAAAGGTCACGCTGTCTGGATATTTGAACTCTCATTGACGGGCACAGTGTGGCGTCAAGTTTAGTACAATGAAATAGCTGGGGGGAGTAGAGAAAGTAGTTCCGGTTTGGATGGATGAATTGAGAGGTTATCATACCACGAAAGTAGCGAGTGAAATTGAATAGAAATATTCTAAGTGGTAAATACATCGTGAGAACGGAAGGTGTATGGAATGGTCATCAGTTTAAAAATAGTTATGGGAAATCGAGCAAGTCGGGGGAAGATGAAGGTGGTGAAAACGAAAGTTGGATTGACATAGCGAAATACGGAGAGGTTTTATTGGGGTCACTACGTCTGGACAGTTTGTGCGCAAGGAATAGGGAGAAGAGAAGTGTGGGTGAACATTTCAAATACGCATTAGAGCATAAATAATTTTCACTGTACGAGTACACATCTGTATGTCTCGAACACAGTAATATGTTAAAAAGACATGATACATGGTACATAGTTATTTATGCGATATTAATGAAATTCAACAATGCATAATAAGTAATCATAAAAACGATCCGTAGCATATGTCTGTTTCAGTAACTCCTGAACAGACAAGTAGAAAAATGTGTTTAAAAAATGCTCTGACTATCGTTCACCATTTGTGATGCTCCGGCTAATCACATGGGTAATAATGTTTTGGTTTACCGCCAAAGTCTTAATATTATGACATAACTGTCATAGTTGTGGTCGGGTGCAGTGCCAACAAAAACTGTAGCGCATTGCCTACAAACGGCAAAATCGCCCGTTTTGGTTGATGTGCTTGTCTTAAGATCAAACAATGTCTTCTTTAACCTTTGAGATTCTTCCTTAACGGCTAATAGTACATCAATGTGACCCATGTGTTTGGTTATCTTATAATATGTACAACAATGTTTGATACATATATTTCTAAGTCCAAAAATGTTATTTAAATCTTCTAATACAAAATATAATGGTTTGAATACTGTAACTGTGCATGTTGAATAGAGTTGCGCCTCTGCAGATTTTTCTCTTCACTGGCGGTTATGACTGCCGCTGATAGCATCAACTGGACGACATAGAAGGTGGCTGGCATCATCAGAAAAACTTTTTAGAGCAGCCAGCAAGAGCACGCTGGCCGACTCTAAAATAGCAATGCCTCTCCTAGACAATCTGCTATCGTACTCGGACGAGGAAAATTAAACCATTTAGAGTAGCCCAGCTAGAGCAACCTGGGTTAACTCTAATATATCAATGTGTCTCCTGGACAGTGCTATCGCACTCGGACAAAAAAAAATAAAGCATTTAGAGTAGCCCAGCTAGAGCAAACTGGGTTAACTCTAATATAGCAATGTCTCTCCTGGACAGTGCTATGGCACTCGGACAAAAAAATAAAGCATTTAGAGTAGCCCAGCTAGAGCAACCTGGCCATCTCTAAGGCCATCTCTAATATAGCGTCTCTCCTAGACAATCTTCTATCGTACTTTTTCTTAGTGTCTACAGCAGTGACGGTTGATGTAGTGTTACAGGTAGGGTGTTGCGAAGTTGATGCACTGTGCTGTGCGATGTTCTGTCGCTTAGTTGAACGTTTCCTGTACAGAGCGTCTGTCGTAGACAATCTTCTATCGTGTTTCTTCTCAGTGTCTACAGCAGTGACGGTTGATGTAGTGTTACAGGTAGGGTGTTGCGAAGTTGATGCACTGTGCTGTGCGATGTTCTTTGGTTTAGTTCGACGTTTCGTGTACAGCAGTTTACGAATATGCTCTTGTGGAAGGCGTATAAACTTTGACTCTGACTCATCTCGTTGTGTGGAAGTGGGAACGCAAGCATTTCGTTCAGTTAATGAGGCAGGTGATAACTGTGTATCAGAAGATAGTTGTGTAGGTAGATGGGTGTTGGCATCTTGTACAGTCTGCTGTTGTTGGGCTAGTCGTTCCTGTTGTATTTTAGGAGGAATGTTGTGTTCGCTACTTGTAGGCGAATGTGAGTGGTGACAGGTAGTACCGGGGGTTCGGTTGATTTGAAGTACAGTACTTCTGTGCTTGTTCTGACTGTAAAGATGTGTTGCTATCTTTGACTTTTGCTGGTGTTTCTGTAATTTGTTTCATTAGTGTAACGATTTCCGGGTCTTTCGTTTGTTCCTGTAGGATGTCGAAGTTGTCTGTTCGATCTTCTGACAATCGATCAGTGTCTGTGTGAGTGTCCGATTGATCGGCTATTCGGTTTGAATTTATGACATTTATTTGTCTAGCATTGTCATTTATGTCTGTTGCAGCTGCTTCATTTTCATTACTCTATGTCGGAATTGTAAGCGTCGCCAGTATATCATCCATCCTGGGAAGTGGGTACGATATCGTTTTCGTTATCTTGTTAAGTGCACGATAATCGCAGCAGAAACGGTGGCTGCTGTCTTTCTTTGTGACGATGACAATGGGGGATGACCATTGAGATCTTGATCTTTCTATAATACCAGCTTCAAGCATCTTATTTATAGATTTCTCCACCAACTCACGGTTCTTAAGGGGAGTGTGGTAAGGTTTGAGGTGTACTGGAATATCAGTTGTGGTGTTTATATCCATGTGGACTGTAGATGTGCGCTCCAGTTCCATGTCATTGATGGCAAACATATGTTGGTGTTTGGTGACAAACTGTTGAAGCCTATTGACATGAGGTTCCTCTGCATGCAAGGTTTCAAGTAATTTTGTCAGCCTGTCTCCCCTATTATTGTGCACATCAGTTGTACTGCATGTTCCCTGAGAACTGATTTCTTGCTGTGGTTCGGCGGTGAAGCGTTGATGATCACTGTCGTCTGTCCTGCACTTCGGAGTATCGTGGTGTGTTGCGTTGAATGTAAGTTTCGCTCTTGTAGTAAAGTGAATCCGTGTCTCCACACGCTCAAATTCCCCGCTTAAAACGTACTCCTAAAATCTATTAATAACTACCGCATTTGAAATTTGTCTCAAGGCCACCGTAAAATCAACCACCAACATTTTAACTAAAGAATTTGAATTTTTCTACTACCACGAGTTAAAAGGTTACTACCCCCAAACACCCCCCCCCCCAATATTTATTAACGAACGTCGTAAAAATTAACAACCAATCGTATTGTTACCTCGTTTTTGGTAGAGACCAAAAATCTTAGTTGTAATGGCAAAAATGCCGTTTCTGTGCTTTTAATAAAAATTAAATAATTTATTTCTCAATAACTAAAGGGAATTAGATTGAAAGGGATATCTTGAATTATAGCGATGATATTGATTAACATAATACCATAAAGATTTCCCATAATAAAACTATTTTGACGTAGAAACATTTATTTTATTAATATTTTCAGTTGGGAAAAAGCACAATTAATTACGTAAAAATTACACAGATGAAAACGGGGAGAAATAAATAAAGGAAACTATAGGGGTAGATAGAGGACAGCTGGCCGTTTAATAATCAATTTTGATATTAAAAATCTGTCCATAAATAATTGAGATATATAATATATAAATAAAATCAGACGAGCGAACACACTTAACTACGCTCAATGTTTATGGTCCAAAATTAGTTGTTTTTTTGACGCATCTTTTGATTGGCTGGTGGGAATTGATAACTTTTAACCCTGCTTGAATAAGTCCGCCATTTGAGAAAAACTTAACACTGACAGGTTGAGAACAGATGCAAAGCGTTGGTGACAAATGCCTTTGCCGTCTGGACGACAGAGCGGTCTGAAATTTGAGCCATTGACTGCTAGTCAATCCTGTGATTGTGTAATTATTCTTTACTTGCGGAAAGATAAATAAGTATTAGTATTTCATTAACATGTAACTGGCCACAGATTGTGCGCCATAATTTGATTCGATACTGCCTATTGGGAGACAAATTGGGGTCACGACAACCCAAGTAGGAATGTGCCTAAAGCAGATTTATTTGGAAAGTGAAATAAAATGTGTAAAAATGTTTGAATATTGCCATAAAATCTTACGACTGTAAGTCCAAAGGCCACTAGCTATCTTCTGCAGTGCCACAGTGTTCTAATGACACATGAAAACATACCTAGGATGTTTGAACAAAAGATTTAACAGGTCACAAGAAGAAAATTGTATACCCCAGCTGATTTTAGGGAAGACAATCAATGCATAAGGTGACAGGGGCGTCGCAGCCATATGGGAAGAAGAATGTAAACACAGGACGGAGTGAAGTCAAAGAACATAGGGTCTGGTGCAAATGGTTTGCATACGTGACTGAGCACAGGTAATCTTAGATTGATTAGGTGTGGAATTGTTATAGCCAGCATATAAAAGGGAGGGAATATCCTTCTTTTTCAGGGTTATATTGCCTAGTACTTAGTGGTGGCAGGAACCCTGGGGCAGGCAGACCCTGTGTGTATTGAAGCCTCAGAAGAGCTGCCTGCTGCATCTATGTTCAGAAGACACTTATTGTGTGGATCTTGAAGAGTCTACAGGCATCCACTTCAGACAGTCTGTCAGGTCAAGTCCCTTTACATGGGCACATGATTTCTCATTTAATAATTTCCACAAAAGTTAGTTGCTTATCCTTTACAGGACGTGGCAATCAACCCCAGCATTTATTGGCTGTTTGTGATTTTTCTAGGCAATTATTTCATTCAGTAGTTTGCCATTGACAACCAAAATTTCCACAACCAAAATAGAAATCCCTGTGACCGTGATGATATAAACAGATCCTCACATAATTGACTATTAGTTATAAAAAGTACTACATCAGACTGTGGGATACTCATACAGTGACACTTTAATTTACCAGTTATGGACAAAGGGTCCTTTTTATTTATTTATATGTTGTAAATAAAATTTTATTAATTTGAAAACATTCCTGTCCCAAAAGAATTGAGGTACAGGAAAATAAAAATTGTAAAATATTAATATAACTTTACCAACAGTCTTACTTACTTCATTTTTATTGAGTTAAAGTTATGTTTGACATTGTTTGTACATCACAATAGGTACATTACCCTAGACACTAGCCACTGTTACCTTATACTTATTGAAGGCTATTGGGTAACGAGTATATTAATGTGCTGCACTGGTCTTGTAAGATATTTTGATATAATAGACAACAGTCTCAACAGTAACGTACGGAATGGCCAACTTGAATAATCTTGATCAACAGCTTGTTGTACGTTTTATCACATTTAATATGTCACAATACAACATAAGTGTACTTCACTTCTTTTGAGAGCATATGATGATATGACGTTACACCAGTAATACAAATGTGATCAGTAGCAGCCATAAGCAATAATGTCGTTGTGCCGGTTTAAAGTCAGAATGTCTATGTATCGTCTACAACGCCTTCATACTTTACAAATCCGTATTGATTCAAATCACTTACTGTCCATCTCCTTAAGCCACACACAATCAGGCACACATCATAATGAATTGAGTCAATTATCCTGACTCTGAAATATTTTATAACAATAAACACTGGACTGTCGCTCTCACATAAAAATCCATACACTTCGAAAAACACCAGCCAGACACAACTGTCCTAACGATCACCTTCGTTCCCCCCGCAGAAGACCCTGTCCACGTCATACACTAAATACCTGTGTCATACCCATTCCACAACTCGCACGCTTTTACAATCGAAGCGTATTCGCGTTCTGCTCCATTGCGCACAGCGATGAATTACCAGCCTGTGAGCAAAGTGATAGGTAACAGCCACACAACATCACAGAGATTATTGAACACAGAGTGAGATCTTAGAGAGGTAGTGGATAGGGACCCTGACATCATCATCATCATCATCAATTAGACTCAGGGAACTTACACAGCTGGACCTCACTTTGTTAACCCTTATTGTAGTAGCATCCATAACCTCTCATAATACCACAGCTCTCTCTCTACCACTACGGCAGTACTGTGGATTTAGCTGTCGTTGATTTATTGAAGGTTTTTTTCCCTGCGTGTTTATCTGGGTATGCACTAGTTGGTTACGTCGCTGGGTTTTCATATTAATTAAGCGATGGTATCTGGGGGTATGCAGTACAAATTGAAAACACTCGATGAAAGGTCACAGCAATTGGGTCTGAAAATACACAGGGAAAAGACAAAAATAATGAGAATAAATGCAGGTAATGATAACAGGGTTGAACTTGAAGAAACACCAATTCAAGATGTAGAATCATACACATATCTTGGCAGTAATATAGACAAAGTTGGAGGGACAGACAGCGATATCAAAATAAGAATACAAAAGGCAAGAGGAGCTTTCATTGCATTGGGAAATATATTGAGATCAAGAGAAATTGGATCCAACACGAAAATAAGAATCTTCAACTCAAATGTGAAGTCAGTCCTATTGTATGGCTCGGAGACATGGAGAACAACAAAGACAACAACCAAAAAAGCTACAGACTTTCATAAATGGGTGCTTGCGTAGAATAGAGGGATTAAAATGGTATGACAAGGTTACCAACGTGGAACTGATGACAAGAACTAGACAAGTGCCAGTGGAACAAGAGATGAGAAGAAGACGATGGCGATGGATAGGACACACACTGAGGAAACCTGTTGATAGCATTACAAGGCAGTCCTTGTTCTGGAACCCCCAGGGCAAGAGAGGCAGAGGAAGACCAAGAAGTACATGGAGAAGAGAGTTGGAAACAGAGGTGAAAATGATGAGGAGAACATGGAAAGAACTTGAGATGATGGCACGGGACAGGAGGCCTTGGCATGTGTTTGTTGAAGGCCTATGCTCCTTTGGGAGTGGAGGGTTATGAAGAATCTGGGGGTAACGTGTGTCACAAGATTAATCTCATGAAAACTTCTGCATGTCCTGTGATGTAAGCTGTCATTATCAGTTTCTGGATAATATCTCTCAGTGATAAATCTGTTCCTGTGATAAGCCTTTCTATTTCCTGCCCGATGTTTTCTCGTATAAGCGTAAAATTTACTTGGAGAAGTTCTGTCATTTGTCTTATAAGCCGGTAAGTGTGCTGGTGTTAGATGATTACGGTAGGCTTCAATAACTATTTCTTGATCTACGATATCCGCATAATTCAAGTCATAATCAATTGTAGGTTTTCGCTTCTGCACCTCTGTAAGGCAGTGAATATTGTGGTATTTACACACATATTTATCTGGGTAGGCAGGTGAAAAGTTACACTGTTCGTTTGTTCGTTTGTTCGCACCGTGTGCAACTGATGTCGCCTTCCCTGAGGTATTTAAAATCATTACAGGGAAATCACGGGTGGTGGTAACTTCTGCGATTCCTTCAGTTGATAGTTATGTGGGGATCTTCGTTAATGGCATTATCTGTTAAAGGTTGTACTTCAATTGTTTGTCCTGGATTGAAGTATTGGGATCCTTTAATACGACCTTTTACTATAGTAAGAGAGTTTGGTTGTAATGTCACTGGTGATGTAAGTCGAACTAATGATGCGATATGAATGTCATCTTGCAACATAATATATTCGCCATTTATCTTTATTTTGTGCAGATCAAAGTAAATTCTTGCCTGATGTTTATTGAAGAAATCACGTCCTAATATGAAATTTTGAGACATGCCTCTTGTAATTATAAAAGGATGAATAAGTTTTTGATGTTCGATCTGAAATGTCGCATAAGCAGTTCCAATCGGTTTTAACTGTTGGCCTGTCACAGAAGCCATATAGGTTTTCGAAGGTGCAAATCTGAAATGTTTCTTGATCTGTAGGTATATTTGCTCTCTCATCAAGCTAATGGTGGCTCTAGTATCTACCAGAGCTCTGTAATTTTTGTTATTGATTGATATTAAGAATGAACTGGGATCAGGTGATAAATTTATGTGATTGATTTCTTTTAGCTGTGGTTTGCAATCGGTACTATGATGTTGTTAAAGGTCAGTTCCATAAGTGTAGCAGTCCAACGTCATAGTGTTAGTGTCCTGTGTAATGTTGGAAGCCACCATGAAGGTTACAGCGCTGTATATGTGTGAGTAGGGGTCAGGTCAACCCAGACAGTACAGTACAGGTGAATGTACGTCACCAGGCGTTGAGGCACTGACAGGGTACAATGAAGACTCTCTCAAGGTACCTGCTCTCAGATGTGTAGTAATGATCGTAACAATGTGTGGTTGATAGTATGTGTGGGTGAGTAGACCTCATGATAAGGTGTAGTACGTGAATGTGTATAGGCTCTGGACATTGGCACAATACCCACTCAAACACATGTAGAAGTCAGAGAAGGTTGATAACAGCGGCTGACTTTTACAATGCTTTAATGCAGTACGATACAAGAGACGCAGACATCAGGACATAGTCATTTGACAATACTCAGGAACATTGTATACATGACGATAGTACAATACAGTTAGAATCAACAGTTCATTGATCAGTAAGCTGGGCATATATACGATTGCTGACTACAATCTAACTCCCTTCCTAAAGCCACAGCAGAAATACCCCGCATTACCAGCGGGTGTTGATATATGAGTTTAACAACTCTCTTCTGACACAAGTACATCAGTTACATTGCCTAGCATGCAGCAGGCCGCAGAATATGGCAGGCCTCTAGGTCCAATGGCCTCTGTGGTATTCCTTAGCAAACAAGGTGGGTCAGACCCTGTCCAATATGATACCGCTGAACTAGCGGGATGCATCAAATATAATGTTCTCTGGGCATACACAGGCCCTAAGCAATTAATGTCAGCATAGTTCAAGAGCTCAACTCTCGTATACTTGATAGACTCTTTCCCGCCAAGGGAAAAGTCGCTGAGCTGGTAAAGAAATGTGATACGTGATTCTGATGGTAAAGGAAAATGAATCGAAGGATAATTTACCTTAACAGTCCCTCAGAATAACACTAATAAACACACTCGTCTCCTAGACGATTAGAAATATATCATGGGGAAAACATCTTCAGACTTCTAAGTTCACACACAGAGGGCTTTCTTTCCCCAGGCTTGAAGCCATAAAAAAGACGTCGAAAGCACGTCTTGACACTCTGAAAATTCACAGCTCGACTCCCAGATCGGAAGTCTTTCTTAACAGCCACACAAGCTTGCGCATGCGTCATTAGACGCTAGACCCCCTGAGCTAAAACTCAGGTGGGCGATGTTGAACACATACCAGGAAAAGACTGACCATTCGAGCCTTATATGGTCATGAATTAAGACATCAGCTCTAGTTGCAAACATTCCTAGAAAAGCTAACCATTCAAGCCATATATGGACATACAACCAGACATCGGTTCTAACATTAACTGTTAAATTCAACCCCCAGTAAATCATGAGTAATACCCCTTAGATCAGGAATCAAAAAATAATATCTCCAACTAGACAGGTACATTTAAAAGATTATACACACAGCGAAAACTGTCCGCAACAGATGTTGAGGTTTGTTTTTGGTGGTGTAGGACCTTTGTTGAACAAATTGTTCATAATTGTTGTTAGAGTTATGCCTGTTGTGGTCATACCGAATGGTCCCATTTATCGGCTGACATAAGCGTTTCCCTGACCTTGGACTTGTGGGAAGATCTGTGGCTGGCATTCGAATTCTTCGGAAGGCTTTCAAGCTCTTGGAAAGGGATGTTCCCGTCTAGAAAACCATCTTCAGCCAAGTTGAGTAATCGATCCGCATAGAATTGTACTGGTTCGTGTCTGTCTTGGTGTATTTTGCGAAGTAAAATCCACTCATGTTGTCCATCGGTTATATCACTATAGCGTTGTACAAGCTCTTTCCTCAGTGAATCAAAGGTCTCATTTGGATATGTTTTAGATCTACGACGAAGAAAATCAGTCACCAAAGAATCTGAAGAAAGGTAAGCTATTCTTTTGCGGTCCTCATCACATGCAGCGTTTATAAGAGAAGCAAATTTGTCAATGTCCACTAACCATTTCCTGAAAGACTTAGCATCTCTAGCAAATGGAGTTACGACAGTTCGGACCTGTTGGTACTTGGCGAAATGGTCAACATTACCCAAGGTTTCCGTAATTTTCTGTAGAGCAATCATAGCTGGCTCTGCGTCATCTAGAAGGGGTGTGAGACTTGGTGGAGCTGATTGTTGCTGTTGCTGGATGTTTATTAAGTGTTATTGTTGTTGCTGTTGTAGTAGTAATTGTTGCTGATCAAGCTGCTGTTGCAACGATTGTGGATCCATGATAGTGATTAATAGTGATTAGTGATTAGGTCTGTCTGCTATCACTAAAAAAAAGTGGCTGTTCGCTCGCCAAAATGAGTATGCTTTCACAAACGAAAAGGGCTGGTGGCGGCGTCAATGTTTATAGTATGCTTTCACTAAAGAAAAGAGCTGGCCACGGCGCCAATATAAAGCTAGATGTGACCGGGCTTGGTCACGGCATCAATATGAAGTTAGTGTAACTGGGTCAGTTGGCCAGTCAATGGTGTTGTGCGCATGTAAATATTTTGACATGAGCTAACTCTTTGTACGTTCTGTTTCAAGTGGTTACAGGTGTAGTAAAATCTGCGAGAATAATCGCTCATTTCAGTAAGATTTTAGTCATAAAATGATAATAAATACAACAGCCCTATTGTGTCTGACGGGGATGCTCTCACACGCCAGCATAGCGCTGAATTTAGTGCATAGGAACGGCTTAGAACCGCTCCCCCCGTTTAAACCTACTCGCGTTCCTTGTGACGTACATTTTTAACATTTTGCCCGATTTGATAGAGACTGTGGCAAGACTTACAATTAACGCTTTGGCGGAAGTGCGCCGCAAAATAACTATCTGAATTAACGTATTCTGTCAACTTTAACGCAAATTTAGTAGTAATCCTTATATTTGTTGGTAGTGTTACACGATACAATACAAATTATTAACGCCAATTCTTACCCGCCATGCATTCCCCCCCGTTTCGTTTGACACATTCTGCCATGCAGATATACACGCGCGAGCAAAGCCAGCCAAAGCAAAACCACGCAGACAAATTTATTTTCATCCGTGCGGTAGCATTTCTGACGTAACTGAAACAAGTTAGTTATTTAAAAAATACATGCTAGCGAGAGAGGGGAAGATGGCCGTCTTGTGCAAATTTTATTTGACGATTGGCAGTGGAAAAATTGTAAAATCTAAACCAATATCAAACTGACCATAAAAATCATATGATAATATAGCTTAAAGTTTAATGAGCAAGAATATGTTTGAAATAATATGATAGTCACAATATTAGCCCAGTTATTGAAGAAATACTAAATGTCTACGGACGCACTAACAGACTGACGGTTGTTCCTGCTTGTTAATTTTTTTTTTTCGTTAGTAGGGACGCCGGCTTAGAAATAGCGGCATTGAGGTACATTCAAATTCGCTTGGGTAAACAGAGAGTATAGGGGAAAGGGGGGGCGGTAGGAAAATGTAATCCAAAACGAAACATCTTTTTGTATTGCCATAACTAAGGCAGGCTGGCCAATCGACTACCAGACGCAGAGTTGGGAATTATTTTGTTAAAAAAAAAAAAAAAAAAAACTGCATTTGAATTCTGGTAGTCGAAGGTTTCGATTGGCCAGAGATACAAAATATTAGCAAAAAGCTTTCGCTGCTCAGTGCCAGTTGAGAAAATTTTCATTCAGTTACGCTGAGATCAGCTGTGATAAATTTAAACTTAAATAATAGATGAATATTCACAGTCTGGGCAGAGCACAGGGAAACTGAGGCCATTTCTTCGCAAAGTCAGCGTCAATTGTTTATATTTTCTTGAATTGTGTTAAGGATGCTTATGAATTACTATGTTTATTCCAACTACCAAAGTTAGATACTGCTATGGGGGAAAGTGAAGGACATGCCGGGAGCAGACATTGTTGAGTCCTCACTTTGAAATGTATCTAACTGGTGTATGTTGTCATGATTTTGTTTGAATATTATTACATTAGAATAGTAATAAGCCTCTGTGTTCTATGAACACTATTAAGCATGCCTGAAGCATTTATATTTTAAAAAAGAAACAGAAGAGAAAATCATACCAAAGGAAATGTGGTTACTCCACATTATTGTATTGAGGAAAAATATGTAAACGTACAGTGGCGTATCTGCCATAGGGACCTAAGGTGTGGTCACAGCAAGGTGGGAGTCATGTAAAATTAGGGGCGAGTGCCCCTGTAAGGCACGCGAGGCTGACCCCATACCTCCTTAGGAGAATAACAAATATAGTGAGTGATCAGATGTAAAAGGCCAGGGTATCCTTTTGTTGCAGAGGTTCTATTTCCAAGTGCCATCTGGTGACAGTAAACCTGCTGAGTCAGAAACATACTATCAAGTCTCCGACCCTTCATATGCTGTTAACAGATAACGGGAGGAGCTTGGTGCACGTTTGAAAGAGATTTTCTGCATCTACATAGTGTATTTCATTCTACCAAGGAACCCCAGGTGATGAGTTAGGCATCTGGGTACATCTGACACTTTCGCTTTAAGAAACACTGATATTTCAACATATACTCAGGAAGTTTTGGGGCGTAATGAAACTAAAGCCCCTCATACACAGTGACTCTCCCTGCTAGATTAATACAGTATAAGCTGTGAACATTTCCCACAGGACAGAGATAAATATATATATATATTAACTTTATAGTGTTGGGCAAATTGTCCACACATACTTTTTAGTTGATCCTTTTTATGTAAACTATCTTGTCCTCATTTTCAAAGACCTGTCCAAGAGATATGACTGGACAGGCAAAATAAATTGTACAGAAAAGATTAATTTAAAAGAAAACTTTAACCACTGTTTTATTCACTTCCTCATAGAAAATTAAAGTGTTTTTGTGGTGTGTACCATCATCTCATTTCTCCCCTAGACACTAGGTACATCATACACCATACACTAGAGCCACAAGAGTGACCGTGTGAGATCTAGGGAGGTAGCGTTAGGCACCCTGCACATAATTCATCATCATCATCTTTTTAGAGTCAGGGCCTTTATGTGCTTGACCTCACACGGTTTATGCAGACACCGATTTCATTCTTTGTTAGGATACCATCAGAACCTCCCCAGCAAAATCAACTTTGCTACATAAATTGGTAGGCTTGTCCGGGCATTTGAATCCAAGTTTCGCTCTGCGGCTGTACAGACTGCTAAAGAGATGGGCATGGATGGAGCAGAGCTGGTTCAATATGTAACTTCAGAGGTGGATAAATTTATTGCTCGGGAAGATAAAAGATTAGAGAAAGAAGCAGAAAGAAAGTTAGAGGCTGACAAAGAAATTAAGAGGTTGCAGATTGAGGCTGACAAGGAGGCTAGGGCATTGGAGGCAGAAGAAAAGAGACTGGCTGCAAAAAGAGAAGAAAGAAGACAGGCTGCAGAGAGGGAAGCAGAAAAGGAGGAGAAGAGATTACAGAGGGAGCATGAGTTGCGACTAAGGGAGTTAGAATTTCAAGGCCATGCTCCTGAAAATGGTGCCAGCCCCTTTGCCTCAGATGCCACTGCTAGTCAGGGAGCTTCAACCTCAGCTATGGGTTTTCATGTAGACCATTTTGTTGAGAAAGACGATGACATAGAAGGGTACTTAAGTAGGTTTGAACTGTTAGCCACTACTTATGGGTTAGAAAGAGAAAGATGGGGGGTAAAGTTGTCTCAGAGTCTTCGGGGAACAGCTTATGAAGTGTTTTCCAAAATGAGCAGGGATGACCAAGACAACTATGACATGTTGAAGCAGGCTCTTCTGTTAAGATACGAAAAGAACGGAGAGTTTTATAGAAATAAATTTAGGAATGCCAGGCTACTGTCGGGTGAGACCTATCACCAGTTCTCCGCCCGGTTAGAAACGTATATGGAGAAATGGGCTATTTTGGGGAAAACCCAAGATCTCAAAGAGATGATACTCATTGAACAGATGAGAGAGTCCATGGCTCCAGACATGAGAAGGTTTCTCATGGAACAGGGTGCGGAGAGGCTGGGTGAGATAATAAATGTCGCTGAAAGGTATCAGGCAGCCCAGGCGGAAGTAGCTGGAACCAAGAAGAAACCAGTAGATCAGCATAAGGCTCCTCAAAACTATAATAAATTTGATAACAGAGGTAACCAGAACTTTGATAGGCCTCGAAATGATTTTAAAAATACAATCTCACATTTCAATGACAGAAGGAATGATGAAAGAAAACCCTTTCATCAAAGTAGATTATATTGTAGTCGGTGTAGGATGGACAACCATAACACCGAAAATTGTAGAAGGAAACCTGTAGTAATGTCCACGCTTCAGGTCAGGTCGACTCCTAGAAAGGAGGAGGAACCACCAAAAACAATGTCTCGTAAACAGTAGAGAAAGGCACAGGCTGAAGATAGGTCACTGAAGCCGTGTTTTGAGAAACTCCAAAAACTCCATACCCCTCCTAGGAAAGGAGATTTCTATTTGGATGATGGACTGCTTTGCAGGGCGGATAAAGCAGGATTATCCGGTGTGGACAGGTAGTAGTGCCATCGAAATATAGGACACGAGTTATGAGACAAACACATGTTCTATATGGTGAACACCAGAAGATGGGTACCACATGCAAAAGAACATCTGTTGGATATTTCTGGCCCGGAGAAGTTGAAGACATAAGAAAATTTGTCGAGGACTGCGAACAGTGCAGCAAGAAAAATTCCACAGGGTGCAAAAATAATAACCAAATGCAAGAGAAGCATTATGGTAAACCTGGGCCAGAAAATAAAGAGGGAACACCCACACGTGGGAAAATGAATCGGGACCTAGACACACCAGGGGGCAAACTTAGGCCTGGAAAGAAAAATAAATATAATAAGGTTGACCAAGGGAAATGGGAACCCCCTTTTCACAGACAGTCTTCACTCGAATGTTTTACAATGGCCACTATGCAGCGAGTACAAAGAACTGTTATACCCCAGAATAAGCCAAAAATCCCTCGGTCGGACTTATGTAAACTGGAGGAAGATAAAAGAGAGCGAAGTTCTCTCAATTTGAATTTGAACCTGAGGGGAGACAACCCCAGGAAACGAATTGGTAGTGGTAGATTATTGTGTGGTGACACAAGGGAGAAACGTCCGCAAAACAAAGCTTCTAATGTAAAGGACCTGACAGGTGCCATGAATACTATGTCAGAAAAATTAAAAGTCCATATGTAACTTTGTTAAGGACCTGGACAGATGAGAAGGCAGAGGAGACTGTTACCTCATCATATCAATATGTGAACGAACTGACCACTCGTCTAAAAACTAGTTGGAAACTGGCCAATGATAATTTAAGACAAGCAAGGAAAAAGCATGCTGCTTACTATAATAAAAAAGCTAAGGATAGGGAACTTGTTGTAGGAGAGAAGGTACTTCTTCTATTGCCAGGCAGCAACAATAAACTTCAGATCGGATGGCAAGGACCATATACCGTTTTGGAAAAGGTATCCAGAACAAATTACAAGATAGACAAAAAGGGAAAGGAAAAAGTCTATCATGTGAACCTTTTGAAGAAATATCTGGACAGACAAATCCAGGAAGGAACACATCTAATGGCCTTGTCTATCGCAACCGAAATGAAAAATAACCCGCTCCCCTCATTCGAATATCCACTGAAACCCAGTGAAACGTTTGCACAGGTGAAAATCAGTAATCACTTGACAAAAGGACAGAGGGAGAAGGTTCAACAAGTCCTTGAAAAACATACAGATGTGTTAACGGATAAACCGGGGCACACAAATTTGTTGCAATATGATATGAAACTACTAGACCCAGCACCTATCTGTATGAGGCCCTATTCTATTCCGTTCGCTAAGGAAAAAGCATTGAAAGAGGAGATTGAATATTTGTTACAAGAAGGGATTTTTTCTCACAGTGAGTCTCCTTATAGTTCCTGTGTGGTTTTGTTGCGGAAACCATCGGGAGAACATAGACTGTGCATAGATTACAGGAAACTGAATGCTGTCACATAAGGTCAGGTGGATCCATTACCTGATACTACACAACTATTTGCCAGGCTGAACAAGGCAAAATATTTTTCTAAGGTGGATCTTAGCAAAGGCTATTACCAAATTCCAGTTAAGCCTGAGGTTCGACCTTATTTAGCCTTCAGCACCTCGGAAGGTCATTAGGAGTTCAACATGTTACCATTTGGGTTGAAAAATGCCCCGAGTGTGTTTTCTAGGATGATGCGAAAATTGCTGGATCCCCTGAAAAATCCATGTATTTCGAATTTTATGGATGATATCCTCATTGCTACGGAAACATTTGAGGAACACGTTACCTCTTTGAATATGCTGTTTGATAGACTCAGAGAGGCTAACTTAACCGCTAGGCCAACAAAATGTTGTATTGGTTGTAAAGAGTTGGAATTCTTGGGACACACGGTACATCAGGGTAGCATGACCCCTGATCCCAAGAATCTGGAAAAATTGAAAAAAGCGCCTAGACCACAAACAAAAAAAAGATGTGCGATCTTTCGTGTCGTTGTGTGGTTTCTACCAAAAGTACATTAAACATTTTAACTCTATATGTGCTCCACTGACGGATTTAACTCGCAAAGGTCAACCTGATACTATAATTTGGTCCGCACAGTGTGAATTGGCTTACCAGGAGTTAAAAGAAAAACTCACAAGCAGGCCAGTATTGCAATTGCCTGACTTGAATAAAGAATTTGTCGTGAGAAGTGACGCAAGCAATGTGGGCCTAGGCGCTACATTGTTGCAAAGGTCCTCCTCACAAGAGGGAGAATTGAACCCAGTCGCTTATGCAAGCCGCAAGTTGAAAAAGGCGGAACAAAATTATTTAACAAGTGAAAAGGAATGTCTAGCTTTGATATGGGCTATTAAAAAATTCCAGATTTATCTATATGGCAGGACATTTGTGGTCCAAACGGATCATTCATCACTCGTGTTCTTGTCCCAGGCCAAGCATGAAAATTCCAGATTATTGAGATGGTCTTTATTATTGCAGCCATACTCATTTCTGATAGAATATATCCCGGCCCTAAGAACATAGGTGCAGACTTTTTGAGCAGACATCCTTGTGATGAAGATCAGAAAAAAACGCATAAGACTTCATTGAGCTAAGTTATCTCGCAGATTATAACCTGCAAATAAATGCATGTTTTTAAGATGGGAGGTGTGTAGTAAAATCTGCAAGAATAATCGCTCATTTCAGTAAGATTTTAGTCATAAAATGATAATAAATACAACAGCCATATTGTGTCTGACGGGGATGCTCTCACACGCCAGCATAGCGCTGAATTTAGTGCATAGGAACGGCTTAGAACCGCTCCCCCCGTTTAAACCTACTCGCGTTCCTTGTGACGTACATTTTTAACATTTTGCCCGATTTGATAGAGACTGTGGCAAGACTTACAATTAACGCTTTGGCGGAAGTGCGCCGCAAAATAACTATCTGAATTAACGTATTCTGTCAACTTTAAAGCAAATTTAGTAGTAATCCTTACATTTTTTGGTAGTGTTACACGATACAATACAAATTATTAACGCCAATTCTTACCGGCCATGCATTCTCTCCCCCCCCCCCCCCCCCCCCCCCCCCCCCCCCCCCCCCCTTTTCGTTTGACACATTCTGCCATGCAGATATACACGCGCAAGCAAAGCCAGCCAAAGCAAAACCACGCAGACAAATTTATTTTCATCCGTGCGGTAGCATTTCTGACGTAACTGAAACAAGTTAGTTATTTAAAAAATACATGCTAGCGAGAGAGGGGAAGATGGCCGTCTTGTGCAAATTTTATTTGACGACTGGCAGTGGAAAAATTGTAAAATCTAAACCAATATCAAACTGACCATAAAAATCATATGATAATATAGCTTAAAGTTTAATGAGCAAGAATATGTTTGAAATAATATGATAGTCACAATATTAGCCCAGTTATTGAAGAAATACTAAATGTCTACGGACGCACTAACAGACTGACGGTTGTTCCTGCTTGTTAATTTTTTTTTCGTTAGTAGGGACGCCGGCTTAAAAATAGCGGCATTGAGGTACATTCAAATTCGCTTGGGTAAACAGAGAGTATAGGGGGAAAGGGGGGCGGTAGGAAAATGTAATCCAAAACGAAACATCTTTTTGTATTGGCATAACTAAGGCAGGCTGGCCAATCGACTACCAGACACAGAGTTGGGAATTATTTTGTTTTAAAAAAAAAAGAAAAAAAGAACTGCATTTGAATTCTGGTAGTCGAAGGTTTCGATTGGCCAGAGATACAAAATATTAGCAAAAAGCTTTCGCTGCTCAGTGCAAGTTGAGAAAATTTTCATTCAGTTACGCTGAGATCAGCTGTGATAAATTTAAACTTAAATAATAGATGAATATTCACAGTCTGGGCAGAGCACAGGGAAACTGAGGCCATTTCTTCGCAAAGTCAGCGTCAATTGTTTATATTTTCTTGAATTGTGTTAAGGATGCTTATGAATTACTATGTTTATTCCAACTACCAAAGTTAGATACTGCTATGGGGGAAAGTGAAGGACATGCCGGGAGCAGACATTGTTGAGTCCTCACTTTGAAATGTATCTAACTGGTGTATGTTGTCATGATTTTGTTTGAATATTATTACATTAGAATAGTAATAAGCCTCTGTGTTCTATGAACACTATTAAGCATGCCTGAAGCATTTATATTTAAAAAAAGAAACAGAAGAGAAAATCATACCAAAGGAAATGTGGTTACTCCACATTATTGTATTGAGGAAAAATATGTAAACGTACAGTGGCGTATCTGCCATAGGGACCTAAGGTATGGTCACAGCAAGGTGGGAGTCATGTAAAATTAGGGGCGAGTGCCCCTGTAAGGCACGCGAGGCTGACCCCATACCTCCTTAGGAGAATAACAAATATAGTGAGTGATCAGATGTAAAAGGCCAGGGTGTCCTTTTGTTGCAGAGGTTCTATTTCCAAGTGCCATCTGGTGACAGTAAACCTGCTGAGTCAGAAACATACTATCAAGTCTCCGACCCTTCATATGCTGTCAACAGATAACGGGAGGAGCTTGGTGCACGTTTGAAAGAGATTTTCTGCATCTACATAGTGTATTTCATTCTACCAAGGAACCCCAGGTGATGAGTTAGGCATCTGGGTACATCTGACACTTTCGTTTTAAGAAACACTGATATTTCAACATATACTCAGGAAGTTTTGGGGCGTGATGAAACTACAGCCCCTCATACACAGTGACTCTCCCTGCTAGATTAATACAGTATAAGCTGTGAACATTTCCCACAGGACAGAGATAAATATATATATATATATATATTAACTTTATAGTGTTGAGCAAATTGTCCACACATACTTTTTAGTTGATCCTTTTTATGTAAACTATCTTGTCCTCATTTTCAAAGACCTGTCCAAGAGATATGACTGGACAGACAAAATAAATTGTACAGAAAAGATTAATTTAAAAGAAAACTTTAACCACTGTTTTATTCACTTCCTCGTAGAAAATTAAAGTGTTTTTGTGGTGTGTACCATCATCTCATTTCTCCCCTAGACACTAGATACATCATACACCATACACTAGAGCCACAAGAGTGACCGTGTGAGATCTAGGGAGGTAGCGTTAGGCACCCTGCACATAATTCATCATCATCATCTTTTTAGAGTCAGGGGCCTACATGTGCTTGACCTCACACGGTTTATGCAGACACCGATTTCATTCTTTGTTAGGATACCATCAGAACCTCCCCAGGAAAATCAACTTTGCTACAACAGGTCTTCCGCCTGAGATGGAAATTCTTGACCTTAGTTTATTTTTCTTCCCAAAGTTCGTTCGTACCCTTTTAGGTTTAGTGAAAAGCAATACCTCGTGGAAAATTATTATGTTGCATGATGTTAGAAAGACTGAAATTGCATGTAGACGAAAAGATCAGAGAAGAACAAGCGGGTTTCAGGCCGAAAGGATCATGTATTGATCAAATATTCACACTAAGAACAATTATAGAAGAATCATTTGAAATGCAATCACCACTTATTATCACCTTCGTCGATTTTCAAAAAGCCTTTGATAGTCTACACCGCCCATCATTGTGGAAGTTACTTACAATCTATGGTTTTCCAACAAAATATGTGAATATAATCAAAGCGCTATATGACAATGCAAGATGTTGTGTTAGAACAAATAAAGGAAATACAGAATGGTTTACAGTAGAAACAGGGGCGAAACAGGGCTGTATTATGTCACCACTACTTTTTGGAATAGCTATTGATTGGGTTATGAAAAACTATACCCACAACGAACAATTAGGTATAATTGACAGATGGAAAGTCCCTGGAAGACCTTGATTTTGCAGATGATTTAGCATTCTTAAGTCCAACACCCAGACAGGCCCAAGAAGCAGTAAATAATCTTTGTCATCTCTCGGTTAAAATAGGTCTCCAAATAAATGCCTCTAAAACTAAAGTTATGAACTTTTCTAACGAGACCTTCGATATCATCCTGAACTGGGAAAAAACTACAGAAAGTTGAAAGTTTCAATTATTTAGGCAGTAAAATGACTCAGGATGGTGACACAACAAGAGAAATTCATACTAGAATTGCTTTGGCAGCTAGCGCCTTTAATAGATTATCTAACATTTGGAAATTACGATCACTGAATATACATACCAAGCTTCCTCTGTTTAATTCGAATGTTATCTCAGTGTTAACATACGACTGTGAAAGTTGGAAAATAACAAAATCATTGGAGAACAAGCTGAATACATTCGAGAACAAATGTCTTAGAAAACTCATGAACATCAGTTGGAAAGAATTCAAGACTAATCGACAAATAACACTAGTCAACAAATTTTCAAAAGTTTTTTGTACCAGAAATTAAATATACCATTTCTTATTGATTTTGATATGCTGATTTCAAATATCATAATGAAATTCACCAATTGGCTCTGGTTTTTTTTTAAATGATGAATTTACATTACAGTAATACAAATAATGTATGCTTGTTTAATTCTCTGGGGTGAACAGCTAGTCTTTCTACTTTAGCATTATAAAAATTGTGGTTACATACTCAATTAATTGATATTTCAACATAAAATGATAGAAAAAAATAAAAACATTATTTAAAGTTCACATATCATGTTTTTAAAAGGCACATTTGAACCCATTCCGTCATTATTCAGTCGCTGTTCGAGCTCTCTTTGCTTGCTTCTTGTAGTCAATCGATGAGGTGTCTCTTGTCACAGTCCAACAGTAATCAGCAAGCATTGAAGGGCTCCAATTGCCTTGATACCTTGTCTCCATAGCAGCAATGTCCTGGTGAAATCGTTCACCATGCTCATCACTGACCGCTCCACAGTTTGACGTAAAGAAATCCAGATGAGAATTTAGAAAATGAATTTTCAAAGACATGTTGCAGCAAAGACTCTTATACTTCAGATGGAGATTTTCTACAATTTCATTGTAATTATCAGATCTGTTGTTTCCAAGAAAATTGTCCACCACTGACTTAAATGCTAGCCATGCTGCTTTTTCCTTGCCATGCAACACGGAAAGAAACTCATCATCATGAAGAAGTTTTCGAATTTGCGGACCAACAAATACTCCCTCTCTTATTTTAGCTTCACTCAGTCTTGGAAACTTTCTGATGAGGTATTTGAAAGCCTCATCTGTTTTCTCCATTGCCTTGACAAAGTTTTTCATGAGACCCAGCTTAATGTGCAAGGGTGGCAACAAAATCTTGCTGGTGTCGACAAGTGCTGGGTTCTCAACGTTCTTACTGCCAGGCTGCAATGACTGCCTGATTGGCCAATATCTTCTGGTGTAATGGTCACTTCATGCACGGCTATTCCACTCACAGAGAAAGCAACAGTACTTGGTGTATCCACCCTGTAGTCCAAGCAAAAGAGCGACCACTTTTAAGTCACAGCAAAGTGACCAATGATGATGATTGTAGTTTATACACTTCAAAAGCTGCTTAATGTTTTCATAAGTTTCTTTCATATGAACTGTGTGACCAACTGGAATTGACGGTAACACATTACCATTATTCAACAAAACAGCTTTAAGACTCGTCTTGGATGAATCAATGAAAAGCCTCCACTCTTCCGGTATGTAATTGATTTTGAGGGTTGCCATTAAACCAGAAATGTTGTGGCACGCAGAAAGGTCACCCTCTTTGAAAAAGCGGCTTCTGGCGGTTCCTATACACAGAAATTGTAACATCTTCTGCCAGGAGATTCCACTGTTGCAATCTGGAACCCAAAAGCTCCGCCTTGTTCTTTGGTAAACTCAGATCTCTTACAAGATCATTCAGTTCACCTTGGGTTATTAAGTGTGGTTTAGTGGATGTAGTTTGCTCAAAATCTGGGTCGCTTGAGGTTGATGGTTCAGGACCACCAATGTCCTCTTCTTCATCAGTGGAAGCAGCTGAAAGTGATTCTGGCACTTTGGGAACTGGTAGGTCATCGCCATGTGGTACCGGACGTATTGCAGAGGGGATGTTTGGATATTCCAGAGTCCATTTTTTTCTTCTTTGATATGCCTTTCCCAATTGGAGGGACCATGCAAAAGTAACAGTTGTTGAGATGATCAGTGGGCTCTCTCCAAATCATTGGGACTGCAAAAGGCATAGCTTGCCTTTTGCCAGTCAACCACAGTTTAAGATGTGCTGCACATGTATTGCAGCATATGTGTGGCGCCCAGCTCTTATCTTGATCTCTTATTCTGCAGCCAAAATACAAACTGTATGCCTTCTTAATCACTTTAGTTATATTTCGTTTTTGTGATAGAAATGTCACCTCACCACATATATAACATAAATTATTAGCACTGTTCACACATGTCCTAGGCATTTCTAACTACGATACTTTTGATAAGGACAAATGTACTAACTAATGGCAAAATTTTATCAGAGATAAGATATTTATACACAAAGGTGATGTAATCATAGGTAGGATTGCATCAACAACTTCTAGTTACATTTTTATTGGTCATTAGAAAAAATTATGCAATCGCCCACAACAGTTGCGTCATATATATAAATTGACCGTAATTAAATAAACTAGTATCATATATCTTGAAAACTAGAGCCAATCAACATTTTTTAATGTCATTTTCGTTTTCAGCACACAAAAATTAGTTAAGATCAGCTATTTTCATTTCTGGTACATTTTGGTTGTTGACTAGTGTAAGAGAAGACTCTAAGCAGAAATATGTCTCCTACTATATAAGGAAAAGACGATGGTCATATATCGGTCATGTCCTACGAATGCAAAACAACAGAATACCACAACAGGCGCTCACTTGGGTTCCTGGGGGTAAGAGGAAAAAAGGAAGACCAAAAGAAACACTTAGAAGAACAATAATAAGAGAAGGAAGAACGTTGGGCCTAAATAATGTGCAAGAGTTAAGAGGAGTGGCGTCACAACGAACAACCTGGAGAGCACTGGTTTCTGCCTTATGCGCCGTGTTTGGTGCTTAAAGAAATTATTATTATTATTAATACCTCTAGTAATGGTTTGTCGAATAATCCAACTGTAATATTCCAAAGAAAACTCAGCAATGTAGAAAAATAAAATATAGTTTATTAACGTCATTAGAACAGCAATGTTATTGACTCAATGGTGAAGTACTTGTTTCTTACGCTTACACAAAATAGTGAGTATCCAAAATTAAAGTGTATATCCACAGGAATAATATATCCAACAGAATAAAATACAAACTTGTCTACTTAAAAACTAACTTGTCTACTTAAAAATACTTGTCTAACTTGAAAACTTGTCAAGTTAAAAAACTTGTTTTGATAATCTCAAAGACGAAGTTCACCTAACACTATCTGTAAAATCCTCTCGCCTAATGAATCCTAAAAATCTGTAAAAGCCTGTCTATCGCCCACGTCTCTCCTTTTTATACTATTTCTTCTTTTTTTTCACGCCAATTTTCACACGATGCTTTCTTTTCTCACACGGTACAATTATCTACATTTGCACACGCCTTCTCCGCTTTTCGACTTTTTCCACACGTCTCTCTCTCTAACAACGGAAAAAACCCAAATTATCAACTCTCACTTTCACAAAATTTTCCATTTAAAAACGTGCATTTACTATTTTTTTTGTTCTGGGACAGCTTTACAATGCCTCTCTCAAAGCCGTGAACTTTTCATGATACTGTGTTTTGTGCAAAAATGCCTTAACTGCTTTTAACGTGTTATTCTCATTCTATGTGGTTTTAACACGTATAAATGGTAGTGTATGCCAAGCGGTCACACACACAGCTCTGATATAATCCCTACTTTGTGCCCGTGCTGCACCGAGAGGACCCCCCAGATGTTGCCTAGACCAAAAAAGGCTGCTCCCGCTTTGTTCACTCTGTTGTTGATGTCTTTGCTTGCTCCGCCGTCTGGTGTTACTATGCATCCTAGGTATGTGAAGGTGTCTGTCTGTTCCAGTTGCCAATTCCATACTGATATGGGCTCAGGGTTGCTCACATTGAGCGTCATGACCTATTACTTCTTTAGATTGATAAGGGAGTTTCGTACCAAGAGGCAAAGCACAGAGTGGCGGCAAGCACACTGTGTAACAAACGCGAAGACAGCCTATGTGAACAAGTCAGACAGCTTAGGTCAGAGGTGAGAGAACTGAAACAAAAACTACAAAAAAAAAAAAAAGAGAAAACCATCAGCCACACAACAACAGAACCTCAAATGTCAGAAGCGATGAAAACACGGGTAGCGTGGAAAGTGCACAAGTGTTACTCGATATGAAACTAGTACATCAACAAATACAAGACGACGTTGCAAAGTTGGCAGAATTAAAATCCGAAACTGAAGAGATCATTAAAAGAACACAAGTAGAAAGACAGGTCATCACTTACATTGCAAGCAAAATAACAGAGAGATACAACCAGCAGCAAAGCGAAAAATCGCTGAAGGAAATACTACAGGACCTTACACCAACATTCATCTACAAAACCCTACAACATATAGAGATAGGAAAGACGACACAACAGGGAAACAACACAAATAAGCACAAACAGAGCAGAGCAAGTACACACATGGAATAAAGAGGCGACAATATAATGAATGGGCAAACGACGTCAGACAGCAGTTGCAAAGGGTCCTTTTCAGGACTTTAACGGCTAAAATCGACTTAGCCTGTAAGAATCGCAAAATCTACCCTAATTATAACCAAGTGGTTGAACAGGGTATCATGACGGCGATATTCAAACATAAGAAAAAAAAAAAAAAACTGACACTTAACGCAAAATATACCCCAAATATAACTGTTAGGTTGAACAGGGTATAACTGCAATATAGTCGACGTAAGTAAAAAAAAAAAAAACTGTGACACTTGAGTCGTGGTCCAGCGTTGGCGTAGCTAGCGAGTCCTTTGCATATGGATAATGTTAGTCCTTTTCAGGACTTAGTATCTATCGACGCTGACCGGGCTAGCAATCAGGTTGGATTGCACAAGAGTTCACATACAACCGGTGTTCCACTGAACACTGAGGAAGTACGGGGAGCCTTGGCGTAGCTGGTGAGTCCTTATTAGGGCAAGTCCTTTTCAGGGCTTTATGCTAGCAGGTGGATAATGTTAGTCCTTCTCAGTACCGTACTTAGTATCTATCAACGCTGACCGGGCTTAAGTTAACGGAGTTCACTTATTTTTTAATGGCAAATGCGCTCTGATATAACCAAATAGGTTGAAAGGAACGCGCCTCGCCACAAGAAGGCAAAAACCAAACCAAACTGTGACACTTTAAAAAAATTGTTAATTCAAGTCGCCTGCTTTGTTACTCTTGCCCTGGCATTGTTGTCATCCATATTGTTAATGTTCACTGAGATATGCAATGTCCAGCCCAGATTCCATTCTCTTAACTTCTTGACGAATACTTTGGATGTTTTCCTAGGCTACTATCCCTGTAACGGGCTCTCTGTAAGTCAATGTTAATAAGTTGCTTATGCCCCATTCACCCCATGTCATTGCTGAGAATCTCTGAAGAGACAAAGACAGAATATGCATACTGTACCTTCATGATCTATGTCGTACCAGACGACTAATATGACGTTAGGTTGTGCATAGGGCTGGCAACCTTATTATGAACAACTAATTGTCACAGGAACCACTGCTGCAACAGCATGTGAATGCTTTGTGCAGGCTTCCGGCAAGGGAACTAACTGCACTGGTGACTTCAGGCTCCACAAGGAGCAGAATGGAAAATGATTGCACTATGACATCTGACTTTCGATTTGGAACTGATGACACTATGACACCTGACTTTCGATTTGGAACTGATGACACTATGACATCTGACTTTCGATTTGGAACTGATGACAATATGACATCTGACTTTCGATTTGGAAATGATGACACTATGACATCTGACTTTCGATTTGGAAATGATGACACTATGACATCTGACTTTCGATTTGGAACTGATGACACTATGACATCTGACTTTCGATTTGGAACTGATGACACTATGACATCTGACTTTCGATTTGGAACTGATGACACTATGACATCTGACTTTCAATTTGGAACTGATGACACTATGACATCTGACTTTCGATTTGGAACTGATGACACTATGACATCTGACTTTCGATTTGGAACTGATGAAATGGTTTGGTTTTAAGGACTATCTTCATTCATCATCTCATCTCAGCCCGTAACCCGTCATGGGTCGTAGGGGTGCCATGGTGGAAGCATCAGCAGACAGGGTCCTCCACTGCTCTCTATCCTCAGCAATGCGTACAAGTGTGGAAAAACCGTGTCCTGCCCATTCTTTGATGTTATCAGCCCAGGATTTTCTCTGCCTTCCTCTTCTCCGTTTACCTTCGACTGTTCCCTGAAGGATCGTTTTCGAAAGGGAGTCATGACGAGTTACATGCCCAAACCAGGCAAGCTTTCGACGTTTCACTATTGACAAAAGTGGTTCTTGGTGGCCTGCATAGGTGTTTATCTTCTCTCTAACATAGACATTTGTTTTGTGCTCTTTATAGCAAATGCGCAGAATTCTTCTATAACATTTATGCTCGAAAGCCTGAATCCTTCGCTCCGTATCTGCAGTGAGTGTCCAGCCCTCACACCCATACAAGAGAATAGATAATACAAGTGATTTGTATAATTTGATCTTCACAGGAAAACTGATGTTACTTTTCCAGATCACATTCAACCTTGTCATGGCAGCTGAGGCCATCTCAAGTCTTGTCTTGATTTCTTTACTTGATCTTCCATCACTACATATAGTGGACCCGAGATATTTAAAGGTGTTAACTTCTTCTAATGTTTGCCCATTTAATGTAATGTTGGTCGGAACATGTTTCTTATGGCTATTCACCAATATCTTGCTTTTTTCTATATTAATTTCCATCCCATACGTTCTTGTTACTTTCTCCAGTCTAGAGGTAAGGTCTTGAAGTTCTGATTCTGATCCAGCTATCAGATCAATATCATCAGCAAAACGTAGGTTGCACAGAGGTCGGCCTCCAATCGATATGGTTGATTTATAATCGTAGAGAGCCTCCTGCATAATATGTTCTAGATATATATTAAAGAGCACTGGTGACAGGATACATCCTTGGCGAACTCCTACAGTTGTTTTGAAAAATTCTCCAATGTCGTTGCTTGCAAAAACAGCACTGCTTGCGTCCTTGTATAGTGCTTCAATGATATCTATGATGTTAGTATCAAAATTGAATTTTCTCATTACTTGCCATAAGCCTTCATGCCAGACTCGATCGAAGGCTTTTGTGAAATCGATGAAGTTATGGTATAAATCGTGTTGATGTTGGAGATGTTTTTCGATAAGTAATCTAATATTGAAGATTTGTTCTGAGGTACTTCTTTTTGGTCTAAAGCCAGCCTGTTCCTCTGACAAGATTTCTTCTGATTTCTGTTTTATTCTGTTCAAAAGTATCTTTAACATCACCTTACTTGGATGACTAATAAGGCTAATGGTTCTGTAGTTCTTGCACATTTTTAGATTTCCTTTCTTTGGAAGCGGTATTACTAATGACTGCGTCCATTCTTTTGGCCATTTTTTGGTACTCCATATCTTCTGGCAAATTGTTGTCATGATTTTTACTATATCTGGTCCTCCATATTTCAAGAGCTCTGCTGGTATATTATCCACACCCGGTGACTTCCCTCCTTTCATCGAACATATAGCCTCTTCCACTTCTTCCCGTAATATTGCTGCATTTCCAAGTTCCCTGTTTTCGCACTTAATGTTGTTTAATATGCCTAAGTCAGTGTCAAGTTTACAGTTATATAATTCTTTACAATATTCTCAATATTTACTATCTTCATTGTACACTGACAACTCCAACAGTGCTGTGATCTCTTCCCTAAAATCACACTTTTCTTTGAAAACATTGAAGTAGACGTCTGAGAGTGAACGTAGAAGAAGAAGAAGACCACACAAGGAAAATCTCAGCACAATGCACAAACTCTGTAGCACCGGCGAGAATCTCAATATGTGTATATAGGAATCACACATTCTATAAATATTTTTGTGGTGGGTAGATTGCTAATTTATTTTAATTTTGCCAGGGCAGCGACCTTATGGCCTACTCTTTACGATTTCCAACTGCCGTGGAATTTTTAACGTGCGAAACTTGCACACGGGACCTCCTATTTTGTTCACCCTTATCCGAGAAGTCTAGGCATCCGATTCCACTACCAGTGGATAGTAGGACATCATTAAGACCACTGGTTCTGAAAACAATTTCCATAAATTATATTCCTTCTACTGGGAAACGAACCCAGTACCTTTAGAATTCGAGGCGGACGCCATACCTCTTAGCCACTTCGATCCCTAACTGATGGAACGAACCAGGCAAACAACAGTGGAACAGGAGGTGAGGACAAGACTCTGGCATTGGATACGGCACAAATTAAGATAGTACTACAAGGCATCCCCTGTTCTGAAATCCCCAGGGTAAGAGGAAAGATTAAAAACACACGGGGAAGAGAGCTGGAGGTAGATATGAAAGGGATAAAGAGACCCATTTTGGATGGCACAGGACATAATAGTTTAGCATGTTGTTGTTGAGAACATGTGCTTCAGTGGGAGCTAAAGGGTGTTGATTTATATTACATTTAGACTTCAAGTGACTCCTTATATTAGGATCCATCTCCTAGTATGCAGCATTCAAAGCCGAGCTTAAGGACTTCTTTGTCTTCTAGAGCAACGCTCCGCAACCGGTGTGCCGCGGTACACTGGCGTGCCGCCGATGTCTGCCTGGTGTGCCATGACACCAGGCAGAATACATCAAATAACGGTATTCAAAAATATACGTTATGTTGAAATATTTCGAAAGAATCTCACACTTAAGATTTTACAAATAATAAGTTCAGTTATCATCATCCGCCGATTCATCACAAACAATTAATGAGCATGTCTTATGATTGTTTGGAATTTTAAAATATTTACCATACCCACCGATGTGTGCGATGGAATTTTGAAAGGCACTTTAAGTGTGCCGCGAAGTGAAAAAGGTTGCGCAGGACTGTTCTAAAGCAGGGGTTCTAAACCTTCGTGCCATGGGCCCCCTTTGATTGTCCGATAAAGACCACATACCCCTTTAATTGTTCATCAAAGGCTATGGATCCCTTTTCATTGATGCATAAGTAAAAATGTTGCATAGAAATAGTGCACTGTCTTAAAAAGAACAACAATCGTAAAGCTTATAAATAGGCATACTGAAATACAAGAACAACCTGTAAGGAAAGAATATATTTCTTTAAATGCAAAAATCTATGACAATTTTCTGAGTAAAAATGTTGGTGAAAATAAAATTATAATTTTTATGTTATGAACACGGATCCCCCCCAGACTGCATTGATGGATGGGTCGCAGGTTAAAAAGCCCTGTTCTGGAAGTACCGGGATTTTTGTCTTTTAACTTCAAAATAGTGTTAGCATTCTTCATAGATTGGGTCTTTAAAGAAAACGAAAAAAAAAAAAAAAAAATTAAAGTATCAGTGACACTTTTGTGTCATCTTTCTCTTTGATTGGGTAATTGGAAGGAACATTCAGTTAAAGTTAGTGATACTTTTGGTGTCATCTTTCTCTTTGATTGGGTAATTGGAAGGAACATTCAGTTAAAGTTAGTGACACTTTTGGTGTCATCTTTCTCTTTGATTGGGTAATTGGAAGGAGCATTCAGTTAAAGTTAGTGACACTTTTGGTGTCATCTTTCTCTTTGATTGGGTAATTGGGAGGAACATTCAGTTAAAGTTAGTGACACTTTTGGTGTCATCTTTCTCTTTGATTGGGTAATTGGAAGAAACATTCAGTTAAAGTTAGTTATACTTTTGGTGTCATCTTTCTCTTTGATTGGGTAATTGGAAGAAACATTCAGTTAAAGTTAGTGACACTTTTGGTGTCATCTTTCTCTTTGATTGGGTAATTGGGAGGAACATTCAGTTAAAGTTAGTGACACTTTTGGTGTCATCTTTCTCTTTGATTGGGTAATTGGAAGAAACATTCAGTTAAAGTTAGTGATACTTTTGGTGTCATCTTTCTCTTTGATTGGGTAATTGGAAGAAACATTCAGTTAAAGTTAGTGACACTTTTGGTGTCATCTTTCTCTTTGATTGGGTAATTGGGAGGGACATTCAGTTAAAGTTAGTGACACTTTTGCCTCGTGTGATTCCCAGGGGTATCTGAAAGGACAGAGAAAGGATATGCTTATTGCACTTTTAGGCATGTCGTACAACTACAAGGCAACTAATAAGAGGTTTGCATGGCTAGCAACCTCATCATGTAAACAAACTGCCACAGAAACCACAGCTGCAAGTGTTAGTGTGCAGCTTGGTGCAGGAAATCAAAATAAATTATGCATAACACCAAAATAAAACCTGTCAACTCGGATGTTAAGTCAGTCCTATTGTATTGCTCTGAAGCGTGGAGAAAAAAAACGACCAAGCAGCTACAGACTTTTATAAATAGGTGCTTGCGTAGAATAATAATAATAGCCCCCTTCAGTCATAATTGACTATGTGAATGTACCCCTGAAGTTACAGTCCTGATCTGCTTTATTTTCCTGGTGTTCCTTTCAACGTTTTCTCCTCTCTTTTGCTTGCTTCTTTTCGCCTAATCTGAGATGGCATCGTAGAGAGCATCGCCACTTGTGCGATTGGCAGCATTATCCTCCCAGGTTGCTAGATTTATGTCCTGTACTCTCATGTCTCTCTTGCACACATCTTTGAATGTCAGCTGCGGTCGCCAAACTGTTCTTTTGTTATCTGCCAGTTGTTCGTAGAAGATATCTTTCGGGATGCGACAATCTTCCATGCGGCGGACATGGCCAAGCTAGCGTAGTCTGCGCTGTCTAAGCAGTGTATACATGCTTTGAAGGCCAGCACGTGACAACACCTCGACATTTGTCACTGTTACGGCTTAGATGTGACGAATACAAATACGACAGTCGATCTTGTAGAGTACATCGTGCTATGTAACGCAAATGATAATGGGCAGTCATTCAGGACAAATCTGATAGGTACAACTAATGCCCCTTTATATATAAATGGGCACTAGGTACAACATGAGCCGGTAAGTGGCAGGTCCACAGCAAACATGGCAAAAGTTTATTCTCATAAAACTGGCTCCATCAAGTAATAATATATGTCGCATGGAAGAATGTATCAACAATGTAGTTCTTCATAATCAGTCTTCTGTCCATAAATCTCAATCATAGGCATTTTATAATAAGTGGTAATGAAATATAATACAATCCTCTCCTCTGCTTAATTCTGGCCGCTGTGTCTGGAGGTTCGTGTAGACCACGAGGACCCAAGCAGTGCGGCAAAAATATTCATGACAAAATCTTAGATGCATTATTCGAAAAAATACTCCCTGGATATGGTAATAACTTCTGGGTAAGTTAATGTACCATCCTGCATAATATCAAGTAAGTGGCGGCCTCCGAAATAACAATGCCACTGAACATCAGAATACAAGTCTCCACAATCTTAGGGAGCTTGAATAAAGTACGTCTACTCCGGACGACTGAAAAATACGAAAGGCCAAGACGGCTGACCGTTAGAATGCAAAAGCGCGTGATATATTACGGTACGTCATTTGTGACCGATGACGTAGCAAGTTATGCGGCGTTCAATATAAGTGAAAAATGGTACACAAAATCTGACTTTACTACAGACAGCTATATCTCCTCAAATCAGTGGATATATGCCTGCGTGTAGCAACATATTATAACATATTACTTTTATCCTTAACACTTTGTCCTTCCACGAAATCCAGAGGATGTGGCGCAGACACCGTCAGTGAAGAACAGAAAGACTGAAATGGTATGACAAGTGCCAGCCTATTTATTGTCAGTGTAACAAACAATGAGAAGAAGACGATGGCGATGGATAGGATACACAAGGAAACCTGTTGATAACATTACAATGCAGTCCTTGTTCTGGAATCTCAAGATAAGAGAAGAAGGCTAAATCGGAAAAAAACACACAGAGAAGAGAATTCGAAGCAGAAATGAAAATTGCGAAGGAAATATGGACAAACTAACGTGACAGGAGGACTTGGCATGCGTTTGTTAGAAGCTTCTTGGAGAACTGAAGGCTGATAAATGGTACCGATGAGTGAATGAAAGTTACTATAACTAATTAAACACAGATGATAGACTCTATACAGAGCGATACAACAGGAAGCAATCTGATCATCAGAAGTGTCCCTCCCCATCGATCAAGTGTTTCGGCCCCTTAATTTCATATACACTCTAAGTGGTCATGACTCCCAAGTGTCAGCCTCCTTTTGTCTTGTGCGGCGAATTGAACCCACTCCACCTTGGTTGCAGCTTTCAAATTCCTATTTTCTACCAGCGGGAGGCAATTGTAAAAGTAACCCCTATGTTGAAACCAAATTACTGTCCCGAGATCCATATCCTGTTGCGGTTGTTTCACAGCCAGCACGATGCCTTTTCCGCAGTTTCGCTGAGCCTCTTGAGCGCCCTTGTTCTTGACTGTACCCTCAACCCCAACAGTTTAAGTAGATCATTCACTGAGGCCGCCACGAGACCTCTTGCACCCACCTCAATAGCCATGACCTTTGCAGCGAACCCATCGTGTCTCAAGTCCGTGGCCAGATCATTATACTTTGCCACTTTGATTGCATACATTCAAGGGCAGTAACGACTCATTATTTTTTATGTGTTTCGCCTCGTATTATCGAGGCTGCCCTGTTCAGCCTATACAACAGGTTCGTTGATTATATTAGGGCGAATGTCCAAATATACAAAACACTGTGGTCTAGTAATAATCAAAGAAATAATGAATGAATAAAGACGGTGGGAGCTCCGATGCGTATTGGCTGAAGGGGATATCAACAAATAATGTGGTAGTTAACGTCTGTTCTTACGCGCGGAAGTATTTAACACAACAAGAGTTTAAAATGACTGCTTCATACACAGCAAAAACAATACGTGTTATTTATCGTCAGTATTACACCAACAAAGCAACTTATTTAACTGTTGTACGTTGATACATTGAAAAAATTGCAATTCGTAAAGCCTTTATAATTACTCTTAACCACTCGCGCTGACATTTTAATTTGCTTTCAGGTTTGTTCAAATCACTTTTAATGTTAACAAGGGGGAGCCGCGCTGGTGTAATGGCTACAACGTTGTACTGGCGACCAGGTTTTCATGGTTCAAACCCGGGCGTCAGCGTTTGAAGGAATGTTTACGACCGGAAATTTGACTGAATAACCTGAACGGCTCCTGCACATAAATCCCGTATGAATGGGAAGGAGCGAAGCTCCTGACCGGGTTGGAAGGAAAGTCCACTGACCCCCCAGCCTCGCAATGACATGTCATTGGGCCAAAAGAGCTGGAAAGCTCGAGTGCCGCTGGTTGGAGAAGAAGAATGTTAACAAGGAAAAGTCTTTAGGCTGATGTGGTCCTCAATGTTTTACGTCAAATTTGTGTTTGAAAGCCATTGCGCCGAACAGGAGTTGTGTTAGTAACACTAACAAAATCACAAGATGGCTGCTTCCATAGTCTCAAGATAGGATAACTCCAGCTATCTTAGGGATCACGCAGTGTATCCCCACTTATCTATTTTGCGCATGTGCATTTAAGAGTATTTTCCCACCGATGTGATTCTAGATTTGTAAAACCGTGAACTTCGTCAAACATTTCGTATATTTGGGAATGGCTCTCATTTATTCACCCAAGGTTGGAAATGATTCGGACGAAGCGTGCGTTAAGGAAATGAGTAGCAATGAGGGAGTTGGTGACACAGACACACACACAGATAGATAGATAGATAGATAGATAGATAGAGAGAGAGAGAGAGAGAGAGAGAGAGAGAGAGAGCTTGACGATAGTTCAGTGCAGAATCACAGCGGTTGTTATATATCTACGGAGATTTATTATTTATTATTATTTTTTTAAATATCCCGTTCAGTCCGTGATGGGTTATAGTTAGGGTACCGGTATTCAGTTAGTTAATTCAAGAAAATAATGTTGATTTCCGATATCAAAATATGGTATTATCTTTCCACTCCGCTCAGTTCAAATAGAGATTAAATTTAAAACTTGGAAAAGTATTTTTTTTTAAAGCACTAGTAGAGATGTACTCAACAACCCCTTAAGAACGAACCGCCATTGAGTAAAGATAAATGATAAGCACTTATAAGAAAGAAAGAAGGGAAACATCAGACAACAGAAAAGTACCAAGTGATCGAAAATGTTCAATACCTTAAATCTACTGTGTCTTCCCCACATCTTTGGTAATTTGTGGAAGGGCAAATTGAAAAGTGTCGAGGTGCTGTCACATGCTGGCCTTCACATCTTTGCTTAGACATCGCAGACTACACTGACTTGGCAATGTCCGCCACATGCAAGATGGTCGCATCCCCAGAGATATTGCCTACGGACAAAAGAACAGCCGGTGGCAGCTGCTGAGGTTCAAATATGTATTCACGACAGATATGAAGGCGCTTGACATAAATTCAGCAACTTGGGAGGATGTAGCTGCCGGTCGCACCAAATGGCGATGCTCCTTATGGTGCCCCCTCAGATTGATCGAAAAGAAGCTGTGACAACAAGCAGAAGACAAAAGAACACGCCGGATGGAACATCAGACAATATAAAAACAACTGAGGGCAATGACCTCAAAGGCGCACCATTCTCAAAGACAATTATGACTGAAATGAGGCTACTAAAATTTATATTGTTTTACTTCCCCACTGCTTCAGTCTGGCAGACAGTATAAAACCAAGAGTTAATTTGGAAGCTGCAACCAATGTGGATTGAGTTCAATTCCTAGCGCAAGCGGAAAATCAGCAGGAGGCTGAAACTTGGGAGTAATAACCCCAATGAGAACGCCCCCTTTGAAAGTAAAGGAGATAAAAGACAGAGAGATGATCAGATAACCTCATATTGTAGCCTTCTCTACAGAGCTTAATTTCTTTCTTTGCTGAAACAGACCAAGAATGGAAGCAGATTATTTGCAGTAAAACGCTAGGGAGCTATGACCAAGAAAAAAAAAGAAGCATAATCCAGGGGTATCAACCTTTCACGAATATATGTATTTTTCTTAGCCTTCTGTTTTCAGAATTATATCAATCATTGATAATGGCGTCACGTAGCCTCGTTTAAAAGATAGCCAATGAAAATATTAGACACGTGACGTCATAGGCGAACGGAAGGAAATAGTAACACTTTTTGTGGCCGAACAGTCGAATTTAGTCACTTTAATTTCTAGGAAACAAACATGATAACAGCTTAAGAATTACTAGACGAAATTTTCAGTAGAAATACCTCATAGTCCCTCGTACACAGTACAAGTAGTGGCCCAAACAAGATATTGTATACGGTATATGATTAATAGGTAAGTTTATTACGGTATTTTTCTATATCTTTGGGAACGCGGGGTGCCCATTCTCAGCCTAACGCGTCAATAGCGAAAATCCTCCATATGTGGTGAAAAGAGGCCGAATAAAGGTTAGCCTACATGTTCAGCCGTGGACCAACTTGCGGCAGTCAAAGCAAGCGAGGGGGAAAAGTAAGTGATACCCCTTTTGCTATTAACTGCCTTGTATATTTCAGAAAATGACCGCCAAGCGAGCGGGAAGCGCGTTAAAACTCCCCAAGTCCCCCACTGCCTTGCGGATAGGAGTAATCTAAAGGTTAGCAGAAATTCCCATAAACAAACTCGCGTACGCAACTGGTAACCTCAAGGGCAAGTACGTTATAAGAGATTATCTTAATAAACATTTTTTTCCAAGAGGTACCTCAAAGAACAGTTATGTCTCAACAGGTATATCAAAGAACAATTATGTTCCAAGAGGTTATCTCTACTAAGAATTATATCCCAAGAGGTTATCTCAAAGAACAATTATGTTCTAAGAGGTTATCTCAAAGAGCAGATATGGTTCTAAGAAATTAACTCAAAGAACATATATGTTCTAAGAGGCTATCTCAAAGAACAATTTCGTTCTAAAAAATTATCGCACAGAACATATATGTTCTTAGAGGTTATCTCAAAGAACATGTATGTTCTAAGAGGCTATCTCAAAGAACATATATGTTCTAAGAGGCTATCGCAAAGAACAATTACGTTCCAAGAGGCTATCGCAAAAAACATATATGTTATAAGAGGTTATCTCAAAGAGCATATATGTTCTAAGAGGCCATAACAAAGAACAGTTACTTCTTCTTTCGTTCGCTTGAAATATATTGTCTATATCTGCAATGTTGTTTCTTGTATAAACTTCACTGTCTTTTGTAGTTCATACAGAGGTCCGTATAGTTTTGCTTCCAGTGTTGTTTCTCTGGGCCAGTGGGTTTGCCTCAATATATCATATTCGGGGCAATCTTGAAGTACGTGCTCCGCAGTCTGGGGTGCCTGTCCACATGTACACATGGCTGAATTGCCAATCTTGAATTTTGTATACATGTGGCTGCGGAGTCGGCTGTGTCCTGTTCTGAGGCGCAGAATGACAATTTGTTCTGATCTGTTCATAGCTTGGTAGTCATCCTGCTTTGGTGTTGGTGGCTTTCTGGTTGATTTGATCATCTTTTTCTTCTGATGGTAGAACAGTTACATTCCAAAAGGAATTTATTTATTTCAAAGAACAAGTGTGTTCCGAAAGGTTATCTCAAAGAACAGATACGTTCCCTACAGGTTATCTTAAAGAACATAAATGTTCCAAGAGGTTATCTCAAAGAACAATTATGTTCCATGAGACTATCTCAAAGAAGAGATACGTTCCAATAGGCTATCTCAAAGAAGAGATATGTTCCACGAGGTTATCTAATAGAACATCTACGTTCCAAGAGGTTATGTCAAAAAACAATGGGGGTCGTCTACATATGACGTCGCGCAGTAGAGGAAGGGAGAGGGGGTAAATATTTTCTGACGAAGTTTGACGACAGAAGGAGGGAAGCTAGTTTGAAATAAAAAATGAGACATCACACAAGCAATATAAGTGAGGATCTATTCCCGAAGGGAGACTAAAGAATAGTTGTACTGAAACTTATCAGGCAAGTCGTAAAATGTAACTTAGGAGGGTTGGACATAGGGCTGACTACACCATTCTGTAGAAACTTCAAGCAAAAAACTCAACGAATAAGAGCTGATGACAAGAACCAGACAAACGACAGTGGAGCAAGAGATGAGAAAAGGACGCTGGAAATTGATAGGACACACACTGAAGAAACCTGTTAATAGCATTACAAGGCAGTCTTTGCTGTGACCCCCAGGGTAAGAGAGGTAGAGGAAGAACACAGAACACTTAGAGAAGAGAACTGGAGACAGACATGAAGAAGGCATGGACAGCAGAGCCGGATTAACGTAGTAGCACAGGTAGCTTATGCTACGGGCCCCGCGCTTTTAGGGGCCCCGCGCCAATAAATATGTACAACATTTTTTGGTCATCTAATACGAGCGTTAAACCAATGATCTTGTGATTTATGCCATCTTTAGCGCCTTTTCATTTGGTGTCACGAAATTGTGAGAGAAAGAGCATAAGAGGGTGACTTAGTGTGACTCTTCATTATTTTTATCTTAACTGTTTGCGGACGGAAGCCATTTAAGTGGCGTAGAAAATTTGGTCACGTTTGGACGGAAGCCACTTTTTTGGCTCTAGGCTACTACCCCTCTAATTTTGTTTCGTTCTTTGTGAAATGAATTTGCATTAACAATAAAAACTAGAATTTCGGAAACGGAAACTTCCTGTTTTAATTGAGGTATACGGCGTGCTCGCACTCTCTTTCGATCTTGATTAAAATTTCTTGATTTGTAAGGTTAGAAAACTCAAAAAATGAGCAGTAAACACAGAGATATTGGACGTAATTATGCTTCTGGAAGTGAAAAACGTAAAGCGAAGGAAGAAAAAGAAAGAAGAGGTCAACTTGTGATATCAAAAACACGTAAGCTGACAGAATATTTTGATGTTCATGGTGGTGGTACTCTAACCGCTGAAGCTGGAAGTACAGGAACAACTAGTACTAGTGCAGGCTGTGCAGCAGAAAACACAGCAAAACCCAGTATACACTGAGTCTGAATGTGAAAGAATAAGTGAAACGAAGAAGTACTCTAATGATATTGGTGACTGGACGAACAATATAGATCACTGTGAGCGTGAATATTGGATATCCAAGGGAAGTGAAAAATGTCAACATGTTGATAGTGCCTTTTTTCATCCGTGCGATTGTATGACACTGAAAAGAATACTCGATACTGTCAGAAGTCTTATTTTACACATATTCATAAACGTACAGACAAGCAACATGTAAGAAAATGGTTATGCTATTCAGAAAGTAAAGGGCGCCTATTCTGTTTCCCATGCAAGCTTATGAGTTCAGAATGTTCATCAAAGTTTACTGTGGAAGGGTTTAATGACTGGAAAAATGCAAGCAATCTGTTGCGTCGACATGAAGAAAGCTCCTCACATAGACAAGCTTTAATTTCACTGTTGATGCGTAAAAACAAAGGTGAACGTGTCGATTCCCAACTTGTGAAACAAATGGACATCCAAGAAAAGTACTGGCACAAACTTCTAGAGCGAATAATTGAAGTTGTGAAGTTTTTAGCAGAACGAGGCCTTTCATTTCGTGGCAGTGATGAAATTGTTGGGTCCCCTTATAACGGGAATTACTGGCCAAGTTTGGCCCTTTTCTGGCAGAGCATATAAGTACTCATGCAAACAAAGGATTTCGACATACATCATATCCATCTAAAACAACGTGTGAGGAATTCATCAATCTGATTGGATCCAGCATACTAGATCACATTCTCTGTGAAGTGAAGAAATACAAGTATTATTCCGTTTCATTGGATTCTACTCCAGATATATATAATATGGACCAGCTGACTTTGACTCTGCGCTATGTTTTGCCATCTGGACCAGTTGAAAGATTTGTGACATTTTTGGATATGGAAGGTCAAAGTGCTGAACAGCTTACTAAAAGTCTACTTAATTTTTTAAAGGCAAATGACATTGATATTAAAGACTGCCGTGGTCAAAGTTATGACAACGCCAGCAACATGAGTGGCAAGTTTATAGGATTACATGCACAAATTAATTGATAATGATAATTACTATGCAAATTAAAAATGTATGTGTTCAAATATATTTGTGTTGTTTTATTGGTTTTTTTTTAAAATATAGGGCCCCTTTCTTAACATATGCTACAGGCCCCACAGTAGCTTAATCCGGCCCTGATGGACAGACCTTGAGCTGATGGAACGCGGAAGGAAAGATCGAATTTGTTGAAGGCACATGATCTTTGGGGAGCCGAAGGTGATGAATAAATAAAGAAAATAAACATGTTTATCACATGACGTTCTACATACGTTCTGGGACCTAAGACGCGTCAGCAGTGAGGAATGCAGGCAGCGACCCATAGCTGACTGCTTGCGTCAGGGTCAGCGAACCAGAGCTGACCAAGACCCTACTCCACCTCCAAGTGGTGGTCCTGGAAACAGGCTGCATCACTGCAGTGTGGCTGAGAGACTAAGGATCGAAATGGGAAGGCAAATCCGGTCCTAAAAAATGCCGTGCCGAAGTCGGATGTGTCGGGCCGAAAGGCGCAGATATCGCAGCTTTGCTGTAAACGGCGAAACAACGCAACCAGCGTCCTTTTCACGACGAACGCAGAAGAAGAAGAAGAAGATACGTTCTGAAAGTAAGAAATATAACTCGCAAAAATCAGTACAATTAGGCCTCGATTTATGCCGAGGATGCGTTCCTGGACGAACTGATGACTTACGTACCAGGCACCCAAAAATTGATAAGCAGTATAATACAGTTCAATTTAAAACTCTGAAATGAAGTATGGTAAATTAAATAAAGTAAGTACAATTAAAAAAAAGTTTAATTTCCTTAAATAAAGTAGATTAAATTAAAAATATTGTGTACATTTACTACTTGGAATGACGTAATGCAGCGGCTTTATCTTTCTGATGAAATCTCTGGTTGATGATCGTTAGGTTTTTGTGTGTGCTGCTTTCTTTGTGTGTGTGTGTGTGTGTGTGTGTGTGTGAGAGAGAGAGAGAGAGAGAGAGAGAGAGAGAGAGAGAGAAGAAAGCATGCAGTGGTGACTTCCTGTCAAAAATCTCATATTAAGGGCTCATGGATGCTTTAAGGCTCCTATTCGCCGTAGCGTTGCCGCTCCCAGTCATGATCAACCTCGCAGACCTCATCAGTGAGTTTCTTCTTGTCAGAAAAGATGCTCTGTAAATTGCTTAGCTCCGTTTCTTCCTTCTCTTTTCGTTGGCTCGGGTTATCAGCCAATTCTTAAAGTCTTCACTTGAAATAAGCTCTCCGTGCCTTTCCAGCACCCCTGTTACATCTTCCAATGTAACTTCATCCAAGCCCACCTCTTGTGCCAGTCTTCCAATGTAACTTCATCCAAGCCCACCTCTTGTGCTAGTCTTCCAATGTAACTTCATCCAAGCCCACCTCTTGTGCCAGTCTTCCAATGTAACTTCATCCAAGCCCACCTCTTGTGCCAGTCTTCCAATGTAACTTCATCCAAGCCCACCTCTTGTGCCAGTCTTCCAATGTAACTTCATCCAAGCCCACCTGTTACGTGCAGTCTTTGATATCTTACAATATTATACATTGGTATTCTTGTTATCTTCGCAAATATTTTGAAAGCAAAATAGTGCTTAAGGGAAAGTCATTATTGTGTTACTTCCCTTGAAAGTTGTGTCGGCTCTTTCGATCAAACTCCGCGGATAAATCCATTTTACTGCGATTTATTCGTTGTTTGGGTAATAATAGATTGTTCTTGCTTCAGAATATCTATGGCCTGAATTTATATGTATTGTTTGTCTGAGTAGGACGAGTCTGTCTTATATCTGTATATCTTTACATATCTAAGTCGAACTATATGTTCTGTTGTCTCTAGAGAGGTCGAAGGCTATTCGGCGGATGTGTCGCTAGAGAGTGGTGTGATTTGGCTTCGTCCTGATAGGGACTGTGTTTTTCCATGTCGGCCTGTCGCCGGGGAAAAAGTGATCTCAGTATTTGTGGGGAAGGTGATAGTCGTCTAAACCTATCGTGTATGCTTTACCCCAGTGTTTAGTCGTATTGCCAAGGAATGGCAGTTTCATATTTCCTATACCAAGGTAATCAAAGATACTCTTATGAACTCTCGATCGAAGCCACCATTTTCGATAGTTACGATTTGAATGTCTAAGAGAATATATTTGACTCGATGAAAACGACTTCGATTCCTAGCAGCACTATATCCTGTAGATTGCAGTCAATTGTTCATGATCAAATCTACAGAGCAATGAAATGTTTTATGAATGACTAACTTTAGGACAGATTCATTATCTGTATCCAAACGTGAGTGACAGCTCACGAGTGAAGCCATCTTGGAACCAAAACATGTAGTGACTTTCAAGAAGAGAAAGGGATGCCCGTATTATCGCTTGATCAGTCCAGAGATCACTGCTACACATGAGAACCCATTGCTAGCGGTTCAATATTATTATATGGAAAAAATATGTGCTGAACATTATGTTGAAGAATCGTCGCTAGACGAGATTAGGTTTAGAAGCCATCTGAAATATTGTTTATAAGCTGACGTGCTCAGTCAGTGAAGTCAGATGATATATGTATGGGCGATACTGAGTGCTTGGCTACTGACAGTCCATTATACACTTATTTTACATGAGTGCCCATGTAACATTGCAAGACCATTTATCCACTGTACTATGATGTATTATGGCAACCTGTGATTTGTCACTATCTGTGCTGTCGAGTGTGTACGTCCAATTAAACTTTAGAAAAGGTACACAGTCGTTGGTGTCGATGACTTCCAGCCATACATGAGTGTGAGAAAAGAACATTTTTTGTCAACACCACGAACCTTTATCATCATTCGCACATTATACACTCAATCCATGTCTACACACCACTGCGTAGGTCAAGTTGACATTCCATACACTACAGTGGAGCAAACAACACCATAGAGATCTTATCAACTGATGATGATGATGATGTCTGCTTCCATCCACTTATATCTATCTTTTGGTGGATATCATTAACGGGAATAAAAAAATCCAACGTTTATCCAACTTTATCAACTGGTGGACCAGCTTTCTGGGTTTGACCTCGCAGAAGTTCAGAAGTCAACAGATTACCGATACCAGACCGTTTCCTGTGGCTGATACGACACACTTGCAGTATTGGTTTGCTCTTTGTCAACACTTCGTCACGTGACCTGTCAGGTGAATGCAGTATGTAGGTCAGCGTTGTTGACATTTTTTACATTAGACATTATAGAGTTTCACAGAACAGTTGGATCAATTCTTGTCAATATTAACAGGAAGACAGTATGAGTGAACTAAGAAGTCCTATTTTCATCGATGGATCTTCTTGTTTTCTGTATATGAACTTTAATATTTAAGGCCAGAATGTTTAATTGAATAAAGTGGCAGTTTGTTTATTTTCATAAAAATAACTTTGCCATTACTGTAAGACTGAGCCTATTTTGCAACACATACTATCATACACATAATTTATATATATTTATGTTTGCATGTTATTTGTTTGTATAGTATGTTAGTTTCTATGTCAGCGGGTTGTGTTTAAGGTTGGGCGGCGTCCTCACAACAGAATATCCCACGTCATAGAGGGTCCGTTGTGGGCGTTTTCTATAGGTGCAATTTTCTTGATTGAAAATTTGCTGCGACAACTGTTGCTTTTGTGTTAGCTGTGAAGTCTGTAATTATTGTTATTTTTGTAATATTTCTTTGTTCTTTAGTTTTGTTTTGATTTGTTTGTAATTTGTTGGTCTAACCTTTTCTATCTTTCAGTTCTATTCACAATTTATATTCATATATTGTGACGTCATTTGTGTTGTTATTCTTTGCAGATTCAGTGATTATTTTCATTGATTTCCTATTTGATTTATTTTGATTTCTGCAAACGTTCTTGTATTGTCAGTCCTATTTGTACTTTATGTATTCTGTTGGTTGACATATGTTTTATATAGGTATATTTCATAAGACACAATTGCCTGTGCACTGCACTTGGATTATGGTATAAACCAGTACCTGATTATTATTACTATTATACAAGACCTTATTAAAGGCTTGTGACCCACAGATATTGGGATAGTATACTGATTAATCAAGTCATTGAGAACTTGTGGTATTATTATTGATTCAGGTGATTAGTATTATTGTTAGACATCATGGCTACATTAGAATACTTCATTACACAAGGGAAAGCCCTTGACAAGACTGGTCAACAATTAGAACAATGGGCAGTTGCTCAATATGACAAAGCATTAGCTGCAGAAGAGAGAAGAGCTATGGCAGAAGAGAAAAGATTAGCTGCAGAAGAAAGAAAAGCTATGGCGGAAGAGAAAAGATTAGAAAGAGAAGCTGAGGCTGCTGCTGAACAAAAGAAATTGCAGATGCAGGTAGAGGAAAGGAGATTTGAAGCTGAACAAAAAAAAAATTGGAAAGAGAAGCTGCGGCTGAACAAAAAAGATTAGACAGTGAAGCTGAACAAAAAAGATTAGACAGGGAAGCTGAACAAAAAAGATTAGACAGTGAAGCTGAACAAAAAAGATTAGACAGGGAAGCTGAACAAAAAAAGATTAGACAGGGAAGCTGAACAAAAAAGATTAGACAGAGAGGCTGAAGAAAAAAAAGCAATAAGAGAACATGAATTTGAGTTGGAGAAATTAAGATTGACAAGTATGAGTAATGTTAATCAGGCATCTAGTGGTAATGATAAACCTTCTACTTACAAGGTTAAGGTTCCACCGTTCAATCAGTCCAGTGACGATATTACATTCTGGCTGGATAGATTTGAACGTTCTTGTCGTACACATAATGTGGATAAATCACAATACGCTAATCAATTATCAGAAAACTTGAAAGGTGAATCTTTGACTAGATTATGCCTTGTAGGAGAAGCAGATAAGGATAATTATGATGTCATTAGGGCGGCTTTGATAAAAAAAATATCAGCTAAGTGAGGAAGGCTATCGCCTTTTATTTAAAACGATGGTACCTGAGACGGGTGTAGAATTCTCAGAATTCACTGCAAAGGCACGTCTCACAGTTGATCGTTGGATTGAGCTTTCCAAAACAGAAAAAAACGTATGAAGGACTTATGGATTTGTTGCTCAGAGATAAGATTATGTCATGTGTGAACAAACCTTTCCTTGAATTTATACATGAGCGTAAACCTAAATCTCTAAAAGAAATGGAAGAATATTGTTCCCAATATGTCACTGCACACCCCGACGTGACTTTTGGCAACACTAAGATTAAGGAGAGTATGCCAGTTGCTTCAGCAACACCATACAATCCCAATTATTCACACAGATTTCAGGGACCTCAAAACAGATTTGATAAAAAAGGTAACCATAATAGTTATCAAAACCAAGGTAACCAATCATTTCAGGGTTCTTCTTCAAAGAACTGGAGACGACCTGATAGCTCTCGACACAGGGGTGGTCATAATTATAGGAATTTCCGTAGAGGAAGTAATTATAGAAACTATCAGGGTTATCCGTCTTGGAGTCAACAAGATCATAATTACAGAGATACTCATTATAATGAATATGATAATGGTAACCAAGGGAACTATGACTCAAACCCAAATAGGGGTTACAATAGAGGTAACAATAACTACAGAGGTGATAATAACCGAGGTAGATCTCAAAACAAAAGACATAAACCACATTTTCAGGCAAACTCTGCACAACAAGAGTCCCATGAAGCCTATAAACAGAGTAAAGATAATAATGATGCTAGTAATATGGCATGTGCCGCTTTTGATTTTGGGAGAGCATCTCAGTGCCCCCAATGCAAAACGTTATTTGAGCCAACCACAGTGTCTACTTTAAGCTGTGGCCATCCTCTTCCTGCTCTTCCAGCATCAGTCGCGCATGATGGAAGAGGTTCTCTTGTCTTACATAAGGGTTTAGTGAATAACAATCCAGTCTCTGTGCTATTTGATTCTGGATGCACCACAATTGGTGTTAGGCAGTCACTCGTAGATCCTTCCCGTGCCACTGGACAAGTAGTCAAATGTGTAACATTTGGCGGCACATTAGAGAAATACTCTACTGCTATCATTAGGATTGCTACTCCTTTCTTTACAGGAGATGTACACGCATGTCTTCTTCCGAATCCGATCGCTGACCTCATCATCGGTCGCATTCATGGAGTCAAGGAATGCACTCCGCAACAAATTTCCACGTGGGAAAGGCAAAACATGCAGATTGCTAACGCTGTAGTCACTAGAGCTCAGGCTCTTAATATGCCTCAAACTTCATCTATTGAAGATAATGAAGTGCATAACCAAGATAATCCCTTGGTAATTTCTCGTGACTCGTTTATAAAACAGCAAGAAGATGATCCCACTCTGAAGAAATTCTTCATTCTTGCAACTAAAGGTGATCCGAATAAAGACACAAGTCGTAAATCGTGGATTACAAAGAAGAATGGCGTACTTGTACGTATGGTTCAAGACTCCATTACGTCAAGTCATTCTCAAATCCTGGTTCCCAAGAATTTGAGAGTTAAAATTTTGCAGCACGCTCACGACTCTCAGTGTGCTGGACACATGGGTTTTTCCCGTACTAAGTCAAGAGTCCTTGCGGCTTTCTTTTGGCCATTGGTAAACAAGGACATACGTATTTATTGTCGATCTTGTAAAGTATGTCAGGAAGTTAAATCCAAAGGTCCACGGCATGCTGCACCCATTCAGGCGGCGGACATTCCTATTCGGCCGTTTCAAAAAATGGCCATAGACATTATTGGTCCATTTAAGATCAAGTCTGCCAGAGGACATCAGTTTATCTTGACGTGTGTTGATATGTGCACACGTTGGCCAGAGGCTATTCCTCTGAAGAGCATTACTACTGCTGATATTGCAGATGCTCTTTGGCTTATATTTTCTCGTCTGGGGTTCCCCGGAGAGATATTGTCAGACCATGGCACCCAACTAATATCAGATACCATGTCTCAAGTAATGTCTACTCTGCAGATAGATAGATCTTTAAGTAGTATCTACCATCCAATGTCTAATGGTATGGTCGAACGCCTTAATAGAACACTTAAAAACTTACTGGGGAAGATAACTGAGGATCATCCTCAAGACTGGGACAGAGTTTTACCTGCGGCCCTCTTCGCTTACAGAGAGGTACCCAATGAACATACGGGATTTTCTCCCTTTGAACTCGTCTTTGGCGCGCGTCCGCGTGGCCCTATGTCGTTGCTTCACGATCTCATAACATCTGACAATATTGACGATGACACAAAGTCATCCTACGAATATGTCATCGCGTTGAGACAAAAAATTATCGAAGCATGCAAATTAGCAACTTCTTCTTCTGAATTTGCGAAACAGAAGGCAAGGCAATTTGCCAATAAGAAGAGATGCTTACGACAACTTTGTCCTGGTGACAAAGCATTTGTATTACTACCTTGTAGGGAAAACAGATTACTTATTTCTTGGAAAGGTCCGTACGATATAATATCGAAAATTTCCGATGTCGACTATATTGTCGATATTGATGGGAAGCATAAAACCTTCCACATCAATATGCTTACTGAATTCCATGAACGTCCGGATTATTTGCAACCCATTTTCCAAGCAACGGACAATTCTCCAGTACAACATGGTCATTACTCATCACTGTCCGTGATACAGGATGAGGAAACAAGTTTTTCAGATGTAAATCTTCCTCTTCCAATGATCCCACTTCATTCCAGTGAATCATGGAAGAACGTTACTGTCTCTCCTGATTTGTCTCTAGGAGAACAGCGACAAGTTTCAACTATGTTGCAAACATTTCAGGATGTACTCACTGACATCCCTGGACAAACGAATGTCATTCAACATGACATTGTTCTAACTGACCATACTCCTATTAGGGTTAGACCTTATCCTATACCTATACATTTTCAAGCACAGGTCGAGAAAGAGTTGGATGAGATGATAGATTTGAAAATAATCGAACCATCCACCTCTGCATATTCTTCGCCGATGGTTATTGTGCGTAAAAAAGACAATAACATACGTCTTTGCGTTGACTATCGAAAATTGAATCAAGTAACTAAGTTCGATGCCGAACCTATGCCTTTACTGGAAGAGCTACTTACTCGACTCTCCAAATCTCATTTTTTCACTAAACTTGATTTGTCTAAAGGATATTGGCAAGTTCCTTTATCTGAACGCGCCAAACCTCTCACGGCTTTTTCAACACCTAGAGGTTTGTTCCAATGGAATTTTATGCCTTTCGGTCTTATGAACGCACCAGCTACGTTCGTACGCATGATGCGCCGAATCCTATCTTATCGGTCAGATGTCATTGCATATCTAGACGACATCTGTCTTTTCAGCGATACTTGGGAAGATCACTATTCAGGGTTAGATGAATTGCTGTCTACTTTGCGTGAGCACAACCTGACAGCGAAACCCTCTAAAGCCTATATTGGTTTTAGCGAAATTTCTTTCCTAGGCCACCGAGTTGGTCATGGTTTCCTAAAGACAGAGGACCATAATACTAGTAAGATACTTAACATCTCAATCCCTAAGACTAAAAAACAGGTGAGAAGTCTGTTAGGTCTTATTCAATTTTATGGCAGATTCATTCAGAATCTATCCTCTATCATGGCACCTCTCTCAACACTTCTAAAGAAAGGTTCGCCTAATGTGGTCCACTGGTCTCAGGAATGCCAATGCTCTCTGGATAAGATTAAAACATTGTTTTCAACACCACCTATTTTAGTGCTACCTACTAAAGATAAGACATTCGTTCTTCGTAGTGACGCTTCATCCACTGGGATTGGAGCGGCACTAATGCAAGAGTACTCTGGAACTCTGCATCCTGTAATGTATATTTCCAGAAAACTTAATGCAGCAGAAAGGAATTATTCGGTTTTAGACCGTGAGCTATTAGCTATGGTTTGGTCGATCCTCAAACTACAGAGATTCCTTCTAGGCGCACATTTCATAGTAGAAACCGACCAAAAAGCTCTTACTGCTATACAGAGTAAGAATTTGAAGAGCTCGAGGTCTACTCGATATGCAATTGCTCTTCAACCTTTTCATTTCTCTGTGCGAGCTATTCGTGGATCAGATAATGTGATGGCAGACATTCTGTCAAGATGCCCACATGATTCCACATAACTATTAGGGCTTAGACTTCTTGATATGTCTAGTTCTATAGTAGTTCCTTTTCTATATCATGATAGATACACATTTGTAATTTAATAATATAATGATTGTATCACTACATAGCGGTTCATTGATGTTTATTCACCGCTGTGCTTTGATGATTTTTTCTTCATAAATCATAAATTTAAGATATCTAATACGAAATGATGATATGAATTTTTTAGGCATTGTGTAATTGCCAGAATTGTATTATACTTTGATGACACCTTCCTGGAAAAATATACTTGTAGAGAAATAATTTCTCTCAGTTTATGAGACACATTCTCACCAGTCGCTCCATAAGTCGACTTAGCCTCATATTAGGCGTTATAGGTATTCCTGATATTTTCATCTGCGCATTATTCATGCGTTGTGAGCCTATTGTACGTTGCTCCTAGATGTATTTCAAAAAGGAAAAAAAAAATGTTCCATTTTTTTTTCCCGGGAGGTGTGGTAAGACTGTTACGTGCAGTCTTTGATATCTTACAATATTATACATTGGTATTCTTGTTATCTTCGCAAATATTTTGAAAGCAAAATAGTGCTTAAGGGAAAGTCATTATTGTGTTACTTCCCTTGAAAGTTGTGTCGGCTCTTTCGATCAAACTCCGCGGATAAATCCATTTTACTGCGATTTATTCGTTGTTTGGGTAATAATAGATTGTTCTTGCTTTAGAATATCTATGGCCTGAATTTATGTGTATTGTTTGTCTGAGTAGGACGAGTCTGTCTTATATCTGTATATCTTTACATATCTAAGTCGAACTATATGTTCTGTTGTCTCTAGAGAGGTCGAAGGCTATTCGGCGGATGTGTCGCTAGAGAGTGGTGTGATTTGGCTTCGTCCTGATAGGGACTGTGTTTTTCCATGTCGGCCTGTCGCCGGGGAAAAAGTGATCTCAGTATTTGTGGGGGAAGGTGATAGTCGTCTAAACCTATCGTGTATGCTTTACCCCAGTGTTTAGTCGTATTGCCAAGGAATGGCAGTTTCATATTTCCTATACCAAGGTAATCAAAGATACTCTTATGAACTCTCGATCGAAGCCACCATTTTCGATAGTTACGATTTGAATGTCTAAGAGAATATATTTGACTCGATGAAAACGACTTCGATTCCTAGCAGCACTATATCCTGTAGATTGCAGTCAATTGTTCATGATCAAATCTACAGAGCAATGAAATGTTTTATGAATGACTAACTTTAGGACAGATTCATTATCTGTATCCAAACGTGAGTGACAGCTCACGAGTGAAGCCATCTTGGAACCAAAACATGTAGTGACTTTCAAGAAGAGAAAAGGGATGCCCGTATTATCGCTTGATCAGTCCAGAGATCACTGCTACCCATGAGAACCCATTGCTAGCGGTTCAATATTATTATATGGAAAAATATGTGCTGAACATTATGTTGAAGAATCGTCGCTAGACGAGATTAGGTTTAGAAGCCATCTGAAATATTGTTTATAAGCTGACGTGCTCAGTCAGTGAAGTCAGATGATATATGTATGGGCGATACTGAGTGCTTGGCTACTGACAGTCCATTATACACTTATTTTACATGAGTGCCCATGTAACATTGCAAGACCATTTATCCACTGTACTATGATGTATTATGGCAACCTGTGATTTGTCACTATCTGTGCTGTCGAGTGTGTACGTCCAATTAAACTTTAGAAAAGGTACACAGTCGTTGGTGTCGATGACTTCCAGCCATACATGAGTGTGAGAAAAGAACATTTTTTGTCAAAACCACGAACCTTTATCATCATTCGCACATTATACACTCAATCCATGTCTACACACCACTGCGTAGGTCAAGTTGACATTCCATACACTACAGTGGAGCAAACAACACCATAGAGATCTTATCAACTGATGATGATGATGATGTCTGCTTCCATCCACTTATATCTATCTTTTGGTGGATATCATTAACGGGAATAAAAATCCAACTTTATCAACCTTATCACCACCTCTTGTGACAGTCGTCTAATGTAACTTCATCCAAGCCCACCTCTTGTGACAGTCGTCTAATGTAGCTTCATCCAAGCCCACCTCTTGTGACAGCCAATGTAACTTCATCCAAGCCCACCTCTTGTGCCAGTCGTCTAATGTCTTTAATTTAATATTTAAAGAAAAATGCTCAGTAATATTTCATGTTAATGTAATAAGAAGTTTTAAAATATAATGTTTTACTTTGTTCGATATTTTTTTAACCTTCGACTTTGCTTGCTTGCTTGTCACCTATTATATAGCTTTAGAGGAGCCGCGCTAGCGTAGTGGTTACAACACCGCTCTGGCGACCGGGTGATTCAGGATCAAACCCGGGCGACGGCATTTGAGGATTTTTCGTCGACCGGGATTTGGACTGGATTAACTCGAGACCTGGCGAGAACATTTGAAGTAGTGTCGTCGACCAGGGACTGGCGGCTCCTGAGCCGACCCAGCTCTAATGGGTACCTCCGAAAACGGCGAGTATCTGCCTGAACGGCGAGGGACACTTGTCTCTGTACAAGAAAATAGGATACTCACGTAAAAATCAATGTCAGGTTAGACATTAAAAATAACCTGAGATTTCGCCTCGAGTATTAGCGGGCGTACGGAAAAAGAAAAAAAAAAACTAAATTAAACGCCACACAAAATGCCAGAGAATTTGCAGTATGGAAAAACAACAAAAGTAAAGTGCTATATAGAAAAAAAGGAACACTATATACCCAAATTATAACCCATATGGTGTTGAACCGTGTATCCCATGCACAAAACAAAATTCAGTGGTTTGTGCAAGGTCCTAAAACCAACAACAACAACTGTGTGTCTTAGGTTCCTCTCGTCGTTTGTCTATTTTAACTATGGTTTGCGGAGTTTTGTGTTTTTGACCGCTTCGTGTCTGTTGTTTGTGTCATCTTTCTCGGCTGTATCTGGTTTATTACTTTCTCTAAGATTGTTGGTAGCAGCCATTCTAGTAAGTGCTTCAATGATGACTGTTTCTCTGCGTTGGGCGTTGTTTTTATTTTCTTGTGTGTTTTTAGCCCCAGTTGCGTGGATAGTCATTCTTTCATTTTCTATTTTTTTGAAGATTTCATCATTTTCATATTTCAGCTCTGCTAGCTTTTCAATATCTGATTCTATTCTTTGATGAGTTGTTTTCATGTCACTCATCAAGCTCATGACGCTCTGTAGATCTCACATCGACTGATCACATCTTCCAATTTGGGCTTCGTTGGTTTGTCTGTTTCTACTCTCGACCTGAAGTTTTTATATTATGTCCCTCACTTCTTCTGTGGTAAGTTGTAGCAGTTGAGTTCTTGTCCTCTGGTTCTGCCTAGTTATGACCTTTGTAGTCAGTCTGTGATTTAACTCTGTGAAGGCGATTTTTTTTGCATACAGACACATTCATTGTTTTTTTTTTTTCCCTGGAAAACCGGATAGCTTCGGTACCTTGCCCCGTGGTTTCCGAAACAGTTTGCCCAGGTTTTTTGTTTGCGGGTTTTGCCTTCTTGTGGCGAGGCACGTTCCATTCAACCTAGACTTAAGTCATTTGGTTATTTCGGACCACAATTTGCAATTCAAAAATAAGTGAACTCTGTTAACTGAAGCGCTGTGTTGATAAACTGTAATCCTTGAAAAGGACTGCTGGCCTGTTCAGCGTTGATAGATACTAAGTCCTGAAAAGGACTTACATTACCGTACCTATCTGCTAGCATAGTAAAGCCACGAAAAGGACTGTCAGCTACGCCAATGCTGCCCGTACCTCCTCAGTGTTCAGCGAACACCGAATGTAGTGAACTCTAAGAGCAACCACTGGACTGTATTAATGGCGAGTAGTAGGAGCGTTGATAGATACTAAGTCCTGTAAAGGACTCACATTACCTATCTGCTAGCATGGTAAAGCCCTGGAAAGGACTTGTCCTAAAAAGGCCTGCCAACTACGCCAACGCTGCCAGTACTTACTGAAACACGCTTGCCCAGGTTCTGTTCGTGTTTAGGGATTTGTGGTTATGATCCTCCTTCGCCCTGGGACAGTCAATATATTGGTGATTTCCCGCACAGTGGAGTACCTTCGAGTTTCAAAATCGGCGTTAGTTTGAATCGATGGCTACATGTGTCATATCAGCCTCCTTTTTATGTGCGCCAAAAACTCAGCCACTTTAATCCCACGATGTTGACCATGAATGCGGTACAATCTTATTCTGTTCTTTTATTTCTGTGTACTTGGTATTAATTTCCTTAATTATTCTTTTATGCGTCCTGAATTGAGTCATCATTTAAAAAAAAAATAACTTAATTCTGCAGTCCTGTCACTTGTATAATGAAGTTCATTGGCAAAGACAAGCCAATCTGGCACCGTGTTGATTTTTTTTAACGTCAGATGACCTATTATCTTTAAGGAGGTAACATTGAAAATTTGTGCGGGTGAACCTTTGTGAGAAGTGGGTAATAACCTATTATTATTTTAAAAACAAAATTTAAATGTTATGTGGTACTTTTATGCAAGTCATAAAACCCTTTTGTGATGTTTTTCTTGTGTTTTATTTCTTTCTTTCGTCCCTTTGCAGAAAGCCTGCACCAAGCATTCAGTCTTGTGGCAGTGGTTTCCGTGGCAGTAGTTTGTTTTAAGCCACATACACAACCTCAAATTAGTCACCTTGTATGATATGCTTGAGGGCCGAGTAGTCCTATTCTTGTTTTGTCTGTTCAGAAACCCACGGGGTGTGTAGCAGTTTTTGGCAAACCATTAAGACCTATTAGTTCTCTGTCTTTCATTTTTCTTTCGACATTTGAAGTTAGCCTACTGAGACTGTCCCCCTCTTCTATTTGCCTGAGACCACAAGAGACTCCTTAACTAGCCATAGAATAGTATTTATTGATCGTCTTGCATGCTTCCACAGGAGCACCGGTGATTCTTTCTTTGACCTGCCGAATAATTTAACTGAATCCGCGCCCTGTAGTAATAACAAGATTTGTGTGTGCGTGTGTATGGTTTTTGTGTGTTTAATCCTAGACTGGTGTGTTTTCTGTGCTGTTGCTTTGTCTGTGGTTGGATTGATGTGCTCATGTGACTTTCAGAACCATTTACCATTGTTGTCAATTTTTTCATAATAAGTCACAAGTTGAGTTGACATTAAATATTCTTGGGACCCAAAGATGCAGCAGTAGAGAATGCAGTCAGCGACCCATAGCTTGACTGCTTGCGTCAGGGTCAGCAAACCAGAGCTGACCAAGACCCTACGCCACCTCCACGTGGTGGTCCTGGAAACAGGCTGCATCACTGCAGTCTGGCTGAAAGAGTAGGGATCGAAGAGGGAAGGCAAACCTGGTCCCAAAAAATGCCGTGCTGAAGTCGGATGTGTCAGCCGAAAGGCGCAGATATCGCAGCTACGGCGTAAACAGACACAACGCAACCAACGTCCTTTTCAGGACGAACGAGGAAGAAGAAGAAGATGAAAAATTCTTGATTCTAGTCACTGTGGTAACTAGTGTTGTTGTTTAACTAGGACTGCTGAGCTTCTCGCTCTTTTGCAGTAAATGCCAAGGCTCCTGGGCATTATCCACACTGTAGATCTAGGCTTTTCCTGTGGCTTTTCTGCCATTCTGAAATGTGTTGAGTTGAAGCCATGAGCTCCAGTTTCTCCAGCTTGGCTGGCATTGAAAGGATCATCACATCTGGTCCCAAGCTAGGAGGAAGAAGTGTGTGGCATACTGCTCAAGTGACTCCTCCAAGTTTAGGGTGCATGTGGGACTAGGGGGAATCCCTGGAAAAATTTCACCAGCTTGGTCTTCATTTCCCTTGAATATGACATGCCTAAAACACAGTGACTCCCTGTGACTTGTCTAAAACACCAGTGACTCCCTGTGACTTGTCTAAAACACCAGTGACTCCCTGTGGCTTGTCATAGAACACAACTACCATTCTTCCATTAGCCTAAAACCACAAGAGACTCATTTTCTTTAACTTGCATGAGAACATCATTGAGCGCCTTTCATGCGTCCCTGGGAGCACAGCCGATTCTTTCTTTGACCTGCCGAACAAAGTAACCAGTGGCGTAATTTCAGTGTCAGAGACTCGGGCACAATTTAAGAAGGGTCTTCCTTATATAATGAGCTCATCAGTCATAATCAGTATACATCTGTGTAGTAATGTAACTACTGTACATACTTTCTTATCAGCAGCAGCATGTTAACTCCCCAAAGAGCATAGGTCTTCAAAAAATGTGTCTGGTCCTCCTGTTCTATGCCAACCGGTCAAGATCTTTCCACATCTTTTTAATGCCTTTCATTTCTGTGTCCAGAAACTAGGTCATGCAATGGTTTTTAAACAATGGAACAAAGAAAATTAAAACTACAGGCATATACAATAGTGGGAGTCTCTCTCCTGATCACCACTTTCGAGGGCACACTTGGTGTTGGGGCCCCTGAGACGTAACCGGTCCATTCGGGCGGTAATTGCACGACTGTCAGTAACCAATTCCTCCTGTGTATATGACGAGATTGGTGTGTTTTTTTGTTGTGTTTTTGACACTTGCTGTGTTTATTTATAGACTGGTGAGTTTTCTGCTATGTGACCGTGTCTATGGTTGGATTGATGTGCTTAGGTGACTGTTACTGGGTTTATTGCTATATTAGTGTGTTTTCTCAGGCTGCTGTGAAAGTTTGAGTGCTGACGAGACGGGAACAATTTGGCTCGGTTTCAGCTAACAAAGTTGTCCTGTCACACACAGCCGTCACCATGGATGATGAGAACTTGAATGAAATAAAGGCCATGGTGGTATGTATCCCTGTCAGCCTGTTTGCCTATCTGTATGTCTATCTGTTGCATGTCTGTATATCCATGTATCTGCATGTCTGATGATCCTTCTATTGATCCATCTCTCTGTCTGTTTAATCTGCTTGTTGCTTGCTTGTCCATCTGTCCATCTATCCGCCTCTGTCTTTCCATTCATCTCTCTGTCTGTTTGTCTGCCTGCCTGCTTGTTGCTTGCCAGTCCATCCATTCATCGTCTCTGTCCATCTGCCTCACTATCTATCGACTTATCGACCTACTTATATTATCTACTTGTATGCTTACTTGCTAGACTGCTTATCAGTCTATGTTTCACAAGTCATTGAATTAGTCATACAACATACAATATATATAATGTATAAAATATGTGTGAAGCCAATTAATCACATAAAAAACACATATAAGTAAAATAATTACATGCAGCAGGGTAACTCAAAGACTGGTTTTTTTTTTTAAAGTCCAGATTTCAAGGTAGGTCAAAGTTCATGGGTCCAGATATCACAGTCAAACTTTATGAACACATTAAGTTATTCAAATTACTTGTTGGGATTAATTAACATTAAAGCAAACAATTCAATAGTTGCATGAACTGAAACAAAAAATCTTAATCAGAACAGCGAAGCTGGTTTTAAAGTTTGATAATGTTTTTATAAGTTGGAGAGTATGGAGTTATTTTAACCCTTCAGTTCCCTGAGAAGTACCAGCCTTCACATACATTCTTGCCAAAGCTTCCTGTCCTGTGCCATCTGCTAAAGGTATTACCATGTTTTCTTTCTCTTACCCTGTGGATAAGGAGTGCCTTGTAATGCTATCAACAGATTTCTTCAGTGAGTGCCCAGTCCATCACCAGAATCTTCTCATCTCTTGTTCCAATGGAACATGTCTGGTTCTAGTCATCAGTTCCACATAGGTGACCTTGTTGTACCATTTCAATCCTGCTATTCTGTGCTAGAACTCGTTTATATGCATGGAGGCATATCTGGGTTCATCCTTATATGATCACCAGCTATGGACAATGCTACAATATATACATGTGGAAGTGAACCTTTGTCTATGAGGCTAATTACATCCTCATTGACTCTTGAAATCATTCACACACTTCCAGGGATTCCCCCTGTGGGGAAACTTGTTGAGAACCCGGCATCGCATACTAAGCTTGAAGAAGTCACTTGAGCCCCAGACGTGATTCTTTGGCTTTGACTCGGTTGACTGCATGCAGGAGGATCTCACTATGGACCCACTGATAGGCAGCAGAAGCTAAGAAGTGGCTCTGTGCTGGACGTGGCAACTCCTTGGGAGAGCCCAGAACCAGAGCACAGTATGTTAGCTCTGCAAAGTTGGAGAGCCCCCTTGGATGGCAGGTAATGCACAGTATGCCGTGCGCTACTTACTCCTAGTTAGAGTCCAGATGTGACAATCCTTTAAATGCAAGCCAAGCTGGAGAAACTGGAGCTCATGAATCAACTCAACACATTTCAGAATGGCAGAAAAGCCACAGAAAAAAACCTAGATGTGCAGTGTAGATAATACCAAGGAGTCTTCAACTTGGTATTGGCTGCTAAAGAGTGAAAAGCTCAGCAGACGTAGTTAAACAATAATAACTCATTTATGAAAGTCTGTTAACTTCTTAGTGGCTGTATTTCTTGTTCTCCATGTTTCAAAGCCATTCACTTAGACTGACTTGACATTTGAGTTTAAGATTCTGATTGTTGTGTTGGACTTGATTTCTTTTTATTTCCTTATATTTCCCAATACTATGAAGGCTTGTCTTGCATTTTATATCCTTATTTTGATGTTACTGCCTGTCTATATTGCTTACTTACTTACTTAGTCGTTCCCCTTCCACCGTGAGGTGTAGAGGTTTGGAAGAGAGAGCGCCAGACTATCCTATCGGCTGTCTTCCTCCTGGCCTGGTTCCATTCTAGTCCTCGGTCCTTCAAAGATTGTCTAATGTTGTCCTCTCAGCGGACTCTGGGTCGTCCTGGGGGTGTGGATCCCTGGCTCTTTGTTTCCCATGCTTGTCGTTGTAGCCGATCTTCTCCCATTCGTCTATATTGCTACCAAGATATATTTATGATTTTACATCTTGCTGGAGTATTTCTTCAACTGCAATCCTGTTATTGTGTCCACCATTCATTCTCATTATCTTGTCTTTGCCCAGTGTATTTTCAGACCCACTTGCTGTGACCTCTCATCAAGTATTTTCATTCTGTCTTGCATCATGTTATAAGTAAATATATAAAAATACAATTGTACATTTTCCCAAAACATTGATACAGTCCATTCAGAAAGACTCTGTGATCTTAATCATGGACTGTCCTTTGCTGTTTGACTACCTCTGGCAAATGGTATACTAAAAGGCAACTGACGTACAGTATTGTATATTTGTTCCATATACATTAACATACATGGTTCCTTAATGTTAAAATAAATGTACTTAATTTGTCCATCTTTGCCCAACTTGCAGATGGTCTTACAAGAAGACGTGGCTGAGCTGAAAGCCAAGGTGAGGAATGTCATAGCCTGAACAATGCTTCAAAGTTTATGTTTTGTGACCAATGTAAAGTTTATGTTTTGTGACCAATGTAAAGTTTATGTTTTGTGACCAATGTAAAGTTTATGTTTTGTGACCAATGTAAAGTTTATGTTTTGTGACCAATGTAAAGTTTATGTTTTGTGACCAATGTAAAGTTTATGTTTTGTGACCAATGTAAAGTTTATGTTTTGTGACCAATGTAAAGTTTATGTTTTGTGACCAATGTAAAGTTTATGTAATGTAAAGTTTATGTTTTGTGACCAATGTAAAGTTTATGTTTTGTGACCAATGTAAAGTTTATGTTTTGTGACCAATGTAAAGTTTATGTTTTGTGACCAATGTAAAGTTTATGTTTTGTGACCAATGTAAAGTTTATGTTTTGTGACCAATGTAAAGTTTATGTTTTGTGACCAATGTAAAGTTTATGTTTTGTGACCAATGTAAAGTTTATGTTTTGTGACCAATGTAAAGTTTATGTTTTGTGACCAATGTAATGTTTATGTTGTGTGACCAATGTAAAGTTTATGTTTTGTGACCAATGTGCAGACTTTCTTTTTTTATCATCATCATTTTCCTTGTCATTCTCTGGATCTATCATTGCAGCTGGTCCCCCTTGCAGGAAGTCTGCATAAAGCATTTCATAAGCTCTTGCAGCAGTGATTTGTGTAGCAACTTGTTTGACATGACTCCCCTATAGGGTGGAGGACCATCTAACTCATGACATTAATCAAATCAGATGGAAGATGCCTCTGAGGTTTAAAGCAGAATCATCACCATCAAGTGCCATCTCCACATCGAAGGTCGGCTGTAATGGATCTCCAACGTTTTCTGTCTCTTTTCTTAGTGGTGCACTCTGATAGACTCTCTCCTGTCCATCTCTTGATGTTATCTTCCCACTTATAGCGCTGTCTTCACTTTGCATGTTTGCCTTCAACTCTCCCTTCTATAATGGTCTTCTGCAAGGTGTTATACCTTTTTATGTGGCCAGAGTATTTTAGCTGCCTAACTTTGATCTCCCTCATTAGTTCTCTTTTCATACCTAGATTTTCTAGGATCTCCTTATTTGTTTTCTTCTCTTTTCATGAGATGCGGCCCATTCTTCTATATATCCACATCTCAAGAGTCTCAATTCGTTCTTCCAATTGCTTATTCATTGTCCATGTTTCTACGCCATACAGAAGTGCAGAATATATATAACATTTTATGATTCTCAGTTTTAATTTTTGAGTTAACTGTTCAGATGTCAGTATATGTTTCATGTTGTTGAATGTAGCTTTGGCTATTCTCTTCTTGATTTCTGTTTCACATCTGCCATCTTCTGTTATTATATGACCAAGATATGAGTAGCTCTTGACTTATTCCAGGATTTCCCCATTTATGCTTATCTTTAATGTGGGCTTATCATCCATTTTGCGAATTATCATAGCAAAATAGCCCAGGCTAAATCAGCATTCCATGAAATGAAATGTATTTTACGTAACAGCTCATTGTCAGTGGAAGCAAGAAAAAAGAGCTCCTCAATGTTACATAGAGCCAATTCTAAAATATAGAGGAGAGGGATGGACAATAAGTAAACATGCAGGGAAATCCATGGAGGCCACTAAGTTGGGGTTTTACAAAAGAATGTTAAGAATATCATGGACAGCTAAAAATAGTAACAGCTAAAAATAGTGACAGCTAAAAAATAATAATGAGGATGTCCTGAAAGACACTAGTACCAGACTTGGTACTTGTAGAAGAATTTTTGTCAGTGATGACTGTGACATCTTAGAGCCACCAAAACAGTGAAGCCTGCTGCAGTTACAGTGATTGCATAGCATAACCTTAAACCAACAGTCACCCACTTGTTCAAAATTGAGACCACAACTACTGCACTACCAGCATTACTTTTACTCCTAGTTAATACTAACTTCATCATTACCATGATCACCTTTCAGCTACCCAAGGAGCATAGGCCTTCAATAAACTTATGCTAAATCTTCCTTTCCCGTGCCTTTAGCTCCAGTTCTTTCCATATCTTCCTCATCGTTTTCATTTCTGTCTCCAGTTCTCTTCACCATATGTTTTTTTTTTATCTACCTCTGTTTCTTTTACCCTAGGAATTCCAGAAAAGGGACTCCCTTGTAATGCTTTCAACAGGTTTCCTCAGTGTGTGTCCTATCCTTCGCCAGCATCTTATTCTTCTTATGTATTGTTCCACTGGCACGAATCTGGTTCTTGTCATCAGTTACACATTAGTGATTTTGTCACATCATTTCCATAATTCTATTCTACACAAGCACCAATTTATGAAATTCTGTAGCTTTTTGGTTGTTTTTTTTTGTGTGATCCATGTTTCTGAGCCATACAACAGGACTGACTTGATAATTGAGTTGATGATTCTGTGTTTGTGTTGTACTTGATTCCTCTTGATCTCCATATATTTCCAATGCAATGAAAGCTCCTCAAGCCTTTTGTATTCTTACTTTGATATCACCCTTGCATTACCAGGGCCCAAAAGGGGAGTAAAGAATAGTAACACTGCAACCTACCATGCAAGTCATAAGAGCCAACTAAGGAGTGTTGGGCATGAGACAGGCTACACTATCTTATAGAAAATGTAAACCACAAAACATCAACAAAACAATAATATGAACTTGATACATATAAACATTCTTTTCCTCAGGAATATCTAGAAGAAACTTTTTCAGAGTTTGACAAGGAAGATCGATTAGAAATCCTGGCAAAATAAGTGATTTAATGAGCAAGTATGTGAGTTACTGTGCCCTGTGTTGTTTCCAGGGGTCTCTAAGGAGAGAAAAGAAAAAAAATAGAGCTGCTTTCTCAGGCATGTCGTAAGAGGTGACTCATATAAAGTTGTGCATGGGGCTAGCGACTTCATTACGTACAACATACATGGAGGCATATCTGGAATCATCCTTATATGACCACCAGTTAAGCACAATGTTACAGTATTCAAATGTGGAAGTGAACCTGCCTGTGAGGCTAATTACACCCTCATTGACTCTTGAAACAATCCACACACTTCCAGTGATTCCCCCTGTGGTGGAACTTGGTGAGAACACAGCATTGCACACTAAGCATGGAGGAGTCACTTGAGCCCAAGACATCGCTCTGGTTTTTTTACCAGGTTCATTGAATGCAGGAGGATCTCACCATGGACCCATGATAGGCAGGGGGAGGTGAGAAGTGGCTCTTTGTAGGACGTGACAATTCCTTGGGAGAACTCAGAACCAGAGCACAGTATTTTAGCTCTGCATATTTGGAGAGCCCCCATGGATGGTGGGGAATGCACAGTATGCCACGTGCTTCTTCCTTCTAGCTTGGGACTAAATGTGATTGTCCTTTGCATGCAAGCCAAGCTGGAGAAACTGGAGCTCATGACTTCAACTCAACATGTTTCAGAATGGCAGAAAAACCACAGGGAGAGCCTAGATCTACAGTGTAGATTATACCAAGGAGTTTTCATTGTGGTATTGGCTGCAAAAGAGCGAGAAGCTCAGTAGTCCTAGTTAAACAACAACAACAACAACATTATGTAAAACAAATTGCTACAGATACTACTACTACAAGAGCAAGTGAATGCTTTGGGGCATGTTTCCTGATGATGATGATGAGTTGAGGTCTGTAATCTGTGGTAATAAATCAGGGTGGGGCTTCTCTGCTAGAGTAAAGGGCAGAACCGTCGCTGAACATAGCCGGGCTTACATGATAACAACCTCCTGCATGAAAATGGAGGTAGAGGCAGTTACTGCTGCCTTAAGATGGCTGTCTGAGACTTTATTAACAATGGCAGTTATTGTATCAGACTCACAATCCATGCTTTGAAAGGTCTAAAATGGTTGGCTTCGACTTGAATCGAAAACCTCCATAGAAGCATCAAATCTTCGAGAACTGATATGGATCTACTGTCCTGGTCATGCTGGGGTACGTGGCAATGAAAGAGCTGACAGGCTAGCTTCAAGAGCACCCATAAAAGGTGCATTGGCCATGGATAAAGAAGAAATACTGAGGGCAATTCATGTTCATCTATTAGAGAATGACACTGCAAACGATGAATTATCAAGGCTAAGACCGCTGGAATTTGGCATCAAATGAAAGACCTGCAGGGATGGACATATGAGAGGACACATCTGCCGTGTATACAACCAGTGCGCAACAGGAACAATTAGCATTCATACCCTTTGACATTTGCTGAGGGAGACTGAGCACCTATAGGTTTGCCTGGAGTGCAGTGATGTCAATTCTGATTAACATTAACATTAACATTCCTGCAAGGGAACTAGCTGCAGTGGTGCATCTATGCACTATAAGGAGCGAAATTAAGAATAATTATGCTGCTGATGACAATGATGATGAAGAAGATGATGAATGATGATGGTGGTGACAGAAAGACTAAAGAAAGTGATGATGATGATGATCAAGATGATGATGACAGGGATGCTAATGATGGTGCTGATGATGGTGCTAATGATGAAGATGATGATGATGAAGAAGATGGTGATGATAATGATGATGAAGAAGATTATGGTGATGAAGAAGATGAAGATGATGATGAAGAAGAAGATGATGATGATGATGATTATGGTGATGACAGAAATGCTGAAGAAGATGATGATGATGATCAAGAAGATGATGATGGTGATGACAGTGATTCTGAAGAAGATGATTATGATGATGATGATGGTGATGACAGTGATGCTGAAGAAGATGATGATTATGATGATGATGCTGATGATGAAGAAGATGATGATGATGACAGAAATGGTCAAGAAGATGATGATCAAGAAGATGATGATGCTGATAATGAAGAAGATTATTATTATGATGATGGTGATGACAGTGATGCTGAAGAAGATGATGATGATGATTATGGTGAAGAAGAAGATGGTGAAGAAGATTACAATGTGATGATGATAATGATGGTGATGAAAAAGATGATGAAGATGCTGATGATGAAGAAGAAGATGATGATGGTGATGAAGAAGATGATGATATTGATGTTGAAGATGATGATGAAGAAGATGATGATGGTGATGAAGAAGATGATGATATTGATGTTGAAGATGATGATGATGAATTAGTGCCTGGGTCGGTGAGTGTGGTGACGACACTCCTGATGAGGATGATGATTATGTTAGTGCCTAATGTGTGTGTGTGTGTGTGATTTTTTGATTTCTTGTGTGGCCATTCCATGATTTCGGAGGTAGGTGTTAGTAAGAAGTGTAATGAGTGAATGATTATGTATAGTCTTGAAAACGATTAAGCTAATGAGTTAATTGGTAGGCTAGCGCGTGAATGAATGTATAGGTTTATTAATTAGTAAGTTTGTTAGTAAGTTGGTTGGTTGACCTTTTTATTTTCCTAATTGTTTAATTAATTTGTTGCTTGGTTTAGTTTATTTGGTATTTTCCAAGTTAATTGAGCTGTTGTTTGGTTGATATATTTATTTATAACATGATTTTTCAATTTTCATAAATAGGAAGGAACCGAGAAAGCCCAAATATCCCAAACAGGTGCGTTATCTTTTAAACAAAATATTCTTTCTTTCTACATTGAGTAACCTGTTGATATAACGTTACAGTTCAGTCCTTGTTTCTGGAATCTCCAGGACAGGAGAGGTAGATGGAGACCAAAAAAACACAGAAGAGAACTAGAGACAGATGTGAAAGAGAGAAGATATTGAGTGGATAGCACAGGACAGGAGAACTTGGCTTGAATTTGTTGAAGCCCTATGCTCCAGGGGAAGCTCAGAGGTAATGAATGAGTTCTGTCTTTCTAGCATCATAACATAAAATGAGCATTTCAGAAATTAGGAAGTTGGCAGAAAGAGTATCAGGTACTGCCTAAATAGAGACCCCAAAACAAAATGTCCAGGATATCACTATAGTTCCCTGAGGTCTCAGAAGAGACAAAGAAAGAATGGTATTGCGCCGTCAGACATGTTGTACAATGTGACTGATATGAGATTATACATGTGGCTGGCAACCTCATCATGTTAAAAAAAAATTGCCACAGAAAACTCCTGCAAAGAGCATGTCAGTGATTTGGTGCATGCTTCCTACAAGAAGGCTAGCTACGGTGGTGGCTGTATGTTCCGTAAAGAGCAAAACTGCAAATGATGATGATTAGCATATGTCTGTTCTTATAATTTATATTTTATTCATGGCCTCGGATTAAAACAAAAGTTGTAAAAAAAAAGATGATAAAAAATGGCCGTAATAGCACATGATGGAACAGTACCTTCATTTCAAATATACAGACTTGTGCAACTTTAAACAATAATAACTTTGCACACTTAAACAGAATGTAACAGCATAATTTATAAAGTTTAAAACTGCTGTCTTCTCATTAAAACCATATTTTTTAGATGAAATTCAGATCATGATCACAAATACAATTTGCTAAACAGCAACTGGAGAATGTTTTCAGCAAGTTTGAATAACGGATTCTTCTTCTTCCTCGTTCGTCCTGAAAAGGACGTTGGTTGTGTTGTGTTCGTTTACAGCGAAGCTGCAGTATTTGCGCCTTTCGGCCAACACATCCAACTTCTGCACGGCATTTTTTGGGACCGGGTTTGCCTTCCCTCTTCGATCCCTACTCCTCAGCCAGACTGCAGTGATGCAGCCTGTTTCCAGGACCACCACGTGGAGGTGGAGTAGGGTCTTGGTCAGCTCTGGTTCGCTGACGCAGGCAGTCAAGCTATGGGTCGCTTACTGCATTCCTCACTTTTGATGCGTCTTGGGTCCCGAATAACGGATTGAAAGATGTGTCACACAAGATGGCGGTTATGTTCAAGCTGACAAATTTGAACTGTATTGTGTTAAACTTAATAAATTATGCTTCCATATGCCATTAGCAGTGGGCGTCTGTCTTATGTACATCCAAAGTTATTAAAGTCTAAAGTTGCGCAAGGATTTTACATTCACCCTGTTTAAAATGCATACAACTACTTGTCATGAACAGTCCAGGTTTTCAAGCTGAGCACTAGACTCTGTGGACTGAAATATTATGTAATCAACTAACTGAAAAAATGGGCAAATGGATATTTGTTGCCCTGGACAACAAAATAAAAGAGTAGTACATGTTCTCCAGGAATGTTGGTTCCACGTAATAAACAAAGTGGCAGAATAAACAACTATACTTTTTGAGTGGTTAGAGCTCTTGCCAAATGAGAGCAACAAGAGTGGAACATGTCACTAGAGCAACAAGAGTGGAACAAGTCACACAACAAGAGTGGAACAAGTCATGCAGCAAGAGGGGAACAAGTCACTATAGCAACAAGTGTGGAACAAGTCACTAGAGCAACAAGAGTGGAACAAGTCACTAGAGCAACAGGTGTGGAACAAGTCACTAGAACAACAAGAGTGGAACAGGTCACACAACAAGAGTGGAACAAGTCACTAGAGCAACAAAAGTGGAACAAGTTACTAGAGCAACAAGAGTGGAACAAGTCACTAGAGCAACAAGAATGGAACAAGTCACTAGAGCAACAAGAGTGGAACAAGTCACTAGAGTAACAAGAATGGAACAAGTCACAAGAGCAACAAAAGTGGAACAAGTCACTAGAGCAACAAGAATAGAACAAGTCACACAACAAGAGTGGAACAAGTCATGCAGCAAGAGTGGAACAAGTCACTAGAGCAACAAGAGTGGAACAAGTCACTTGAGCAACAGGTGTTGAACAAGTCACTAGAGCAACAAATGTGGAACAAGTCACAACAAGAGTGGAACAAGTCATGCAGCAAGAGTGGAACAAGTCACTAGAGCAACAAGAGTGGAACATGTAACAAGATGGGAAATTTCAAAAGAGCAACAAGAGTGAAATGTCTCACAAAAGTGGAACATTGTGCAAGAGTAGTGAGATTGTAACATATCACAAGAGTAGAACATCTCACTAGAGTGGAACATTTAACAAAAGCATCTCACAGGAGTGACAAGAGTGGAACATTTTGCAAGAGCAGTGAGATTGTAACGTATCACAAGAGTTGAACATCTCACAGGAGCAAAAAAAGGGAAACTGAATAATATGATAGCTAAAACTTATCATAGATTCCTTTAACATTTAATCTCTAAACATTACCATGTCACTAGAGCAACTGCAACACTCAGACACATTGTTACCTGCAACTTCTGCTGTCACCACCACCATCATTTCATTGTCATCATATACATTGCTGTCTGATAATATCATTGTTCTGTCTTCATCAGTATCATATTCATCTAGTTTACACCATCTACACACATCGACCACAGCCAAAGCAACAGCATCAAGAGTTAACAATTTATGTTGCCATTTTTGTTGAATGCGCTGTCACAGCAATCCCTACAATGCAACCAAAAGGACTAAATGCGCCTGGTGGAATGTCTACAGAGCAGCTCCAGGAATTCAAGAAGCAAACCCTGCAAATTAATGGCTTGCAGCAAAAAATGAAGGACTTAGAGGTGCAGTTGTAAGATAGTTTTTGTTAGCACAAGATACTGAGAGTGATGGGGAGATTCAATGTTAGTGAATATGAAAATAACATATATGATGCTAAATATGATAAGCTAACAGAGCTTGGAAGTTGTTGGGAGCATCAGAGATGGTGAGTATTTTTTTTTTTTTTAATAAAGTTTTGGCGAGGCGCGTCCTGTTCAACCTAGTTGGTTATATTAGGGCGCATGTCCAAACATAAAAGACCCTTAGGTCCATAGAATTGATTTTAGATGGCGAGTAACTGAGTGTTACAACAATGTTAATTATAGCATAATTTTCTTTTGCGCTTCTTACGGAGCATAGAGACATCACTGTGGTTGTTCCCCTTGCTGGAAGCTTGCATCAAGCATTCACATGTTCTTATATTAACAAGAACTAAATATAATATAAATGAGAACTAAATATAACATAAATGAGGACTAAATATAATATAAAGGAGAAAAAAGTATAAACAAGAACTAAATATAATATTAACAAGAACTAAATATAATATAAATGAGAACTAAATATAATATTAACAAGAACTAAATATAATATAAATGAGAACTAAATATAACATAAATGAGGACTAAATATAATATAAAGGAGAAAAAAGTATAAACAAGAACTAAATATAATATTAACAAGAACTAAATATAATATAAATGAGAACTAAATATAATATTAACAAGAACTAAATATAATATAAATGAGAACTAAATATAATATTAACAAGAACTAAATATAATATAAATGAGAACTAAATATAATATAAATGAGAACTAAATATGAACAAGAACTAAATATAATATAACTTACTTACTTAGTCATTCCCCTTCTACCGTGAGGTGTAGAGGTTTCGAAGAGAGAGCGCCAGACTATCCTATCGGCTGTCTTCCTCCTGGCCTGGCTCCATTCTAGTCCTCGGTCCTACAAAGATTGTCTAATGTTGTCCTCCCAGCGGACTCTGGGGTCGTCTGCAGGGGTGGGATTAAGGCCTTGACGTATCGTCTGGTAGGGGTCTGGACCTCCTTGGCTCTTTTGGGTTTTCCATTGCTTGTCGTGGTAGTATACCGATCTTCTCCCAACCTCTTTTCTGCTGAGATCCTCATGGCCAAACCATCTTAGTTCCCGACATCTCCAAACATTTTTTTTTTTTCGTTGACAGAAGTAGGTTGTTGGGATTGTTCTACTGGGGTCTGCAGGGGGGGGGTTTTAAGGCCTTGACGTATCGTCTGGTTGCGGACCATGTCTCTTCTTGTTACTTCAACCACCTTCCTCAGATACCTCATTTCTGGGGTTTGGATCTGGCTTTTGTGGGTTGTAGTCATTGCCCATGACTCGCATCCATATGTCAAGACTGGGACATAGGTGGAGCGGAGATTATCATCTTTCAATCCATCTTCGATATTATTTTCTTACTATCTGTTTTTCTGCCTGTGCTTTGCATTCAATAAGAGTTTCACCAACCTCTCAGTCAATTGCTGAGGAATCCTCGATTTATCGCCATTTGTTGAAAAAGTCTCCCAGCTGCTTGGTTGCTTTGTGTTTTTCGAGTGGCCAACTCTTCTTTGATGCCTCCTTTTCGGTCAATAATAGCTCCGAGGTATTTAAAGTGGTCTACCTGCTCCAGGACCTGTTCTCCCAGCTTAATCTGATGTCTTCTTTCTTCTCGTGATATCACCATGGATTTTGTTTTAGAGCTGCTTATGACCATCCCTCTCTTCTCCAGCTCTTCCTTCCAGACTTGCAGGTTGAATTGGAGATGTGCCTCTGATTTAGCAATCAGGGCAACATGAAACAAAGATGGATCTCACTCTTATACTCAAGGGCCTTTTCACTCAGCTGTCTGAGTGTGAAGATTAGGTCTTGAGTACTTCGGTTCGTTCGGAATCCGCAAATATAATATAAACAAGAATTAAATATAATATTAACAAGAACTAAATATAAACAAGAACTAAATATAATATAAATGAGAACGAAATATAATATAAATGAGAATGAAATTTAATATAAACACGAACAAAATGTAATATAAACAAGAACTAAATATAAACAAGAACTAAATATAATATACTGTTCAAAAAAAGAAACACATAGCTATCCGAGGGCGCGTTTTTATGAGTTTGTAAGTAAAATTTGGTGCTAGGGTATATAAAAACCGACCTCAAATGTTCTTTACAGTGTCAAATGCACGTGTTGACCTGAATTGCGTCCGTTTTTGTAATCGTTACAACGCAGTGGTCAATAGTGTTTATGACACAATTTTTGACCACAGCTCATGTTGCGCGCACCTGAAAGCAACACAATTTGGGGTGAACACTATTCACTGACTACGCAACTGAAACCCCATAAAAGGATAATGCTACACACACAAAAATTCAGTTCATTTTCAAGCAGACATTTATGGCGTCTCTATCGATAAATTTAAGGAACATTGCTATTGGCCGACTGCATGCAGGCAAAAGTCAAAGTCAGGTTGCCAGGCATCTAAACGTGCATCAGAGTACCATCAGTCGACTTTGGCACCGGTTCCAAGCCACTGGCTCAGTTGAAGACCGGCATCGCAGTGGACGACCCAGAGGGACAACAGCAGCGGAGGATCACTTTATTCGGCTTTGTCACCCCAGAGACAGGTTTACAACAGCTTCCTCAACTGCCCAGTCATTGCCTGCAGGACGTCATGTGTCTGATCAAACTGTCCGGAATAGACTGCATGACGCCGGACTTTGGGCACAACGACCTCACCGAGGACCTGTCCTTACGCGCCGCCCACGCCAAAATCGACTTCTTTGGGCCAACCAGCATCGTCCCTGGGCAGCTGACAATCAGTGGAGACGTGTCTGGTTTAGTGACGAATCTTTCTTTTTGTTGCAGCGTCATAATAGACTGCGTAGGGTCTACCGTAGGCGAAATGAACGTTTTGCCCAAAATTGCGTTGATGAAGCTCCGCCGCATGGTGGTGGAGGTGCAATGGTGTGGGGAATGATCAGTTACAACGGAAGGAGTCAATTGGTGCACATTGAAGGAGGCTTGAATGCGCAACGATACGTCAATGAAATTCTTCGACCCCATGTCCTTCCACTTTTGGCTGCCCAAAGGTCTGTGTTTCAACAGGACAACGCCAGACCCCATTGTGCACGTTTGATCACGCAGTTCCTGACTGCCAACAACATTCTCACCCTTCCCTGGCCATCCCTGTCTCCAGACATGAGTCCGATTGAGCACCTGTGGGATGAGCTGCATAGACGTGTTTGTCGCTGAGACGTTGCTCCAGCCAATCGTCGTGATCTGTTCCAGGCACTCCAGGAAGAGTGGGCAGCCATCCCACAGGCCCACATCAGACGTCTGATCGCATCCATGCCAGGAGATGCCAGTCGCTGATCGATGCAAGAGGAGGCCATACACCATACTAACGGGAAAGCCCGTATGCCAAAAAACTCTCGTGACCCAGATGCAAAACAACTGTCAATTGATTGGTTGAACCATAAGGTATTCGTGTGTGCAATTTGAACAATTAACTCATTAAATTAAAAAAGTTATTGAATGTCAAAATTATGGCTATGTGTGTGCCTTCAGTAGCTATGCATTTCTTTTTTTGAACAGTATATAAACAAGAACTAAATATAATATAAATGAGAACTAAATATAAACAAGAACTAGATATAATATAAACAAGATATAATATTCTTCTTCTTCGTACACTCTCAGACGTCCACTTGAATGTTCTCAAAGGAAGCAGAAGTCAGTTTGAGGCTATTTGAATCCCCGTAAAGCTTTTCCATGAAAGGAGCTGGCGTCTCTGAAGATTACCACTTGTTCTCTTCTGTGGAGTTGGTAGTAAGCATCATTCTGTGTGTGCCCTGGATGTTCTACATTCCATTTGTTTCTGTAACTGATTCTGATAAAACTCTTTGCCTCCTCAAAAGTTATGCTTGCATCAGGATGAGGTAGATGTGAACCTTCTTTTGCCATTCTGTCAGCCTCTTCATTGCCGGCGATGTTACAATGAGATGGGATCCATTGGATCACAACACTTTTGAATCGTTGACAAAGTTTGTGGAGCACTATTCTGAGATCATCCAGGTCTGTATTATTTTGGCTTTTCAACGTTGCAATTACTGACTGTGCATCAGTAAAGAAAGCTACTTGTCTCTCTGCACTTTCTTCTGTCAATATAACCTCTGCTGCAGTTTTCAAGGCCTCTGCCTCTGCTCTGAAGTTGCTGGAGAATCGTCCTGTCGCCACTGACAGCCTTTTTTCTGCACCAGTGCTTAAGGTCAGAAAGACATCCCCACCTCCATTTTCTGTTTCATTTGTTGCTGATCCATCTGTGTATGCATGGGTCCAGGTGTTGCGTGGATAATGTTTCTCTATGTATTTTGTCGCTATGGATTTTCTATCTGTTGCAGTTTGGCTTTTTTTACTTTCAATTCCAGGAATGTTTTCTATTATTTTAGGGAAACGATTTTGTTTCCAAACTGGAAGCTTGTGTGCAGTGTAGATGGGTTTAACAGTGGATATTTCATCTATGGATACTGCTCTCATTTGTGGTTTGGTTGATTCTACAAAATTACTTCGTTTGAGTCTTTGCCTTCTAAGAGCATTTATTCTATGGCACATTGGGTGGTCTGTTAGTCTTTTGAATTTTTCGGCCTGTTGCTGAGCCCTGTAGTCTCTTCTATCTGTCATTGGCTGGAGGCAAGTAATCTTTTCGAGTTCTTTTATAGGGGTTGACTTCATGCCTCCCGTTATAATTCTCATTGCTTGATTTTGGAGTCTGCAGATATAATATAAATAAGAACTAAATATAATATAAACAAGAACTAAATATGAGTTAAATATAAACAAGAACTAGATATAATATAGATAATATAAACAAGAACTTAATATAATATAAACAAGAACTAAATATAATATAAACAAGAACTAAATATAAACAAGAACTAAATACAATATTCTTCTTCCTCTTCTTCCTCGTTCGTCCTGAAAAGGACATTGGTTGCATTGTGTCTGTTTACAGCAAAGCTGTGATATCTGCACCTTTTGGTCGACACATCCGACTTAAGCACGGCATTTTTTGGGACCGGGTTTTCCTTCTCTCTGCGATCCCTACTCTCTCAGCCAGACTGCAGTGATGCAGCCTGTTTCTAGGACCACCGCGTGGAGGTGGAGTAGGGTCTTGGTCAGCTCTGGTTTGCTGACCCTAATGCAAGCAGTCAAGCTATGGGTCGCTGACTGCATTCTATTGCTGCATCTTTGGGTCCCAAAATATAATATAAACAAGAAGTAAATATTTTATGAACAAGAACTAAATATAAAATAAATGAGAACTAAATATAAAATTAAAAAGAACTATAATATGAAATAAGACTAAATATTATATATTTAAAGTATGAAGCAAATATAATACAGATGAGAACTAAATATAATATAAACAAGAAGTAAATATAATACAAATATGAAATAAATAATACAAACAAGAACTAAATATAATACGAATGAGAAGTAAGTTTGCTTTGGCCATGTCTGCAGAATGGGAGAATATCGGATACCACAACAAATATGGGAAACCAATAGCCAGTGATCCAGACCTCCAGGACAACCCAGAGTTTGCTGGGAGGACAACATTAGACAATCTCTGAAGAATCGAGGACTAGATTGGAACCAGGCTAGGAAGAAGACAGCCGAAAGGATAGTATGGCACTTTCTCTGGCAAACCTCTACACCCCAGTGTAGAAGAGGGATGACTAAGTAAGTAAGTATACACAAGAACTAAATATAATGTTAATGAGAACTAAACATAATATTAACAAGAATTAAATATAATATGAATGAAAACTAAATATAATACAAGTAGGATGGAAATATAGTACAAATGAGAATAAAATGTAAAAATAATAATGCTCAAGACGCAGCAATAGAGACCGCAGTCAGCGACTCATAGCTTGACTGCCTGCGTCAGGACCAGCGAACCAGAGCTGGTCAAGACCGCACTCCACCTCCACGTGGTGGTCCTGGAAACAGTCTGCAGCTGTGCAGTCTGGCTGAGCGAGTGTGGATCGAAATGGGAAGGCAAACCCGGTCCTAAAAAATGCCGTGCAGAAGTCGGATGTGTCGACCGAAAGGTGCAGATATCACAGCTTAGGCGTAAACAGACACAACGCAACCACCGTCCTTTTCAGGACGAACGAAGAAGAAGAAGAAGAAGAAATGTAATACAAATGAGAAGCAAGTATAATACAAGCAAAAACTAAATATAATAAAAACAGAAAGTAAATATAATACAAACAGAAAGTAAATATAATACCAAAGAAAGTAAATATAATACAAACAAAGTAAACATAATACAAACAGAAAGTAAATCTAATACAAACAAGAACTAAATATAATACAAATGAGAACTCAGTATAATGTGAACGAAAACTAAATATAATACAAGTAGGAATTAAATATAATACAAACAAGAAATCTAAATATAATACTAGCAGGAATTAAATATAATATAAACAAGAAATGAATAATATAGACTAGAACTAAATATAATACAAATGAGAAGTAATCATAATACAAATTAGAACTAAAAATAATCAAATTAGAAGTAATCATAATACAAACTTAGAACTAAATGTAATACAAATGAGAAGTGAATAATACAAACTAGAACTAAATATAAGATGAGACAAAGAAAGAACAGGACTGCTGTTCTATCAGGCATATTGTACAGGGGGACTAATGTGCATGAGGCTGGCAGAACCGTGATGGAAAGCAAATGGCCAGAGAAACCACCTCTGTAGAAGCTTGTGAATGCTTTGTGCAGACTTCCTGCCAGGGGACCATCTGCAGTGGTGGCTCCATGCTCCATAAAGAGCACAAAGGAAAATGATGATGATGAATGTGTCTCTCCATCTGTCTGCTTCTTTGCCCCTCTGCTCCCCAAGGAGCATAGGCCTTCAACAAACATGTGCATGCTCCTCCTGTTGTGTGCCCACTAGCTCAAGGTCTTGGCACGTCATCCTTATCATTTTCATTTCTGTTTCCAGCTCTCTTCTTCATGTGGTCTACCTCTGCTTCTCTTTGTCTGGGGATACCAGTTCAAGAACTGTTCTGTAATGCTATCAACAGGTTTCCTCAATGTATGTTCTGTCCATCATCAGCGTCTATTTAGTTGTACCACATCAATCTATCTAACTTCTTGGTTGTTGTTTTTGATGTCCTCCATGTTTCACAGCCATACAATAAGACTGACCTGACATTTGATACTAATTTTTATGTTCAACTTGCTTTCTTTTAATTCCTATAGATCTGCAAATGCAAAGAAAGCTCTTCTTGCCATCTGTCTACTTTTGTGATGGATGGCTGATTTGAATTATTTCCTTTAGTTGATTTGTTCATATTATTTTTTCAAAGTCCTTGTGGATTCAAGTTTCTCCAGGAAGGAGTAGCTGTTCCACACCCATTTATCCTTAGTGGCTTTTTATGACATGCATGGTAGACTACAGTGTCAGTATTCTTTGCTCCCCGTTCAGGCCCTTGTAACATTGCCAGGTAAATTTAACATCGAGGCAACAGCTTTAAAGTGCAAAATTATATATATATTTTGTTTGGGGCCAAAGTTTGGGAAGTGTTCTTCTGTAGAAATTCCTTAGAAGATACATGGCACACCAGATAACAGAAAAAAGATGGCATATATTCAAATCCCTTCGTAAAGCAAGATGGTGTTGTCATCTAGGTGGATTATGAGTGTTTGTAAAGTTTGAGTGTTGTAAACACTTAGTCCACCTCAAAAAATGTAGCTGGATGAAAAGGTAAATAATTTAGTAGTTTTCTGTTTTATTTTTTTCATTAATAACGTGCAACTTCGATAGGTAGATCCTTATGAATGTGTGTGTATATAAATACAGTAAATCCTCGCTATTCATGGGGGTTATTCCTTGCAAACCCTGTGAATATGGAAATCTGCAAATACGGATCCATTGATCCTATAGGAAAAAGGGTGTTAGGTTCTTGCGGGACCCTGATCACCATACACTGTTGCTACTGATCACCTTAAACTCATCATTTCATGTACCCTTCTTGTAATAACAGCTTATTTATAATACTGTGCATTTTATAAATTTATTTTATACACTGTTTTCTTTGTAATAGTACAGTATGTACAATCTTTTATTGTATCAATACTCACTCACTCATCCATTCACTCACACTGTCACTACTAATTCACACATCCACACACACACACAAACTTATGGATGCGCATCATGGGCAGTGACTACAACCCACAAAAGTCAGATCCAAACCTCAGAAATGAGGTATCTGAGGAAGGTGGTTGAAGTAACAAGAAGAGATATGGTCCACAACCAGACGATATGTCAAGGCCTAAAAACCACCCCCTGCAGACCCAAGTAGAACAGTCCCAACTAAGATAGTTTGGCCATGTCTGCAGAATGAGAGAAGATCGGCTACCACGACAGGTATGGGAGGCTAAGAGCCAGGGATCCAGACCTCCAGGATGACCCAGGGTCCACTGGGAGGACAACATTAGACTATCTCTGAAGGACTGAGGACTAGAATGGAACCAGGACAGGAGGAAGACAGCCGATATAATAGTCTGGTGCTCTCTTCCAAACCTCTGCACCTCACGGTAGAAGAGGAATAACTGAGTAAGTAAACTGCAGTGTGGCACTTCCAGGTTTCAATTCCGAAACCAAAGCACTGTAACCAATTAGCCAATCGGAAGTCCAACTCTAACACAGCAAAGTAAAAAAATTTAACAAAATAAAAGACAACAATTACCAATGTTTAAATAAAATATGTCTTTCTCAGTCCATAAAACATCTGACAATGACTCAGATCATTCAAAAACAGGGCAGTTTTTTAATTTTTTTTTGTTATTTGTAAAGGTGTGTAGAAAGAGTAATCTGTTAGAAGAGATGTTGAAAACGCTGGTGAATATATTTTGTGAATGCCTGTTATAGACAAAAGCCCTATGTAGTTCCAAGGGATCTCTGAAGAGACAAAGAAAAAATGTGACTACTGCTCCCTCAGGTTGCACAAGGCAACTAGCATGAGGTTGTGCATGGGGCTGGCAACCTCATCATGTAAAATAAATTACCACAGAAACCACTGCTGCATGAGCATGTGAATGCTTGGTACAGACTTCCTACTAGGAGACCAGCTGCAGTAGTAATTCCATGCCGCATAAGGAGCGCAAAGGAAAATTATGATGTTTATGGGTGAAAGGTTACAACTACATTTGAACAGCTAGACAGAAGATCATGAGAATAAATGAAAGCACCATCAACTGGGATGGCTACTGACTGGTTGGTGTGTCAGTCAGCAGTCACGGATTGAAGAAGATGAAGATAAATGAGGTCTATGATGGTCTAGTGATAAGAGAAACATTCCTATAAATATTCTTAAAACAAAAAAGGAATTGAGGAATCTTTTCAGATTTTATTGAAATTTGTTTGCCTTTCTGTGGAAGGCACATTCCTGTCAACCTAGACCAAAGTCAGAGAGCAACTGTTATTCAAAAATAAGTGAGCTCTGTCAACTCATGTGCACTGTTGATAAATACTAAGTCCTGAAAAGGACTGCTGATTTCTATAAGCTAGAATGGTTAAGCTCTGAACAGGGCTAGTCCTGAAAAGGACTGGTAGCACTTCCAGCATTAGTTTGGTTTGGTTTTAAGGACTATCTTCATTGCACACTGACAGTTCAATCAGTGCTCCGATCTTCTTCCTTAGATCATGCAAGGAGAATCTCAGCACAGTGCACGAACTCCCTAGCACCGGCAATGATCCCACTGTGTGTATATAGGAATCACACATTCTATAAATATTTTTGTGGCGGGTAGGTTTCTAATTGTTTTACATTTTGAGAGGGCAGTGGCAAAGAGGTATGGTGTCCGCCTCAATTTCTAAACCTACCTCGTTCAATTCCCAGTAGATGGAATATAATTTATTGAAATTTATCTTTAGAAACAGTGGTCCTAATGATGTCATACTCCCCCCTGGTCTCCTGGGTAGTGAGATCAGAAGCCTAGCCTTCTCGGATAAAGGCAAAAAAATAGGAGGTCCCGTGTGAAAGTTTCACACGTTAAAAAATCCCTTGGCAGTTCCAGCACTGATAAATACTAAGTCCTGAAAATGACTACTACAGCTGTAGTATCTTTCAGCTACAGTGATGGTGCCCTGATAAGGGCTATTCCTGAAAAGGACTGCTATCTACGAGGGATGGTGCTGAGACCCGCATCCCAACATGAAGGAATGAACACGAGTACAAAAATAAGAATAAGGATACAGTTGCTGTGAGAAATGTATAAACATACAAAAATAAGAATAAGGATACAGTTGCTGTGAGAAATGTATAAACATATAAAAATATCAAGTGTTATATGAAACAAGAATTTTCTTCTGAAATGTCAAACTCATCATGCATGGTTTGGAAGCAGGGAGGAAAAAACAAAGGAAGATAACCAAGAAGTTATAGACGTTGAAACATAAGACAGCGAACCATAAGTCAGAAGAGTTTAGGACCACCACTGGTGTAAGACAAGATGATGTCCTGTCACCTTATATTTTTATACTCCTCATGGACGATGTCATCAAGGCATGTAAGGAGAAGACAAGAAAGTTATCAGTGGGGTACTGGAAGATGAGACAGGTCTGCATTTCAGAGCTGGCATTTGCTGATGATGTTGCCCTGATTGCTAAATCAGATGCACATCTTCAAGTCTGGAAGGAAGAGCTGGAGAAGAGAGAGATGGTCATAAGCAGCTCTAAAACATGATATCACGTGATATCTTGAGAGGAAAGAAGGCATCAGATTAAGCTGGGAGAACAGGTCCTGGAGCAGGTCAACCACTATAAATACCTCGGAGCTGTCATAGACCGGAAGGGAGGCATCAAAGAAGAGTTGGCTACCGAAGAGCAGCAGCTGGGAGACTTTTTCAGGCCATAAATCGAGTATTACTCAGCAAAAGAGAAGTTGGAAATAAGACGAAGATGGCTGTATATCGCTCCACCTATGTCCCAGTTTTGACTGTATACCTCTCCACCTATGTCCCAGTCTTGACTTATGGATGCGAGTCATGGGCAATGACTACAACCCACAAAAGCAAGATGCAAACCTCAGAAATGAGGTATCTAAGGAAGGTGGTCGAAGTGGCGGAAGTCTGGTCCGCAACCAGACGATACATCAAGGCCTAAAAACCCAACCCTTGCAGACCCAAGTAAAACTGCCCTGACTAAGATGGTCTAGCCATGTCTACAGAATGGGAGTAGATTGGCTACCACAACAAGCATGGGAAACTAAGAGCCAGGGATCCAGACCTCCAGGATGACCTAGAGTCCGTTGGAGGACAACATTAGACAATCTTTGAAGGATTGAGGACTAGAATGGAACCAGGCTCGGAGGAAGACAGCTGATAGGATAGTATGATGCTCTCTCTTCCAAACCTCTACACCTCATGGTAGAAGAGGAACAACTAAGTAAGTAAGAAACATAAGACTAGCAGGGATGGAACATATAAGAGGCTGCATACAGGTACAGTTATCATTCATACCCCGGAAGCATCCAGTAGGCAGAGTGGTTAGTGTGCTGGCCTCTAGCAGCAAAGATACTGGGTTTGCAATATAGTTGCATCACGCTCCAGTCTACCCATATGTAAATTGGTATCTGGCTCTGCTCGTGAGTTAGGGAAGGCTAAGACAGCGAGCAAGGGAACTGACCACCTCACTTCACTCCTGTGCAGCAGTATCTACTATGGGACTACTTTTTGTTTACCTTTTGATATTTGTTGTGGGACACTGAGCACCTAAGTGTTAGTTCTGAGTTCAGTGATATCGATTCTAATCAACAATAACAATAGAAGTAAAAATACAGACATTCATTAATGGGTGCTTGTATGGAGTAAGATCAAAAATGAAATGTTGTGACAGTGGTCGCTACTGTGGAACTGAGGCAAATGTGGAAGTAAAATAAAACGGAACAAGAGATGAGGAAAAGACACTGGGAGTGCTTTTTATATGCAGTGAGGAAGTAGTCTCCTAGCATGATAATGCTGGTCCTCTTCTGGAAGCCTCAGAGTAAATTAAATAGAGGACGGTCCCAAAATGCTCAAAGAATGGAGCTGAAGACAGAAATGAGAAGAACAATTTAGACATAGGCATAAAAAAACTGAAGCAGGTTGCTCAGGATAAAATGATGTAAGAGAGATGTTGTTGAAACTGTTTGCTCCATAGGGATCAGAAAGGCAAAGTAATATAGAACATGGTACCTATTATTGTCATACAGTGGAACATAACAAAGTTATTTTTGGTGTAATTCGTTATGTATTAAAATACTCAAATCTTTCATGTCTCACCACCTGAGCATTTTCATATCCCTAGAGCGTTGAGAACGTCAAAGATCTGTACAGCACCATAGATCAGATCAACAACTCCCTGAGTGAGAAGATAGCCCAGCAGCGCGTGGAGATGCAAAAAATTGCTGGGGACACACCCAAAGCCATCAACTACGACCCTTTCAACTATGGAGAAGCCTACGGTGGCGACTTTGTGGTGATAAATTAGTGAGACCCTTGATTTTGTTTCTTGTCAACCAACAGTTTTATTCATGGTACAGTTTTTGAAAGAGTTACCCGAGTACCATGTTCAGTCTCTAGTTTGTTTCTTGTCAAACAACAGTTTTTGAAAGAGTTACCCGAGTACCATGTTCAGTATCCAGTTTGTTTCTTGTCAAACAACGGTTTTTGAAAGAGTTACCCGAGTACCATGTTCAGTCTCTAGTTTGTTTCTTGTCAAACAACAGTTTTTGAAAGAGTTACCCGAGTACCGTGTGCAGTCTCTAGTTTGTTTCTTGTCAACCAACAGTTTTTGAAAGAGTTACCCGAGTACCATGTTACCATGTTCAGTATCAACAGTTTTTGTTTCTTGTCAGTATCAACAGTTTTTTTGAAAGAGTTACCTGAGTACCATGTTCAGTCTCCAGTTTGTTTCTTGTCAAACAACAGTTTTTGAAAGAGTTACCTGAGTACCATGTTCAGTCTCCAGTTTGTTTCTTGTCAAACAACGGTTTTTGAAAGAGTTACCTGAGTACCATGTGATGTTCAGTCTCCAGTTTGTTTCTTGTCAAACAACAGTTTTTGAAAGAGTTACCTGAGTACCATGTTCAGTCTCCAGTTTGTTTCTTGTCAAACAACAGTTTTTGAAAGAGTTACCTGAGTACCATGTTCAGTCTCCAGTTTGTTTCTTGTCAAACAACAGTTTTTGAAAGAGTTACCCGAGTACCATGTTCAGTCTCCAGTTTGTTTCTTGTCAAACAACAGTTTTTGAAAGAGTTACCTGAGTACCATGTTCAGTATCCAGTTTGTTTCTTGTCAACCAACAGTTTTTGAAAGAGTTACCTGAGTACCATGTTCAGTATCCAGTTTGTTTCTTGTCAACCAACAGTTTTTGAAAGAGTTACCCGAGTACCGTGTGCAGTCTCTAGTTTGTTTCTTGTCAAACAACAGTTTTTGAAAGAGTTACCTGAGTACCATGTTCAGTCTCCAGTTTGTTTCTTGTCAAACAACAGTTTTTGAAAGAGTTACCTGAGTACCATGTTCAGTCTCCAGTTTGTTTCTTGTCAAACAACAGTTTTTGAAAGAGTTACCTGAGTACCATGTTCAGTATCCAGTTTGTTTCTTGTCAAACAACAGTTTTTGAAAGAGTTACCTGAGTACCATGTTCAGTCTCCAGTTTGTTTCTTGTCAAACAACAGTTTTTGAAAGAGTTACCTGAGTACCATGTTCAGTCTCCAGTTTGTTTCTTGTCAAACAACAGTTTTTGAAAGAGTTAGTTACCTTCAGTACCATGTTTCTTTCAGTTTTTCCTGAGTTTGTTCAGTATCCAGTTTGTTTCTTGTCAACCAACAGTTTTTGAAAGAGTTACCTGAGTACCATGTTCAGTATCCAGTTTGTTTCTTGTCAAACAACAGTTTTTGAAAGAGTTACCTGAGTACCATGTTCAGTATCCAGTTTGTTTCTTGTCAACCAACAGTTTTTGAAAGAGTTACCTGAGTACCATGTTCAGTATCCAGTTTGTTTCTTGTCAAACAACAGTTTTTGAAAGAGTTACCCGAGTACCATGTGATGTTCAGTATCCAGTTTGTTTCTTTCTCTGGATTTGATTGAAAAACAGGACTTGCCTTTCTCTCTCTCTCAAATCCGCAACATTTTGTCCACTAACACTAGTACTACTTTTGGAAAATGTCAGTAGGATATTATAATTATTTAGCAAGTATTCCACATACGCCCTTGACAAGCTTCTCATTCTCCCTGGAGGTATGTGTATCCTACATTAAGATCCCATGCTCTAAATGGTTTTGGTGGATATGATTATCTCAGCTTAAGTTGATGTTTTGGTGGATATGATTATCTCAGCTTAAGTTGATGTTTTGGTGGATATGATTATCTCAGCTTAAGTTGATGTTTTGGTGGATATGATTATCTCAGCTTAAGTTGATGTTTTGGTGGATATGATTATCTCAGCTTAAGTTGATGTTTTGGTGGATATGATTATCTCAGCTTTGTTCAGTCTCAGTTTTGAAAGAGTTACCTGGTGTACCATGATTCATCTCCAGTCAAACAACAGTTTTTGAAAAGTTGATGTTTTGGTGGATATGATTATCTCAGCTTTAAGTTGATGTTTTGGTGGATATGATTATCTCAGCTTAAGTTGATGTTTTGGTGGATATGATTATCTCAGCTTAAGTTGATGTTTTGGTGGATATGATTATCTCAGCTTAAGTTGATTTTTGTCAAACAACAGTGGAGTTATGATACCATATCTCTCCAGCTTAAGTTGATGTTTTGGTGGATATGATTATCTCAGCTTGTTTCTTTGATGTTTTTGAAAGGTTACCTGAGTACCATGTATATCTCCAGCTTAAGTTTCTTGATGTTTTTGGAGTTACCTGATTATGTTCAGCTTTCCAGTTGATTTTTGTCAAACAATGATTTTTGAAAGAGTTACTGAGTACCATTTCAGTCTCCAGTTTGTCAAACAACAGTTTTTGAAAAGATTACCTCTCATGTTCAGTCTCCAGTTTGTTTCTTGTGTTTTTGAAAGAGATTTATCTCAGCTTCAGTCTGATGTTTGTTTCTTGTCAAACAACGGCATTTTTGCCAAGAGTTATGAAATAATCAATCCAGTTTGTTTCTTGCCAAAAATAGAGTTACCTGAGTACATTGTTAAGTCTACAAGTTTGTTTCTTGTCAAACAGTTTTTGAAACTTTACCTGAGTAGGCGATCATGTCTATCCATAACTTCCTATCTTTGATTGACTTATTTCCATGCCATGATGTCAAACTGTCCAGCCTCCTCTCTCTTTATTGCCTTCTGTCTCTCCAGTTTATTTCAAACAACAGTTTTTGATGGTTACCTTTACATGTTATCCAGTTTGTATATTGTCAAACAACGGTTTTTCTTTACATAACAAGTCTCCAGTTTGTTTCTTGTCAAACAAAAGTTTTTGGATTGCTTATTTCTGTCAGTTTGGTTGTACAGTTTTTGTCATGATACCATCATTCCAGTTTGTTTCTTGTCAAACAAGTTTTTTGAAAAGTTAAGTGGATTGTCCAGTTTGTTTCTGTCGATGTTTTTTTACTGTTGTCGTGATATATTCCAACTTCTTTACATAACAAGCACAACGAGTAAAGTTGGATTGCTTATTTCTGTCAAACAAATGGTTTTTACTGTTGTCATGATATATTCCAACTTCTTTACATAACAAGCACAACAAAAGTGGATTGCTTATTTCTGTCGATGGTTTACTGTTGTCGTGATATATTCCAACTTCTTTACATAACAAGCACAACAAAAGTGGATTGCTTATTTCTGTCAATGGTTTACTGTTGTCATGATATATTCCAACTTCTTTACATAACAAGCACAACAAAAGTGGATTGCTTATTTCTGTCGATGGTTTACTGTTGTCATGATGTATTCCAACTTCTTTACATAACAAGCACAACAAAAGTGGATTGTTTATTTCTGTCGATGTTTTACTGTTGTCGTGATATATTCCAACTTCTTTACATAACAAGCACAACAAAAGTGGATTGCTTATTTCTGTCAATGGTTTACTGTTGTCATGATATATTCCAACTTCTTTACATAACAAGCACAACAAAAGTGGATTGCTTATTTCTGTCAATGGTTTACTGTTGTCATGATATATTCCAACTTCTTTACATAACAAGCACAACAAAAGTGGATTGCTTATTTCTGTCAATGGTTTACTGTTGTCGTGATATATTCCAACTTCTTTACATATCTTGATTGACTTCCACAAGCACAACAAAAGTGGATTGTTTATTTCTGTCGATGTTTTACTGTTGTCGTGATATATTCCAACTTCTTTACATAACAAGCACAACAAAAGTGGATTGCTTATTTCTGTCGATGGTTTACTGTTGTCGTGATATATTCCAACTTCTTTACATAACAAGCACAACAAAAGTGGATTGCTTATTTCTGTCAATGGTTTACTGTTGTCATGATATATTCCAACTTCTTTACATAACAAGCACAACAAAAGTGGATTGTTTATTTCTGTCGATGTTTTACTGTTGTCGTGATATATTCCAACTTCTTTACATAACAAGCACAACAAAAGTGGATTGCTTATTTCTGTCAATGGTTTACTGTTGTCGTGATATATTCCAACTTCTTTACATAACAAGCACAAAAAAAGTGGATTGCTTATTTCTGTCGATGGTTTACTGTTGTCATGATATATTCCAACTTCTTTACATAACAAGCACACAAAAAGTGAATTGCTTATTTCTTATGTGAGTAACAAGCTTCCTTTGTCAACTGGCTTCAGATACAAGTAGAGACATAAATGTATAACTAGTTAGTCTAGAAGTAGCAATAGTGGTCCCCATCAGTCTTATTGGACTACAGGAATGCACCCCCGAGGTGATAGCCCTCAGCTAGTTTTTTTCTTTTGCGTTGTATTTCTTTTGGGCTGTTCTCTTCTTTTTGTGAGAGCTTTTTTTTGCCAAACCTAAGGTGGCGCTGTAGGGAGCATCACCACTTGGTGTGATCAGCAGCTTCATCCTCCCAGGTTGCTAGTCCACTGCCTTCGTGTCTCTGTTGTTCACATCTTTGAACCTCAGCTGCGATCTAGAAGTAAAAGAAGTAATTTGGTTACAAAACGTAACAAAATTATGGTAAAAACAAGAATAACAAATGTACAGGCAGTACATGGCAAAAGTAAAACTACATAATAGATACAACATTTAAAACATGTAAAAGGTATCTGCAGAATGTAAAACATGTATAAAAGGTATATATAAGATGTAAAACATGTATAATAGGTATATATAAAATGTAAAACATGTATAATAGGTATATCATCATGTAGCATGTCCTTTGCAGAACGTCGCTCTCATCACAGCCCACCTGAAAGACTCTCGATCTCTAGCCAGCCCTCATGCCTCCTCTATTGTCATGTTCAAGGTGTCTTCAATGTCCTGTGTCCACCGTCGTCTTGGTCGGCCCCTGCCTCGCCTTCCAAGTACCATACCCTCTATCACTGCTCTCTCTAAGCCACTATGACGTTTAATGTGGCCAAATTATTTATAGCTATATATAAAATGTAAACAGTTATAATAGGTATATATAAAATGTAAAACATATATATTAGGTATATACGAGGGACGTTCAGAAAGTAATGCACCACATCGTTTTTCTCAGGAGCTGTTTATTCAAAAAGCATGACATTTTTACACAATACACATGGATATGTCATGTAAACATCGGTATTATTCAACATAATCCCCATCAACTTGTACGGCTTTATGCCACCATGAAACAAGTGCATGTATTCCTAGCCCGTACCAGATTTTGTCTTGATCATGTAGCCATTTCTTCGCTGCATGAATCACTTCTTCATCATCTTCAAACCTTGTCCCACGGAGTGCATCTTTAAGTTGACCAAATAGATGAAAATCAGAGGGTGCCAAATTGGGACTATAGGGTGGATGGGGTAGTACAGTCCAACCCAATTTGGTGATTGCTTCCCGTGTTGCCAGACTTGTGTGAGGGCGCGCATTGTCGTGAAGGAGAAGCAGGTCTGCTGGATTCTTGTGCGGCCGAACTCTGTGAAAACGTTGATTGAGTTTTTTCAATGTCTTAATGTAAGCTTGCGAATTGATTGTCTCTCCTCTTGGCATAACTTCCACAAGAATCACACCTTCAATGTCCCAAAAGACAGTGATCATGACCTTTCTAGCTGAAGGAATTGTCTTGAATTTCTTTCTTCGTGGTGATTGCGGATGATGCCACTCCATTGATTGTCTTTTTGTCTCAGGTTCAAAATGATGTGCCCAGGTTTTGTCACCTGTAACGATCTTAGCCAAAAAGTTCTCTCCATCAGCATTGAAACGCTTCAACAATTCAGAAGAAATTGCTTTCCTTTGCAATCGGTGGTCATTTGTGAGACTTCGAGGCACCCATCTTGCGCAAACCTTAGAAAATCTGAGAGTTTTTATAACTGCATTTGCACTACCAATGCTGACTGACAGCTGTAAGGCCAATTGTTGAGTAGTGATTCGCCTATCAGTAAGAATAATGCCCTTAGCGCATTTCAACATTTCTGCGTTGGTGGCTGTGACAGGACGTCCACAGCGCGGCCGATCAAGCAGCTCCGTATCTCCACTTCCTGATTCTTTGATTCTCTGAACCCAGCGACTGACTGTACTCCTGTCGACTGCAAAACTTCCATACACATCACATAGACGCTTGTGAATGTTCACAACAGTTTCCTTCTCTGCAACGAGAAATTCTATCACAATTCACTGCTTATAATGCAAGTTGCTAACACGCTCCATTTCAACGGTTTAGGGCAGCCGTATTATTTTGCCGGTTGTGGTGCAATTTGGTGCACACAATTGGCACATGCCATATTTGAAGTGTGCAAAATTTCATGCTTCTATCTTCATTATTAGCTGAGAAAAACGATGTGGTGCATTACTTTCTGAACGCCCCTCATATATAAAATGTAAAACATATATAACATATATAATAGGTATATATATATAATGTAAAACATATATAATAGGTATATATAAAATGTAAAACATCTAATAGGTATATATAAAATGTAAAATATATATAATAGGTATAAATATAAAATGCAAAACATATATAATAGATAGATATAAAATGTTAAACATATGTAAAAGGTATAAGAATGAAAATGTATACTTAGATTACTTTTACTTTTTTACTCCGCTCTTGCCATGAAGTGTAGTGAGGAGCTGAAGTTTTCATTCCTTAGTAAAGGGTGTTAACTGGCTGATGTAACCCTGCGTTCCTGCCGGAGTTCTGTAATGTTGTCTGTCCATCTCCCTCTTGATCTCCCCCATGCCCTTAAATGAGATCTTCCATGAGATCTTCCACTATTGTAGGCGTGTGGTGGTAACTGATCTAATGAGTTGGCTAGACCACTTTATTTTCTGTCTCTCTTTATATTTGATGCAGGACGTAGTTCCTAAAATTTTACGGATTAATTTCTCATTCTGCCTGTCTTAAGCATTTCTCCTGATACTGGGTGATTATTCTGTCCTGTGCTGTGGTCAGGGACCACATTTGACAGAAAGTTGATAAGAATATACTAGTTATGAATCGTCATTTAGTTTCCATACTAATATTAGGATGTTTGACTAGTGGTGACATCTAGTAAGCCACTGCGCATTGCTTTTTGACACCTTGGTTCAATTTCTCAGTCAAGGCTTCCATTTTGTGTAAAAATGCTTCTTAGATGTTTCTGCTTCTTCTTCGTTCACTCTCAGACGTCATCTTGAATATGTTCAAAGAAAACAGCTGTCATGGCGCACTTTAGCCATGTGGTGAGCTGGCTCGTTCGGAAGACGAGCAAGTCGTTCGGAAGTCTGCAAAGGAAGGACGGAAGCAGACAAGCGAGTGTTGTCATGTGACTGACTTGAATTTTGGCGCTAAGTGGATTTCGGCGCCATTCGTTTTTCGTCTGCCGCCTGGATCGGGCGTATCGTTGCCACCTTACACTGGCGGTATCAGCGAGATAGCGTCTACCATTAGTTGGAGTCCTGGTGTAGTATGTTCTAGAGAGGTAGATTGTTCTCTCGGTTGTTAGTTTTGCAAGTTGAGGCTTATGTTTTAAGTATGATGTGTATTATGAAGATTGTAAGTTTGACGTAGGTATATTCTTGCCACTCGTGTGAGTGGAGTTCACCGTAGCAGATAGGTTTCTGATGGTGCCTATATATATGTATATATATATATATATATATATATATATATATATATATATATATATATATATATATATATATATATATATATATATATATATATATATATATATATATTGTATACTGACTTGCAGTGGTAGCGCTTATATTTATGCATTTAATTGTGGCCAAGTTGTGGTGTTCCTAAGAAAGAGATAGTAGCTGTTGGGAAGCCTACTGCCTTATTTTCTTGGGTCAGCCATTGTTCGTGTGGTCCTGTAGTGTACACAAGCCATTGTCTATCTTGAGTTAAATCCAGCACGGACAGTGGGAGAGCAAAGTAGTGGGGCCTGTTATTTAATCCCCCATTTATATAATATAGCTCTTGACAACAGCGTTCAGCTTGAGTTTACTGGCATCTTCGTACAGTTTTTCCAGGAATGGTACTGGTGATGCCATATGCGTTTTCTCTGTTCCTTATATGTTGGGAACCTTTGAAGCAGATGTTCAGCCATCATTTTATCGGTGCCACAGCTACACTCATCAGTAGTTCCTATCTTTAGCTTGTTGAATAGATAGTATCCCAATCCAGGGTATTTAAACTCTGGAACACATTTCAGCCTTAAGCTGTTCACATGTATGTTTAGTGGGCCCGCTGATCTGCTGATCTTCAAAATGTTTAACCGATACAAAAAGGGACTGCGAATAATTGGTACATAAATGAAAATGTATGAGAATGTATAATTGGCTAAGGAAACAGAAGTGTACAACAGGTGCAAAAATATGACTGCATATAATAGGTACATGCAGTGGAGGACCCTGTCTGCTGATGCTTCCACCATGGCACCCCTACGACCCATGACGGGTTACGGGTTGAGATGAGATGATGAATAGGTACATAAATGGAAATGAATATAATCATAGATGAAAACAGCATCACTTGTGTGGAAATAAGAATGTATAATTGGTTAAGGAAACAAAAGTGTAACTAGTACAAAGAGAGATGATGCGTAACTGGCGCAAGAATGAAATTGTGTAACTGATAAGGCGTACAGTAAGTGAAAAACATAACTGAAACAAGAAAGGAATATTTATATCTATTACACGAAGAAAAAGTCCCATATAGTTGAGACAAGAAAGAGAAGGACTACTGCACCCTTGAGTATGTCGTTAGAGGCGACTAATATGAGATTGTGTATGGGGCTAGCAACTTCATCATTGAAAACAATTTGCAACAGAAACTATCACTTAAGAACACATCCTTGTTTTGATGCAGGCTTTCTGCAAGGGGACCAGTGGTGGCGCTGTGGCCCATTAGGAGCTTAAAAAGAAGAAAAAATGTATCACTAGTGCAAGAAATGAAAATGCATACATTTTAGTAAAGGAAAGATGTAGGACTGATACAGTAATAGAAAGTGTAAAAAAAACTATATTTGATAAACGAAGAGATTGCATGGAGGCATATCTAGAGTCATCCTTATATGACCACCAGCTATGCACAATGCTACAGTATACTTATGTGGAAGTGAACCTCTGTCTGTGAGGCTGATTACACACTCATTGACTCTTGAAATCATCCACACACTTCCAGGGATTCCCCCTGTGGGGGAACTTGTTGAGAACCCAGCATTGCACACTAAGCTTGGAGAAGTCTTTTGAGCACCAGACATGATTCTTTGGCTTTGACCTGGTTGACTGCATGCAGGAGTATCTCACTATGGACCCAGTGATAGGCAAGGGGAGCTGAGAAGTGACTCTGTGCAGGACGTGACAATTCCTTGGGAGAGCCCAGCACCAGAGTACAGTATTTTAGCTCTGCATAGTTGGAGAGCCCCCTTGGATGGCGGGGAATGCACAGTGTGCCACACACTTCTTACTCCTAGCTTGGGACCAGATGTGATGATCCTTTAAATGCAAGCCAAGCTGGAGAAACTAGAGCTCATGACTTCAACTCAACACATTTCAAAATGGCAGAAAATCCACAGGAAAAGCCTAGATCTACAGTGTAGATACTACCAAGGAGTCTTCAACTTGATATTGGCTGCAAAAGGGTGAGAAGCTCAGCAGCCCGAGTTAAACACCAACAACATAAACAAAGAGAAGATGGGTATTGATTAATAAAGTCATGATGTGTAATATTGCGTCCTGTAATGAAAAATTCTCTCCAGCTTTTAAAAAAAAATGAAATAGGCTCGCATAGCACCACCACAACTTAACTCAACACCCATTAAAACAGTATGCAGTCTCTCAGTTTTTTTGTGGTGTGTTGATCATTGATCATAAGTCATGATAAGTGTGACTAAAAGAATGCAGTGAAGAAATAAAATGGAAAGCAATGAAATGACCACAGGATAATAAGTCTCGTCACTAGGTCATGCAGCAGAAATAGCATGACATTATTTCCCCGTCATGTTTTGGTAGGTTATTTACTTGTAGTTTAATAGAAGCATGATATTTAATCATTACTAGAGTCATGTGGTCTTCATTCCAATCAGGATTTTCAATCGCGAAAACGCATCACTGAAATAAAACTTTTGCTGCAAAGTCTTCAAGCTGCCATGAACACTTTGCGTGAGTCGGTCAAGGTCAGTCCAGCTATTGACCTTGGTTACAAGGTTGTGCGCTTAGATCAGTTACTGGCCGCAACAGGATTTCAAGAAGCCATCTCGAAAGGAGGTAACTGAAAACATGACAGTATAATGAAACATATTTCACTGATTAACACATTTTTTTCTGGCATTTGTATTGAAAAACTAAACAAAAACCAGAAGTAAAGTTTTATTTATTTGTTATTTAAACATTAACTTGGAAAAATAAATAATAGTGGCAACTTGTATGGCAAGTTTTAGCAACAGTAGTGGCGTTGAAATGAGCAGAAGTGGGACGTGTATTCAGAGCAACAGTAAGAAGGGGTAGGCGTAAGGGTTAGGGTAGATTTAGGAGTCCTAACCCTAACGATGTGGATTGCCTTGAAGAACCTGTCCTACTGTTATTTATTTCAACCCAGCAGTGGTGTACAGATATATGGGAAAAATTGTGAATGAGTGAAGGCTTGTGTTCAAAGCTAAGGAGCTGGTGATATTGCACGGAGGCATATCTGGAGTCATCCTTATATGACCACCAGCTATGCACAGTGCTACAATATACATATGTGGGAGTGAACCTCTGTCTGTGAGGCTAATTACACCCTCATTGACTCTTTAAATCGTCCACACACTTCCAGGGATCCCCCCTGTGGTGAAACTTGTTGAGAAACCAGCATTACACACTAACCTTGGAGAAATCACTTGAGCCCCGAGATGTGATTCTTTGGCCTTGACCTGGTTGACTGCATGCAGGAGGATCTCACTATGGACCCAGTGATAGGCAGCAGAAGTTGAGAAGTGGCTCTGTGCAGGACATGACAATTCCTTGGGAGAGCCCAGAACCAGAGTACAGTATTTTAGCTCTGCATAGTTGGAGAGCCCCCTTGGATGGCGGGGAATGCACAGTATGTCACGTGCTTCTTCCTCCTAGCTTGGGACCAGATCTGATGATCCTTAAAATGCTGGAGAAACTGGAGCTCATGACTTCAACTCAACACGTTTCAGAATGGCAGAAAAGCCTAGATCTACAGTGTAGATAATACCAAGTAGTCTTCAACTTGGTATTGGCTGCAAAAGGGCGAGAAGCTCAGCAGTCCTAGTTAAACAACAACAACCCCTGGTGATAGCCAGGAGAGGGGTGTCATTGGACACTGTTATGACAGTACTCTCCTGTTTAAAAATCTAGTTGCAAGCATGATATACATTTCGTTGTGTTTTTTAAGAGGTATCAAAGACATGATCTGCCCCGGTTGTCTAATACTATTTTAGACCGGGAGGTTTCAGAGTCAGTTATTTTCTAGGTGTAGCAAATATAGAGTGTTCCTCTCAAGAAGTATGTGATTTCTTCTTTGTATGTATGTGAGTCTCTTATAATCACATTATGAAATTTTTTGGGCATCTCATCTTCACATACTATGATCTTTTTCTTCTGTTCTTTTAAAGTGACCATGATTGGCACTGACAGCAAAGAGTTGTTATGAAAATGATACATGCCAGTTTGTTGCTTTGCTGCCTTGGAAATGAATCGCTGCATAAGCAGTGGGCTCAGTTTATAAGCTACAGTTGTTATTCATTTAACATTCTGTTACTGTTTCTCAGTCCATTCTACCATTCATTGTTAACATTCATTCATTCATTATCCTTATACGACATGTCTGTTGGATCAGTGGTTCTATTCTGTCTTTGTCTCGTCAGAAACTCCCAGGCACTACACTAGCAACTTATTTTGCAACTAAGATATTATTTGAAAGTTTTGTTTTGGGAAGAGCTTCTTGAAACTAAAATTTGTTGCTTTTTTTTCTCACTTTATAATTGTAGGACATTTTATTTCTGTGTTATAATGACAAAAGAGAAGTTGGTAAGAAGATGAAAGAATATTTCTCAGAACTCCTGGATGGTGAGCATGGTGAAGCATCAGAAATGATAACCACTAGCACAGAAGAGAAAACCAATGATGGTGAAGATGACATAAAGATGGAAGAACTGAGGGCAGCACTAGAGAAAATCAAGATGGGCAAAGCAGCAGGGCATGATGGTATAACACCAGAAATGGTTAAGTACATGGGAGCATCAGGTGACCTATTACTCTTAAAGGTCCTACAGGCAGCATGGTGCAACAAGACCATACCAAAGGATTGGGAGATTGCCATCATAACACCAATTTTCAAAAAGGGTGACAATCGACAATGTGGAAACCATAGAGGCATATCCCTTCTCAGTGTCCCTGGTAAAATCTACTCTAGAATCCTAGAGCAGAGACTCCGACGCCTAGCTGAGCCACAATTGGATGAGGTCCAGTGCGGATTCCGAGCAAACCGAAGTACTCAAGACCTAATCTTCACACTCAGACAGCTGAGTGAAAAGGCCCTTGAGTATAAGAGTGAGATCCATCTTTGTTTCATAGATCTGGAAAAGGCGTTTGACAGGGTCCCCTGGAGCAAACTTTTTTAAATATCTCGGAGCTATCATAGACCGAAAGGGAGGCATCAAAGAAGAGTTGGCCACTCGAAAAGCAGCGGCTGGGAGACTTTTTCAGGCCATAAATCGTGGATTCCTCAGCAAGAAAGAGGTTGGTAAGAAAACGAAGATGGCTGTATACCGCTCCACCTATGTCCCAGTCTGGACATATGGATGCGAGTCGTGGGCAATGACTACAACCCACAAAAGCCAGATCCAAACCTCAGAAATGAGGTATCTGAGGAAAGTGGTTGAAGTAACAAGAAGAGACATGGTCCGCAACCAGACGATCTGTCAAGGCCTAAAATCCCATCCGCTGCAGACCCAAATAGAACAGTCCCAACTAAGATGGTTTGGCCATGTCTGCAGAATGGGAGAAGATCGGCTACCACGACAAGCATGGGAAACAAAGAGCCAGGGATCCAGACCTCCAGGACGACCCAGAGTCCGCTGGGAAGACAACATTAGACAATCTTTGAAGGACCGAGGACTAGAATGGAACCAGGCCAGGAAGAAGACAGCTGATAGAATAGTCTGGCGCTCTCTCTTCCAAACCTCTACACCTCACGGTAGAAGGGGAACGACTAAGTAAGTAAGTAAGGTAAGAAGATGAAGATGGCTGTATACTGATCCACCTATGTCCCAGTCTTGACGTATGGATGCGAGTCATGGGCAATGACTACAACCCACAAAAGCCAGATCCAAACCTCAGAAATGAGGTATCTGAGGAAGGTGGTTGAAGTAACAAGAGACATGGTTCGCAACCAGATGATACATCAAGGCCTAAAAGCCCAACCCCTGCAGACCCAAGTAGAACAGTTCCAATTGAGATGGTTTGGCCATGTCTGCAGAATGGGAGAAGATCGGCTACCACGGCAAGCATGTGAAACTAAGAGCCAGGGATCCAAACCTCCAGGATGACCAAAAGTCCTCTGGGGGACAACATTAGACAATCTTTGAAGGACCGAGGACTAGAATGGAACCAAGCCAGGAGGAAGACAGCCGATAGAATAGTATGGCGCTCTCTTTTACAAACCTCTACACCTCACGGTAGAAGAGGAACGACTAAGTAAGTTAAAATGACAATGATACTTTAGATTCTCTATCCATATGTGACCTGGCACATTGATTTTGTTCAAGTGCGAGGTGTCTTGTTATAGGCAGTGTCATACTGTGCTTCTTCACATTTTCGTCAGTATTGTCATTCCATTTTTCTCCCTGGGTGAATTATAAGCCTTTTTTACTTTATTTTTGACTGAACTGTGTGCCTGTTTTATTGTATCCTTTTGTCATCATCATTTTCTCTTTGCCCCTTATTGAGCATGGAGTAACAACACTAGCTGATCCCCTTACAGGAAGCCTGCACCGAACACTCACATTCTGTTGTAGTGGTGGTTTATGTTACAGTTTGTTTGACATGATGAGGTTGCCAGCCCGATGCTCAGCCTCATATTAGTCACCTTGTACGACATGAGTGAGGGTGTAGTGGTTCTATTCTTGTCTTTGTCTCTTCAGAGCTGAACTATGAGCCGTTATTGTTGTATTTTTAACTGATTTAATAAGCCATTATTATTGTATTTTTTAATTGACTTATAAGTCCTTATTATTGTATGTTTAACTGAACTTATAAATCTTTTATTACATTTTAACTAAACTATCTTCAGGTGCCTGGTCTGGAACAGACATTGGTGATCATGACCCTCCAATCTTCTCTGTCTGTTGATAGTCTAATGAGGTTGTTGTTGCCCATGCTGTAGCTTGTTGCCCAGTTTTTTAAGCTTTCCACATACATCTTTCTCTGCCTTCCTCTTCCTCTCCTATCTGGTATTTTCCCACATAAGACTAATTCCTCCACTCCTCTTCTGTTAATATGTCCCATAAACTTCATTTGTCTTTTCCTGATGGTTTTTATGAGCGTGCTATTAACACCCGCAGCTGTCAATACCTCGGCATTTGTTATCTTCTCTGTCCACGACATCCTTAATATCCTTCTCAAAAACCACATTTCCGCTGCCTCCAGTTTTTTCACGATTTAGTTACTCATTGTCCAACATTCGCATCCATATAAAAGAACGGACCACACATAGCCCCTTAGTAAGCAAATTTTTGTGCTTATGGTGATGTTTCTAAAAGCTATATAACTGAACTATAAGCCCTTTAATTTTTAACTGAACTAATAAGCCTACCATGTGTTATGTCCTCCCACACAGAAGCTAGCCATGAGGATGCCGTTCTCATCACACAGCAAGCAGCCAGAGAGCCTGGAAGACTAGAGATGCCAAGAAAAGAAATGTTCCAGACATCTGAAGATCTGGTTTGTTTCAAACATAGCATTCACGCGAGCTACAGTTTGATTGAAAAGTCTCTTCTTATTTTAACATATTTATTTCTTTACTTTTATCGAACAAATTTATCTTATCTATATTTTTAAATATCTGTCTGTCTGTTTGTCCATTAAAGAGAATTAGAATTTTCATTTTATAATTTGAAACCAAGCTTATCTTATATCAATGGATTTGTCTCAATGGCAGGAAGATTTTAGAGTGGTGCTCCGAATCCTATATCATGTTTTCAGGCTTCAAAACCCTCAGAAAAGGTTTTTATTTTGCCTCTATATATCAGAGGCTCCCCAGCCTCACAATTACATGTCATTGGGCTGAAAGCCCAAGTGCCGCTGGTTTCAAAAAAAAAAAAAAAATAGTGCAATTGGGCCTAAGGTTTTCAGGTCGTAAAAAAAAAAAGACTTTTTTTTTGGTAACATTTTAATTATTACGAATGTAAGAAACCTATCTTACTCCATTTTTGAACAGTTTTTTTTTTTTGTCATTATGTTTCAATTTTTGAGCCGAGCTTTTGCTTTTGTTGTTCCATTTCCTGTTGTCAGAAAAAAAAAAAAAACAAGAACTCCATAGAAGCAATTAAAATGTAAACAATTATAAGTGCTAAATTATAAAGGCTCAAAACATCCTTCTTATACTGCAGTTCATTTGGTACTAATGCCACCTAAGAGGCAATCTACTTTTAGAAGCTTCATTATTGCACGCTGCAAGAAGCATCAGATGACATTCTATTTAGAACTGTGAAGTTGGTGACCCACTAGCACTATGGATGAAATACAGAGTTGATTTTACAAAAGATTTTAAACAACAGACTCAGTCAAACAGTCCCTTGAAGGACCGAGGACTAGAATGGAACCAGGCCAGGAGGAAGACAGCCGATAGGATAGTCTGGCGCTCTCTCTTACAAACCTCTACACCTCACGGTAGAAGGGGAACGACTAAGTAAGTAAGACTCAGTCAATATACCCTGAAATGGAAATTGGTCACAGTAATTAAATTTACAATACAGCACTAATTGCCATAGAAGATAAGGTTATTTCTATGGGAAGGGAAGGAACTGCATACTCTTGGTCTCCCTCAAACTAACCGAACTGAAGTAAATAACCAAACCACTGAGCTATTAAGGGAGACCTACTGTGACACTGATGCTCTAACCAGGTACATAGATGAAAATGAATCAAAGTTGTTGCTAGTGAGAGGTGTAGTTGAGGAAATGACTGCAGTAGATGTGCTGGAGGTGAGAGGTATAACGGAGGACATGATCAGAGTAGATGTGCTAGAGGTGAGAGGTATGGTGGAGGATATGCTTGAATTAGATGTGCTGGAGGTGAAAGGTAAAGTAGAGAAAAAATATTGGAATAGGTATTCTGGGAGTGGAGTTTAAGGGAGTTCATAATTGGTGTAGATGTGCTGGGAGTGAGAAGTATAATGGAGGATATGATTGGAGTAGGTGTGCTGGAGGTGAGAAGAATAGTGGAGGTCATGATTGGAGTAGATGTGGTGGAGGTTAGAGGTACAGTGGAGGACATGGCTGGAGCAGATGTGCTGGAGGTGAGAGGTACAGTGTTGAACATGATTGGAAGAGATGTGGTCGTAAGGGGTACAATGGAGGACATTATTGGACTAGATGTGCTGGAAGTGAGATGTATAGTTGTCACAGGGTTAATCTGAGAATTAACCGTGGAGGGTTGGCCCTGGATGTTCAAATAATAATGGTGGTTCAGTTACTTTTTTTTTTACTCGAGCTACCCCAGGTATATCTGCTAGTATGAAACAAACATCAAAATAAATAGAATTAACTGTTATTTTATTACATAACATGCAATATCACATTAACATTACCGCTGAATGTGAGATTTGGCCTGTTCAACACATGACCACATTGTGGGCAGTAATTTTGGCTGTCTTGCTATGGATTTCAATATCTACACACCTTCATACTTGGCTTGTACCACTAGAGGACGACCACAGCATACAGTAGCTGACAATAATTGACTATATCACCTTTGACAGGTAAGTTCCCTTTTAATAACACATTGCACACAATGAAGCCCCACACGGCTCATAATACATATGAAAAACACTGGCTACAAATGCCAATACAGCTTGCATTAATAACAACTTAATATATAAATATCATACCCACTGGTATGGCCATCCTGAATGGACATCACAATGACTTTCGCTCACCAGCGAAAACTTATGTACTAGTATTAGGCAAAAACTAAATCACAACTGACTTAACATCACCGATCTACAAAAATGCCGCTAGAAAAAATACATTAACATTGTAGCAAAATGCACTACATCCAAAGACCACATGAAGAAAAGGCCAGCACTAAATCAGAACGACGATGGCAAACTCACTACAGCAAAACGCTGACATGGAACAAAAGAACGACCTATCCTGGTTGATAGCCAGAAAGTCAACTAACTTTTTGCGCCAGAATTTGCGTCCACTTCCTTTCCCGGTCACCTGACCAAACGGGTTTTTATTCTATCAGTGTAGCCACTCACAGCGTGACCAACATAATATTTTGTCGAACATACATACTGTGACAGGTTACATCAGTTTTTTTGCCATTTTATTTTGTTTTAATTTGTTTCTGGACAAAAAAAAAACTTATTTGTCACATGGCGGTTATTACTTCTTGTTTTCACATTAGTTTCATGTATATCCAGGTGGAGCGCCCAATTGACAGAGTGGCAAGAGCACTGGTCTCTCGCTGCAAAGGTGCTGGGTTCAAATCATGATATGGACATGCTCCAGTCTACCCAGCTGTAAATGGATACCTGACTCAGCAATTTGAGTGAGGGAAGGAAAAGGCAGCGAGACAATGCCTTTGTTAATGAAGTTTCACTTAGCCACCTTAAGGCTGCAGTAGCTGCTTTTACCTCCATTATCATGCTGGACGTTGCTATCTTGTAAGCCCCGCTATGTTTAGCTGGGAAGTACACAAAATTGACTGGACAGACATATATAACATTTGCTTGTTGTATGCAAACATTTTGAATTGCTCACATTATCTCTCTTTTTCTCTCCCTTTTTCCTCTATCTCCCTCTCCCCCTCTTTATCTCCAGATGTCATCTGTTCCAAATTTGTGATCTTGTCACACCACTTCAATCCTTATCTTCAACGCAAGCATCCATTTATGAAAGTCTGTAGCTTTTTGCTTGTATATATATGTGTGTGTATATGAATATAATATCTGGTATTTGATACTTCAGGAACATCTCCAGGACATTAACAAAACTTGTGTGTATTTTTAGGAATCCAAATGGGCCATCACAGACTCTATTATGCAGACAATGTACCGACTCGAAATGGAGCTTGGAGAACTACAGAAAATGGTTGGAACTTCGGATGTATCCAGCAACACAAAGATTCTAGAAGTAAATGAGAAAAATTAAACGCAAATGGCTGACAGACAAACAGACTGACAATATTCATGATTACTAAAAATCAAAAAAGAAAGACCCATTGTTGTTGTTGTTTAACTAGGGCTGCTGAGTTTTTCACACTTTTGAAGCCAATACCAAGTAGAAGAGTCCATGCTATTATCTACACTGTAGATCTAGGCTTCTCCTGTGACTTTGCTGTAATTCCAAAACGTGTTGAGTTGAAGTCATGAGCTCCAGTTTCTCCATCATGAGCTCCAGTTTCTCCAGCTTGCCTTGCATTTAAAGGATCATCACATCTGGTCCTAAGCTGGGAGAAAGAAGCATGTGGCATACTATGCATTAAATAAATAAACAAACAACACACAAAGGTAGATTTCAGGCACTTAGTGGGAAATAAAGAAGTCTTCTACTTCATTATTTCCCACTAAGTGCCTGAAATCTACCTTTGTGTGTTGTTTGTTTATTTATTTACTGTTTACAGGCCTCGGGTTTCCCCTCCTTATATGTTTGTACGTTTATAAAATACCAAGAAACCTACATTCTATACTTTACTTATTCTCATTCTTCTATCATTTGCTGGACACAGTGATAAGGCCTTTGTCATGTGTAATCTGGCCTATACTGTTGTATAGTGGAACTGCAGAAGTGATTGCATCTATAATTAGTCTGGGTCGTCCTATGGTACATATCCGGGTCACGTGGTGTTCGCGCTAGACCTCTGTCAGTGAAGCATTATTTTTGTAATGCGGAGCTGGCAGAATGGATAGTGGCAATTCGCTCCTGTGGCTAGGCGGTGGGTGCCGTTCGGAAGGTCCTGGTTCGATCCTGGTAAGCCTATCACTTCTGTTGTTTTTCTGTTGTCTGGTCTTCTACTTCTTTATTTCTTACTGAGTGCCTGGAAACTACCTTTGTGTGTTGTTTGTTTATTTATTTACTGTTTACAGGCCTCGGGTTTCCCCTCCTTATATGTTTATACTATGCATTCCTTGCCATCCAAGGGGACTCTCCACATATGCAGAGCCAAAATACTGTACTCTGGTTCTTGGCTTTCCCAATGAATTGTCCCGTCCTACACAGAGCCACTTCTCAGCTCCCTCTGCCTATATTGGAGTACATAATGAGATCTTCCTGCATGCAGGCAACCAGGTAAAAGCCAGAGTCACATCTGGAGCTCAAGTGACTCCTCCGAGCGTAGTGTACAATGCTGGGATCTCAACATGTTTCACCACAGGGGGAAATCACTGAAAGTGTGTGGATGATTTAAAGGGTCAATGAGGATGTAATTAGCCTCATAGAAAGGTTTACATCCAAATCTACATACTATAGCATTGTGCATAGCTGAAACCCGGGTAAGAAACTGGAGCTCATGACTCCAAAGTCAACAAGTTTCAGAATGTTAGACAAGCTGCATGAAAAGCCTAGATCTACAGTGTAGATAATGCCAAAGATTCATCAAATTGGCTAGTGGCTGTTAAAAGATGACAAGCTCAGCAGCCTAGCTAAACAAAAACACACGTCTACTCATCAATTACTTAACAACCCACACACTTATCATTTATTTACCTACTCACACTTCGTGTATGTAACTACTCACACAGAATCTCTAAACCATGAATGTAATCATTATTTATCCAACTACTCACACACTCTCTTCCACTATTGACCTAGCCACTCACACACACTCCTCCACTCTTTATCTAAACACACTCACAGATCTCCACTATTTGACCACTCACACACTCCTCCACTATTTATCTAGCATTTCCCATACTGTTCCACTATTTATCAAACCATTCACACACTTTATTCCACCATTTATTTTACTACTCACACACTCTCCTGCACTATTTATCTAACCTCTCACACACACACTCTTAACTAACCACTCAGTCACTTCTCCACTATTTATCTAACCTCACACACACTCCACTATTTATCTAACCTCTTACACACACACTCCTCCATTATTTATCTAACCTCTCACACACACACACTCCTCCACTATTTACCTAACCTTCCACACACACACTCCACCACTATTTATCTAACCTCTCACACACTCCACCACTATTTATCTAACCTCTCACACACACACTCCTCACCATTTATCTAACCATTCACAATCTGTCATCACAATTTAGGATCTGCAGTCCTCTATACGACACCTAAAAGAAAAACAGCTGGATATAAAAATGGTGAAGCGAATGGTAGACGAGAATAGCTTGGGATTAACAAATGTGAGTACATTAACGTCATTCTGAAGTGGTCCCCATCTTCTCTCTAAACAACCTAGATAACTGTTGACATGGCCTTCTCAGTTTATATTTGACACCAACTATATTAGTTCTCCAAATAAGATTCTCTTCATGTAATCATTATTTCCCTTTATGCTTCATGCTGCAGCTAGTCCCTTGCAGGAAGTCAGCACCAAACAGTCACATGCTCACGCAGCGTTGGTTTCTATGGTAATTTGCTGTACGTGATGAGGTTGCCAGCCGAACGTGCAATCTCATATTAGTCGCCATGTATGGCATACCTGAGGGTGTGGTAATCCTGTTCTTTCTTTGTCTCATCCGCAACCCCCAGGAACTGCACGGGGTGTATCCTGTTGCATTGTGCACCAGTTTACATCACCAAGTTGATTACCCTTGCTTTGAGGTACTTTTATTTTGCAACAATGTAATTAAGCAAATAAGATTCCTCTTGCATTTACTTTAATTTTGCACCAATTTGCCTCACCAGTAAGATTCCTGTTGCTTTGATTTACTTTATTTTGCACCAATTTACCATAACGAATGAGATTCCTGTTGCTTTGATTAACTGTCATTTAGCACCAATTTACCTTACCAATGAGATTCCTCTTGTTTTGATTTAATTATATTTTGCACCAATTTACCTCACCAATAAGATTCCTCTTTTATTGATTCACTCATATTAGCACCAGTGTACCTCACCAAATAAGATTCCTACACTTATTATGCACTAATTTACCTCACCAATAAGATTCCTCTTGCTTTGATTACTCTTATATTGCACTAATGTTTTACCTCTCTTTAAAAAAAAAAAAATAAAGGAATATTTTTGCTTTGACTTAGTTCTATTTTGCACCAATTTTTTTAAATTTCCAATTAAATAAATCCTTAGGCTTTGATTCACTCTCATTTTGCACAAGCTTCTTTACCTCATGAAAAAAGATTTCTCTTGCTTTGGCATAAGCACAAACATAACTTGTTCTTTCTTTCAGTCAAAATCTCGTGCCCCAAGTGTTGATGTTAGGCTTCAGAGCCTTGGCGGGCGTGAGGATTTGATAACCAGAGCCATGCTTGAGGAAGCCCTTAAGCCACTGAAACATCTTCAACAATCAGTGAATGTTGTACTAAAACACTTTAAGGTAACAATGAGTCAGTTTTTGGAAGCCAGTACCTTTCCAAGGAGCATATACCTTTAACAAACACTTGCTAAGTACTCCTGTCACATGACATCAGCTCAAGGTCTTTCCAAATACCTATCATTTTCATTTCTGTTTCCAGGTCTTTTCTCCATGTGTTCTTTGGTCTATGTCTACTTCTCTTACCCTGGGGTTTCCAGAACAAGGACTTCCTGGTAATGCAATCAGCAGGTTTCCTTAGTGTGTGTCCAATCCATCTCCAGTGTCTTCTCAAATCATGTTCCACTGACACTTGTCTGATTCTTGTCGTCAGTTCCATATTGGTGATCTTTTCATACTGTTTTAATCCTTCTATTCTACACAAGCAGCCATTTATGAAAGTCTGTAACTTATTGGCTGATTTTAAAATTTTTTTTATTGTTTTCATTGTTTCAGAGCCAGACAGGTATGCTTGATTTGACATTTGATATTAAGATTCTTAGGGGAGCTGCGCTGGCGATCGGGTGATCCAGGTTCAAACCCGGGCGAGACCATTTGAAAGACCGAATAACGGCTCCTGAGCTGACCCAGCGCTAATGGGTACTCTCCGAAGATGGCGAGTATCTGCCTGAATGGTGTGAGGACACCTGTTAGAGTACAGGGAAAATAGGATACTCATGTAAAATCAGTCTCAGGTTGGACATACTAACCTGAGATTTCACCTCGAGTAATAGCAGGCGTACGTTAAAAAAAATGTCCATATATTTCCCAGTTCAATAACTGCTCCTCTTGCCTTCTGTTTCTTATTTTGATGTCACTGTCTGTCCCTTTAGCTCTGTCTACATTGCTTCCAAGAAACATTTGTTGTTGTATAGCTTGGGCTACTGAGCTTCTCGCTCTTTTGCAGCCAATACCAAGTTGAAGACTCCTTGGTATTATCTACACTGTAGATCTAAGCTTTTCCTGTGGCTTTTTCTGCCATTCCAAAACATGTTGAGTTGAAGTAATGAGCTTGGCTTGCATTTAAAGGATCATCACATCTGGTCCCAAGCTAGGAGTAAGAAGTGTGTGGCTTACTGTGCATTCCCTGCCATCCAAGGGGGGTCTCCAACTATGCAGAGCTAAAATACTGTACTCTGGTTCTGGGCTGTCCCAAGGAATTGTCATGTCCTGCACAGAGGCACTTCACAGCTACCGCTGCCTATCACTGGGTCCTGATTCTCCTATATGCAGTCAACCATTTCAAAGCCAAAGAGTTACGTCTGGGGCTCAAGTGACTTCTCCAAGCTTAGTGTGCAATGCTGGGATCTCAACAAGTTTCACCACAGGGGAAATCCCTGGAAGTGTGAGGATGATTTCAAGAGTCAAAGATGGTGTAATTAGCCTCACAGACAGAGGTTCACTCCCACATATGTATATTGTAGCATTGTGCATAGCCAGTGGTCATATAAGGATGACTCCAGATATGCCTCCGTGCATCCAAGGTACATTTACAGTTCTACATCTTGTAGCAGTATTTCTTCAAGTGCAATCTTGTTAATGTTTCCTGCAATTATTTTCATTATCTTTGTGTATTTTCAGACCCATTTGTTCCTGAAGTATTTTCAGACCCATTTGTTCATGATGTATTTTCATTTTGTCTTCCATCTGTTTATGGTTGTGGAATCTTATGGTTGTAAGAAAACAAGCCCAATATATTTGTGTAAATAGTAGCAAATCCATCATTTCCATATCAAATGTAAATACTACATCATTGGCATAACTACAGCATAAGTGTGGCCCACCTAAAAGAATGGGGTGAACAACTACAGTGACTGTAAAAATGTAACAACTTACTTCATCATCATTGGGCTCCCCACAGAGATCATAGGCCAACTAATTTGTGCTAGGTTCTCCTGTCCTACCCCATTTGCGCAAGGTCTTTTCATGCCAGGTTTTTATCCCTTTCATTTCTGTCTCCAGAAATAGGGACATGCTTTGATGTTTAATACGGAAACAAAGGAAATAAAAAGGATTTATAAAGGTGAAAGTCTCTTTTGACCACTGCTTTCTGGGGTCTACTTAGTGCTTGGGTCTCTGGGACATGCCCGGTCTAATGAGCAGTAGTTACACCACTGTGTTGCAATGAACAGTTTAAAAAGTCTTACCAAAATGTGAAACTTACAGCATTTCTCAGTATTGTAGTGCACTTCCTGCTTTCTTAAATTATATTATGTGAATGTGTACATCTTCCTGTTATTCATTCCTTTATGCTCCAGAGGGAGCATGGAGCCATTGTCACCATGCATGAAGTCTGCCCCAAATTATTTTACATGCACGAAGTTGTAGTTTCTGAAGCAGTTCATTTTACATGAAGGGGCTGCCAATAGCCACCTCGTATGACATGCTTGGGGGGACAGGGCTTCTATTCTTTCTTCACCTTCTTAGAAAGCCTAGGAAACCATTATGTAAAAGGTGACCTGGGCACTTACAAATTGATTTATTTATATAAAAAATTCAGGTTGATGACTTCAACTAACAACATTGTTTCAATTATAAATAGTTGCAAAGGAAATTTCCTCTATTAATAGTTTTGACCCAAATAGTTTTCCATTATAAGTACTGTAGTTTTGAGAAAAATCTATTGTAGCTTTGAATGAAAACTTGTTATAAACAGTCCTGAATGAAATTGTTTCTGTAGTTACGTTCAACAGTTTCCATTAAAAATAATTTTGAGATAGTTTCTAAAATAGTTCATAAAAGAGCTTCCACTATAAATAGGTATGAGCTTGTGTCCAGTTTCGTGGACAGTTATAAAACATTTATATGCCAAAAGCATAAATATAATGGTTTGACTTCCTGCGCAGAGAAAAAAGAGCTCAGCACTGGGTATTAAAAAATTGTAATAGATTAATCAAATTTCTTTAATCCAAGATTAATCAGTCAGTTTTGGACAATTCTATAAATTTTAAAAAATCATAAATAACATTTTGTTTAAATGACTAAGGACTTTATTTATTTTATTTGTTATAAGGCAACAACGTCCTGAAAATATAATGAAAATATTGAAATGTTACAACTAAACAATTTATTATTATTGACAATATTTGCCAAATTCCATATCACAAACATCTAACATAGCATATTATCTTGTACGTATTTAAGCAAAAATCATATACATTGCTAAAAATTGAATAATCTATGAAAATTTGTTTAATCAAGTAATCGATTAAAAATGTTGTTAATTGATTAATTAAGCTTTAAAGATCCTAGCCCTAATTATAAGTGATTAAACTTGCTGTCAAGCACCTCTGCCAATGCTCAACAAGTGGATGGTTTAATGGCTTTATGGCTGAAGGGTTGTTGCTGTTGATTAACTAGTGCTGCAGAGCTTGTTACTCATGTGTAGCCCAGGGCCAAGTTGAAGAATCTGCACGTGAATCTGTTGGGTGGTGCTGTATAGAGTGTGATTATTGATGAGCCTGGCAGTTTATAGCTCTACCAGCTACTGTGTTCTGCAATGCACTAACACAGCAGCAACACATTTCTCTAAAAGCACAGAAAATGGGCTACTAAGGAGTAAATACAAAGACAACTAATGTATGCTGCTCTTAATATAACACTACTACTACTTCAACTGCTGCTTCTACTTTTAGTGCTACTACCATTGCTGCTACAGCCTCTGCCACTACTTCTCTAATGTTACTACTAGTGCTATTTCAGCTAAAATGTTAGTTTATTATTCCAGGAGAACTGCTCATCATCATTATCTGCCATCTCGACAACGAAGGTCATCTGCAGTGGATCTCCAACATCTTCTGTCTCTCGTCTTCATGATGCACTCTGATATACTCTTTCCTATCCACCTCTTGTTGTTGCTGAATTATCTGGAGCCCTGCTAGAGTTATGGAAAACTACTGAAATTTTCCTTTGTGTATTTAATCTTTGCAATAACAACAACTATCCAAGATGCAACAGGCATTCATCAAATGTACGCCACTTCCTCTTGTCATGTGACCATCAGCTCAGGATCTTTCCATGACTTCCTCATGATCTTCATTTGTCTCCAGTTGTTGTCCTCATGTGTTCTTTGGTCTACCACTGCCTCTTGTTACCCTAGGGATACCAGAACAAGGACTGCCTTCTAATACTTTCAACAGGATCCCTCCACAGTGTTTATCCTATCCATCACCAGCGTGTTCATTAATTGACATGCTCTTATTATTTGTTGAAGTTTTTGAGGCTTAAAACTTCTAAAGGATGGTGTAACTGATCCCATTCCTAACCCTCCTAAGTGGCATTTTATGACATGCATGGTAGGTTCTCGTCATGTAGCATGTCCTTTGCAGAACGTCGCTCTCATCACAGCCCGCCTGAAAGACAATCGATCTGTAGCCAGCCTTCCTGCCTCCTCCATTGTCGTATTCAAGGTGTCTTCAATGTCCTGTGTCCACCGTTGTCTTGGTCACCCCTGCCTCGCCTTCCAGGTACCATACCCTCCATCACTGCTCTTTCTAAACCACTATGATGTTTAATGTGGCCAAAGTATTTCAGTTTCCGGGACATGATATTGTTTATGAGCCAGTTTTCCTCGATGTTCAGGTCGTGTAGGATGTCTATATTTTTCTTCTTCTTGGTCCAAGGTACAGTGCAAACCGCTTAAGGCGATCTCGGATGTGGCGAATTTCTGTTGTGAAGAACAATTTGTTTATCCCCGGCAATTTTTCTTCTTTGTCTTTGTAAAAAATGTCCGGTTAAGCGGAATCCGTTTATCACGAATTTTCGGATATGCCGAACGATTAAACGTGTCCTGACTATATAATTTGATCTGCTTAAGGCGAACTTTTTTTCAAATACAGTACCTGGACATTTTGTTTTATGGTGGACAAGTTGATTGTTGTCACAGAATGAAGAACCGAAAAGCGACGTGTGATGTGGTTGACACGGCACTCCTAAAATGGTTCACCATGGCGAGATCAGCAAATGTTCCTGTAAATGGACCTATATTAACTGCAAAGGCAGAAGAGTTAGCACTTCTGGAAGGTCGGACTGGCTGAAAATGTTGTCCTGGCTGGTTGGGTTGTTTTAAAAAACGGCACATTACTTACAAAGCCGCGGTAGCATAGTGGTTAGTGCACTGGCTTCCTAGCGCAGTAGTCTATGGTTCGATCCCCAGATGAGGTGTGAATTTTTTAGGTTACAAACGGCTCCTGGGTCGACCCAGCCCCAAATGGGTACCAGAGCAACCCTGTGAAGGTTAAGGCGGCCGGCGTGATGCCAACCACATCACCCCTAGTGTGCCGACGGTCAAGATAATATGGGCCTAACACCATATTCCCAATATGCCTCAATGGGCATGTAACGGGTTCCTTTACCTTTTTTTTTTGTGTGGGGAAAGGCATTCTGTTAATGAAACGACTACCGAGTCATGGACGGAGGAGGTGCTAAAACCAGCCATGAGTAGGTATAATTCCGTTGATGTGTTTAATGCTGATGAAACTGGATTGTTTTGGAGATTGCTGCCTGACAAGACTTTTTCCTTCAGAAAAGAAAAGTGGGGGGGGGGGGGGGGGGGGGCCAATGGAAAGAAAGAATCACAATTGTTGTGTGTACAAATATGGATGGTTCAGATAAATTGCCATTACTTGAAATCGGTAAATTAAAAAATCCACGCTGTTTTAAAGGTTTGAAAAAATTGTGTGTTGATTATGCAGCTAATTCAATAGCCTGGATGACATCATACATTTTCACCCAGTGGCTATATGCATTTGATCATTCTATGGAACGTCAACATCACAGAGTTCTTTTGGTGCTTTACAACTGTTCAGCCCACATAAATGTTCAAAATCTAAAAGCAACAGAACTTTTATTTTTACCACCAAATGCGACATCCAAACTTCAGCCTTGTGACCAAGGTAATATTCAAAATCTGAAGGTTCGTTATAGGTCAGCAATGTTGTCCAAACTTGTAGGTCACATTGATGCAGTACAGAGGAAAATTACATACTTTTTCATTTAAGAGTGCTTTATCATTTAAGAGTGTGCAAATTCTAGAGATAATGATGACTGTGGGTTAACGGTACAAACTATTTCACAGTTGGAAGTTTCAAATTGCATGGATAAAACTAACATGTATATAATGCAGGCTGGATGCCAAGATGATTTAATTTATCATTTCTTTGAATTTAAGGATGTCATGGAAAGACATTTTTATTAACTCAAGTACAGCTAAGTAAGATACAGAGGAAAATTGCAGCTTTTTCATTTCAAAGTGTAAAAAGTGCTGTTATTCTCTAGATATTTGTGCCAACTTTGTACATTAACACTTTTGGTGATTTACATATTTTCTGTGTCATACATCTGTCATATTCAACGCTAATTCATTATTGTATTGTACGTTGTAAATGCATTACCATATGCTTGAACTCTTATCTGGATAAGAGGAATTTCTGATAAGAAGAACTATTTCTTGGGTCCCTGGTGAGTTCTCCTTATCAGGTCTGCACTGTATTCTGATAAATTTTCTGTAACACTTTGTTCGAAAGATTCGAATGGTAATTTGCATGGTAGGTTATAGTGTTACTATTCTTTGTTCCCCTTTCAGGCCCCAGTAACGTACTAGTATAACTATAACTCTAGTATTACTACTGCACTGCTACTGCTACCATTGTTGCAAAACCATCCACTACAACTAAAACAACTGCTATTGCAATGATGACTACTACTACTACATTTGTTGTTACTACATCTACTGCTACTTCAACTGCTACCAGTACTACTTCTGCCACTACTTTTACTACCGGTCTGTATCCTTTTATCCAAAAACCAAAATATTCTGAAAATCAAAAGTTTCTTTGGGCAACGTGTGGACGATTTTTGAACACATTTGGGGCAACTGTCAAACACATTTTGGAGGGAGGGGGACCTCTGAGCTACTTTGGGTGACTTTTAGAAATTGAATAAAATCTGGTTTCCGAAACACAGCTGTCCTCGAGGATTTCAGTTGAAAAGATAAAACACTCGGACGAACAACAAACAGCGAAACTTGGCTGAACAGATGGGCCATGGGAAACACTGGAAGAGAGGTTTACAGACACATGGCTGGTCCTGATCCTAATGACAACATCAACCATCTTACAAGGAGGGATCAGAGCACCATTTTTCGACTCAGATCACAACATATACCACTCAACAGTCACGTGAACAGAGTCTGACCACAACACCCTCCAGGGTGCCAGCTATGTAACTACCCCCACGAAACTGTTGACCACCACCTCTTTGAGTGCCCAGCACTCGATGATGTTAGGAAAATGCTTCTTCCTCCCAGGCCAGATAAGTGGAACACCTTGTATGGAGAAACAAAACAACTTGTGAAAACATGCAGATATCACTACATGACATTGGGCTGAAGGTCGAGAGCCCAAGCGCTGCTGGATCAATAACAACAACAACAAAAGATAAAACCTGTACTACTGTTACAGTTGGTGCTGTGCTGCAGAAGTTAGGCTATTTCCATCCTTTGTTTTTTAATTTATCATTCTCTGAGTTCTTGTTACATTACTTAGACTACTTCCTTTATATAATATTTCAGGACGGCATTTCGGATACAAGGTCCAGTGCTGCTGCTAAAAGAATGTAAGTGTAGATGTCTCTGCTACGTTAACTATTTTAAACTATTCAGCAGTTAATGCTTTTGCTTTTCTACTTGTCAGCCATTTTCTGTAATATTGTTTGTGCATTTTATAATTTACACAGTGGCGGCTTTCTTTAATGTGCTGTTGAGCTGCAGCACTCCCTATAAAAAAAAAGGCCTGCATACTGTCTCTACTATAATACGTAATCCGGACAGACCAAAAAATTGAGGTTACACCGGAAGGGTTGAATACAAGACAAAATTTTTTTTATCTAAGACCGTATCGTGGATAGCTGCAAACAATTACAGTTCAAGTGACCATGACCTCTTATAAGCGAATGCTTGTTATACACAGCTGCGTTTGGGTTGAATTTATTTAACTCTTTGACTCCGGAACAACGCTCTGAGCGTGGTTTTTAGACTATCACGAATAAAAATTACGGCACAGGGTGAAAAATAATTGCGGAGTCAAAGAGTTAACAAGTGCTGCAACGAAAGACAGCACCAAGTGCAATGAACTGTAATTAAAGGGAAGTTACAATGAAAATTTTAAACACGAGAAATAGCAGCATAAATGTCTGTGTAACCTGGTTTGAAACTCGGGGAAACTGCTTCGACTGACAAGGATTACTCTTAGTTGCAGTAAACTTTTAAAATAACTTTTCAGATGTTCTTGACAGATTTTAGATGAGATAAGACACTATAGTGCGTTTCACAATGTTTGTCGCTGTTTAATATTCAATATCTCTGCAACCACTTGATCGTAATTGTTGCAACTTTGCATATGACCTAATGATCGCTATGTCCCAAGGGGGACATTTTTTTCCTCGTTAACAAACTTATGGTTTTAAATTTTCTTTATTTAAAGTATACAAAATCGACCACCTCCTAGTCCAACCATGTATTGAGAGGGCTTACCCCTTCATATTTGTGAACTATTTCGATTTAACATCTTGAACGCATTTCAAATGATTTTCCCGGTGTATTAGCTCATTACCGCACTGTTTTGCACCTTACATTGATCCTTCCGGTGTGTTCAGTTACCGTTCTACTGATTGTGTATTACCGTGCATAGGCGTATCTTGTGGTATTCTAGGTCTGTAATACAATGGGTATGAAAGTCACGTTGCTTACACTGCATACAATGGCAGTGAAGATGTATAAATATTTCTGCAGAGAAGCTAAGCGTGGTAAACTGTATCGGAGTCTCTCAATCCTGAAAAGAGAACTATTCACGCTTTGGGTTTAAGTAAACGCTCATTTTATCAATTACTCAAGTCTAATGGAATTCTCAGTTCAATCAATACCAGGACGCAAGGAAGAAAGGAAGTAGTAGATAGTTTTGACAGGGGTGTGATTAGAAGAGAGATTTGTAGAATGTTTAATTCCAAAGAAACTGTGACACTAAGAAAACTGAAAATTCGGCAGAGAACACACAATGACATTGATGTGTCGAAATCAACATTATGGAGAACTGTTAGAAGCATTGGCTTTACGTTTAGGAAGTTCGCTAGTGGAAGAAACGTCATCTGCGAGAAGCCGCACTTAGTATCTATGAGAATTAAATATTTACATGAAGTACGGGAAAAATGCGTAATAAAGATTATGATAGATTGTGTAATGTGGATGAAACTTGGATCAATGCTCACCACACAAGGGAAAAGGAATGGCAGTTATCAGATGGAACGATTAAAAGATGTGTACCCAGTGGAAAAGGACGATGTCTGATAATGGCACATGCAGGCAGCAGACGTAATGGGCTAGTAAAAAATGCTGAACTTAGTGTCACTTCCAATTATACGGACAACCGGGACTATCATACCGAGATGAACGGTAACATATTTAAAGAGTGGATTGAAAATACTCTTCTTCCGTCCCTAGACAGACCATCCTGTCTGATAATGGACAACGCATCATACTACAACGCTGTGGCAGAAGAAGACAAAATCCCGACATCTTCGAGTACAAAAGATGCTATAAAGATTTGGCTCAAAAAAGAAGACATTCCATTTAACGAGGGGTTTCTGAAACCTGAATTACTGTCCCTTGTTAAGAAATCACAAAAGACCAAGATCTTCTATAAAGACAAGTTGATTCAACTTCATGGTCATACGTGTTTGAGACTGCCACCTTATCATTCACATTTAAACCCAGTTGAACTCGTTTGGGCAAACTTTCAAACTATGCAATATGAAAGAACTAACATATGCCGCCCTCTCGCAGATAGACAAAGATTATTGGTGTAAATGTGAAGATCATATCTTAAAAGAGGAAAATGACTATAGGAAAAAAGATGGACTGTCGTTCGTTCAGCCGAGAATAGTCATCAATATGTTAGACTCGTCTGACTCGGAATAAGTGTGTAAAAACCTTATATGTTTTCTCCTCCATCTATGTGTATATGTAAACCAATTCATTTCCTTTTTATCTCCGCGATTTCACTACTATACTTAACATACACAGTACTTTCATCTCTTCATGCATCCATTCACTTTTTAGTATAAAAAGGAACATTTACAATGAATAGGCGTTATTTTTCTCTCAAATATTTCGAAGAAATAAAAAAGGACCTCACGTAGTAATCAGTTAACAAACCCCTCTAACATTCGAATTGTATAGACGCCTTTGCCGAAAATACGCAACTTCCTTCATTTACGGTAAATTATTTTCTTCCAGGACAAAATAATTACTTCGTTAAAAAAGATCAAAGGAATTAGCCGTTGCAAGAAAAGCACACTACCTACAACATTTAATTTTATAAAACCTTTGGGACATTGAAAATATAAGACGACATGCAAAAAATCATGTTTATCAGTGCAAGGAATATGGAGATATTTGAAGTCAATCGTCGACCGACCTTTTTGAAACGCACTATAATCATTTGTGTCTGGGTTGATATTTTACATGGTGGTCACAATTTGTGAGTGTTATGTACCGTATAGTATTTTAAATGAATGAACAGTACAGCATCCCCAATGACAACCCCCTGGAACTGCCACTGAATTTACATTATTTCTTTAGCCACAAAGACAAGGAAGCATATAAGAAAAACTTTACATGTCGGCTTCATGGAGAGACAGAAAATAGAATACAACATTAATGCAAAAAAATCAGTTACCAGAAAAAATTTTCTGCAACAGAAAATCTGGCTACTTTAGAACACCCAAGAGGAAGATGAAACATAACATAATACTTTGCTGATTAAACCATGGCAATATCTAATACATACTAGATGTTGGCACAAATCTTTCATACTTTATAATAGTAACAGAAACTATGGGGTCTTAGTGGCTAAGAGGTATGGCACCCACCTTGAATTCTAGAGGTACCAGGTTCGATTCCCAGCAGAGGGAATATAATTTATGGAAATATTTTTTCAGAACCAGTGTCCCAAATCATGTCATACCCCCCCCCCCCCCCCCCCCCCCCCCCCCCCCCCCCCTTCCTGGTCTCATAGGTAGTGAGATCGAATGCCTAGCCTTCTTGGATAAGGGCGAAAAAATAATAGGTCCCATATGCAAGTTGCGCACTTTAAAAATCCCACAGCAGTTGGAAATCGCTGCCCTGGCAAAATTTAAAAATTAGAAACCTACCCACCAAATATGTTATTAAAATGTGTGATTCCTATATACACACAGTGGGATTCTTGTCAGCGCTACCGAGTTTGTGCACTGTGCTGAGATCCTCCATGTGTGATTTAAGGGAGGAGATCAGAGCACTGATGGCGTTGTCCTTAAAACCAAACACAAACAAAAAAAGATAAGCAGGCAGAAAAGTCTTCTTGTTGCATGAAATTTGTGACTTTTTAAAATGACTGTAATCTGATATTTGTTGTTGATTAACTAGGGCTCCTGAGCTTGTCACTCTCTTGCAGCCAATGCCAAGTTGAAGAATTTGCACGTGTCCTTTAGCTGTTGAGTGGTGCTGTATAGAGCATTTGTGATTGTTGGGGAGCCCGGCAATGGCTTTTTTCTTTCTGTGGAGGCAGGTCAGCAGCACATCCATATGAGTGGGTAGAGTTGTGGCAATTAGGCTTAGGTGTGCGGTTTAATTTGTTTATTATGCTTATTATTTCTGGTGTGTTCTGTTCTAAGATTGAAGTTTATGCTCTGTTCCGCACGTCGTGGGTTATTGATCTTGTCATTTGTTTTGGGATGGGTCATTTCTTTATACAAGGCATGTCTAGATGACCCTTTTGCTCACTGGTTCAACCATTCCTCTTTGAAGGGTAGGGGTAAAGGATCCCGTTACACGCCTGTGATGGAGTACTGTGATTTTATTTTCAACGGGCCCCATTCTTCTTCTCTAGGAAATTAGTTGCGTTTTTATGAGGAATTACTGTGGGGTTTAATTTTAAGATTCGCACCAGTCTTCTTTTCTGTGTAAAATTATTGCATTCATTTTTATTTCATTAGGAGTTGAGCGCATAGTTATTAGGTGGGGTAAATTTTCCGACGTTATGAAACACCCACCCAGGTTAACGAGGGATGGGGGGCAGAAACACGACCCAGATAAGCAGAACGAATCAAATTTAGTTTTGCTAACGCGAACGGTAGTAGGATTATCTAACGTGACGCAATTAGTACTGCTTGAGCAGAAATAAACATGAGTCACGAGTTGGTTTACGATGTCATTGGCCGAGGTAAGATATTATTTAATTGCAGCAATATTATTGGTCCTAGTCAGCCCAGAGGGACGCCACGCGATGACTCATAGCGCCTATATTTCATCATAAATATTTGACTATATATGTGGCCGCAAAATCGGTTAGCGCTCTCTTGGGTTTAAAAAATTTCCTGCCGTGAATCTAAGCCTTATCGCTTGCTCCAGCTAGAGATATTCGATAACTTGGGTATGTGTACATCTTAATTTAGCGTAGTAGATAGGTCGTTTTATAATAGAATCTTAGCACGATAACGTAAGGTTTCTTCTGGGAGTTAATTCAATTTCTTTTAAACAGAAGTGCCATCAATTGCTTACTTATGCTAAACGATAGACTGTAGGGTAAGTAGTGTCTATGATTTTTATAGAAATAAGTAGCAGTATCTATGATTGGTGTAAACGATTTTGCGATATTAACTGTGTGAGAATAAATGCTAAGGTAACTGGTGCTATGTAATATGAAATCTGAGGACGGTGTAAACTGCATTTTGATTATGATAATGTGTAATGTATATACGCGAGCGTATTTGTGTATTTCAATTACATGTGTACTTTATTTAATTGGGTATTAATTCGGTAATGTAGTTGGATGACAAGGGGTGAAATTAACATTACTGAGAGGGTGTAGGAATTTGTGTATTTTACTACTTGTGTTTAATTAATAACCTCTTGTAGTCAGACGATAAGGGTCTAGATAGGACTAGGATCCTGTCACACGCCCATTGAGGCATATTGGGAATATGGTGTTAGGCCCATATTTTCTTGACCATCGGCACACTAGGGGTGATGTGGTCAGCATCACGCCGGAAGGGTCTAGATGGGATTTAATAATTCCTAGAGGGTGTATATATATATATATTATTGTGTTAATTGATAAAACCTTCTCGGGTCATTCTTTTATCAGAAGTAGGGCCGGGGAATTATTTAGTACAGGGGAATTCCTTCAGTGAATGAATTGTTGTGATGGCTGACGGGCCAGCCAGCACAAAAAGATTTAGGTCAGCTGTGTCTGGGTTTACCTAACAGACAGCGGTGAAGCGGGGTAGAGAGAGAAGAGGAGGGAAGTGTATGGTAGTTTGACCTTTGGGCAGGAATATTTGTTTATCATGTGTGTGTAGAATTGTGTAGGGGAGGGGTATTAATTTAAGGGGAAAGATGGGAGATGTATTAATTTAAGAGGTTATGTGTTAGAGTTGAGAATATTTTGACGTGTTGTATATTTGTTGTTATTTTTCGTTTTACAGCATTTTCATGGCACAAAGGGAGGGTTGAAACCTGCCCCTACAACTTATTACGGTGATTTGTTTTCTCGGGAGCATAAGGCTCGAGATATCGCCAGAGGTGAAAGAAACGAGACGTTCTCAGGCAGTGAAGCCCATGCTTCAGCGGGAACGGGTTCATCTTTTAAAAAATCCGGAGCTCTCAGCTCGTTAAACCACTCCAAAGAGGCGCATGGCCTGGATGTTGGGTTTTATATATAGAGATATACGGCCACAATAATGCCATTGGTCTCAAAACCCTAAGAGGGTTCAATTGGCCGTTAAAGAATTGTCAGCAGCAGTGAAGCATCTACATCCCAAGTCAAGTACCTAGTCAAATACCAAAGTCATCAGCTGCAGTAGTCTGGGAAGGAGATAGGGTCAACATTCCTTTCTGAATGCTAATGAGAGGAGGGGCGTAACGGAGACGCCACATCAGCAGAAGAAGGTAGTGTCAGAGAGACACTGAGCAGAAGCAGAGAAAATAGCTGGGACCAGTAGGGTCAGATAGTATACCTAGAGGACAGCCTCTGAGCTAGTGCTGTAATAAAAGTCTACTAGTGTAGCAGTCTAGAGGTGTTAGTTAGTGGCGTTGTCATCGCCTAAAGTGCTTTGAAGCTGTGTAGGACGTCAGATAGTGCATTCAGAGTGGTGTAGACATTTCGGTATACTTCTGCAGCAGGACAGTAGATTATAATTAATAATACTAATAGGATAGTCAGGAGTGGTGGCTCATAAGTTAGAGACCCCACCAAGTAGATTGTTGTTAATCCTTGATTTTCTTCCATGCAGGTTGAAAGAGAGAGTGAAAGTGTTGGGGTATAGTGTATGTCAGTTTAATTGTTCTGTTTATTTTTTCAGGTGTGCGACCTCGCACGTTATTTATTTTACTGTGGTATTTGATTTTGTTGTATAATAAACTATAAACTGTACACTGGATCAGTTTCTCTATAACTATACTGTACGTAAATGCTTGACTGTATAGTTGTGTCTATGGAACTTTAGTGAAACCTTATCTCCTTTTAATGGTAGTCAGAGGTGGTGAGTCTATAGCTCTTAACTAGTCGTGAGTGGCGAGGGAGAGTCAATCTCGGTTCTCACCCTCGAAGCTAATAGTCTCATCCTTCCACACTCACTGTATTCTCATCTAAATCTATCTTCTCAGACTTTCTCATACTAGTGTCTTGTCTATATACTCGTACAAGCCTTAAACTTAAATCCACTTCGTGACAACGCCCATTGAGGTATATTGGGAATATGGTGTTAGATCCATATTTTCTTGACCGTCGGCACACTAGGGGTGATGTGGTCAGCATCACGCCGGCCGCCTTAACCTTCCCAGAGTTGCTCTGGTACCCATTTGGGGCTGGGTCAACCCAGGAGCCGTTTGTGGCCTAAAAAAATCCCACCTCATCTGGGGATCGAACCATAGACAACTGCGCTAGGAAGCCAGTGCACTAACCACTATGCTACCACGGCTCCTCTTTTTGAAGTTGTTTTGCAATATTCATTTAGCTGTCTGCATGTTGGCTGGAGTGTTTGTTTGAACCATGCTTGCTCCTAGTTTTGCTAGTCAACCTCCTGAGATGAAAACCTGTACGCCAGACAAGTAAAAACCTGTAAAAACACTCAAAAACCTTAAGCGAAAAAAATAATATATTATACGCAATACGGTTTTAAAATGACAAAAGACATAAACGAATTAATTGACATTTGAAAAAGTGTGATATAAAACATGCTAATAAAGTCTCATGCTGCTCTTTATGTGTATCAGGAAGGCTGGAAGTGAAAATAATTAAAATATGTGTTATATCCCTTAAAGTTATCACAGCATTCATAACATGGTGATGTTTGTGTTAGTTTTGTAAAATGCACCAGAAAATCAGTAACTTTATAACGGATGTCAGATTATAACCATAACTGTGGTGCTGATATACATAGGCCCTATATATAATAATGTGACAAAAAGGAAGATAAAACACTGCAATGTTTAAAAGCAAAAATATCCCAGTAGTTTTAAACTGATCTGCACAGCCCTACCATTATTTCAATGAAAACATGGTATTTATTATGCTAGTTTTAAAATTAAGGAATCCATTCCTTGCATAACATACTGTGGGTGCTACCATGACATCTGACCCTTTACAGTTGAAATGTAGGACAGTGGATCAATTGTTTGATACAGCCTTAAAAAAAATTCAGAGATAAGTGAAAAGGTTAAGCGTTTGGTTTAGGAATTCTAAACTTAACCATAATCCTGACCCAATCGACATCGGCGACTTATTTGTAATGACATCTAAGAACACGATCCACTGTTCCTCATGTTAGAAACAAAAAAGCTTAGACCTATGCAAACAAATTTCTTTTTCTAGTTATGTACACAGAATATTATTTTATTGGACATTAATTTATCATAAATATATAAAAGGGCAAGATGATAACTGGAGAGATTAAGAGAGCGATAAAAAAAGCAAAACAACAGCAATATTTAACCAAGTTATAAGCACAATATCAAATACTTAGCTTTTTTAAAAATGGCGTCTAGGGGTAGTCGCAAGTGTGGTTGATAACAGATGACTAAAAATACGTCTTATCACGCTGGGAGCCCAAAATGTTTGAGGCCGAATTCAAACTTACTGCCGAATTGTTGGGTATAATATGATTTATTGGCTGCTAGGAACGACCTCGTTTTAAAAACAGACGCCGGGAAATCCCGGGATTTAAAAAAAAATGGTTTTAAAAAACCTGCGTTAGAAAATATTCAATCAATACCCTTTAGCTCCCCGAGAAGCATAGGCCTTCAACAAACACATGCCAAGTCTTCCTGTCCTGTGCCATCTGCTCAAGTTCTTTCCATGTTTTCCTCATCATTTTCACCTCTGTATCCAGTTCTCTTCTCCATGTGTTTTTGGTATACCTCTGCCTCTCTTTCCCTGTGGATTCCAGAATAAGGACTGCCTTGTAATGCTATCAACAGGTTTCCTCAATGTGTGTCCTATCCATTGCCAGCATCTTCTTCTCAACTCTTGTTCCACTGGCACTTGTCTGGTTCTTGTCATCAATTCCACATTTGTGACTTTGTCATATGCAAGCACCCGTTTATAAAAGTCTGTAGCTTTTTAGTTGTTGTTTTTGTTGCTCTCGATATCTCAGAGCCATACAATAGAACTGACTTGACATTTGAGTTGAAGATTCTTATTTTCGCGTTGGACTTGATTTCTCTTGTTCTCCATATGTTTCCCAATGCAATGAAAGCTCCTCTTGCTTTTTGTATTCTTATTTTGATATCATTGTCTGTCCCTCCAACTTTGTCTATATTACTGCCAAGATATGTGTACGATTCTACATCCTTTAGTGGTGTTTCTTCAAGTTCAACCTTGTTATCACTTCTTGCATTTATTCTCATAATCTTTGTCTTTTCCCTGTGTATGTTCAGGCCCACTGGTGTGACCTCTCATCGAGAATTTTCATTTTCTCTTGCATCTGATTATGGTTATGGGACAGAAGAGCCAAGTCATCTGCAAAATCCAGATCGTCAAGCTGTTTAGTCAGATTCCACTGGATTCCATTTCTGTTGTGTGATCTCGATGTTTTCATAACCCAATCTATTGCTAGTAAGAAAAGAAATGGAGACAAGAGGCATCCCTGTTTCACTCCTGTTCGAATCCTAAACGGTTCTGTAAGTATTCCTTCATGAAGAACTCTGCATGTCATGTCTTCATAGATCTTCCTTATTAAGTTAATGATCTTCATGGGAACTCCATAATGCCTCATCAATTTCCAAAGTGATTCTCTGTCTACACTGTCAAATGCCTTTTTATAGTTCACGAATCTGATATATAGTGGTGAATTCCATTCCAGACTTTGTTCAACTATTATTCTCAATGTGGCTATCTGGTCTGTACAGGATCTGTTTTGTTGAAAACCTGCTTGTTCATCTCTCAGTTGCTTGTCTATGGACTCTTTTAATCTGTCAAGGATGATTCTGTTTAATACTTTTCCTGGCACTGATAGTAACATTATTTCTCTATAATTTGTGCACTCTTGTAAATTTCCCTTCTTAGGCAACTTGATCAGATAACCTTCCTTCCATTCTGCTGGTATTTCCTCTCTCTCCCAGACTTTGCCAAGTAGTTTGTATAATATCTCTGTAGAGGTATCAATATCTGTTTTGAAGGCCTCTGCTGGAATGCCATCTGGACCAGTTGCTTTTCCATCTTTCAGAAGCTTTATGGCTTTCTTTATTTCTTCTCTACTTGGTCGTTCACAGCTGATTTGTAGCTCCTCTTCTGCTGGCTGAATGTCTGGAGAATTAGTTGGAGCTGGTCTTTTGAGAAGTTCCTCAAAATGTTCTGTCCATCTCTTCATTTGTTCTTGTATATTACTAAGCAATTTTCCATTCTTATCTTTTATGAGGCCATTTGCTTGCTTATATTTCCCTGTTAGCTTCTTTGTGTTGTTGTACAGGTCCCTCATATTTCCTTTGGCTGCAGCTTTCTCTGCTTCCCTTGCCAACTCTTCAATATACTTCCTCGTCTCTTTTGATGTTTCTTCTTCTTTGTTTGCTTCTATGTACACTTCATGAGCCTTGGCTTTGGAGCTTCTGGTTTTGCTTCTGTTTAAATCTGCTTTCTTGTTTTTCCTGTCTATCTTGCTAATGGTTTCTGTTGTTATCCATGCTTTGTGCTGATGTTCTCTTTTTCTCAGTACTTCTTTACATGTCTCGTTCCATATATTTTTTTACTTGTTGCCAGTGGTCTTCCGTATGTTTCATCTTCCAGCTGTTGGAGTACTTGGTTAGCTTGGGTGTGTTGATAGGCTAACGAATGTTTCGAGTGTTGAAGGGACATAAATCTCCACCTACTGTCTCCTGACAATGGTAACATCCCAAGTACTAAAATTTTGTATTTGGAATGCTTGAAACACTCCATGGGACGCAGGGCAAATAAAAACTATCGTGTTACAAGCTATGCGTAGGGGAATATCTTTTGTAATTGTTTCATATTGATTCTTGTAAAAATGTACACAACCCCCCCCCCCCCCCCCCCCCCCCCCCCCGAATGGAAGTAGTGACCCCCAATCGTTGCGACCTATCAGAACGCCCCCAGACATCTTGAAAACGCCCCCCCCCAGGGGCTGTGCTGCTCCTGTTGAGAAACACTAACATAAATGCACAAATAAGTTTATTTCTTGTTCACAAAAATGCACAAATATGTTAATTTCATATTCACAAAAATACACAGATATGTTTATTTCATTTTCACAAAAATGCACAAAAAAGTTTATTGCCTCTTCACATAAATGCACAAATATGTTTATTTCATATTCACAAAAATGCACAAATGTTTTTATTTCAAGGTTCACAAAATTGCAGTGATAAGTTTATTTCATATTCACAAGAAGACACTGAAATATGCTTTTTCATGTTCACAAAAATGCACAAATAAGTTTATTTCATGTTCACAAAAATGCACAAATACATTTATGTCATGTTCACAAAAATGCAATGATAAGCTTATTTCATGTTCACAAGAAGACACTGATATATGCTTTATCATGTTCACTAGGAAGCAAGGTAAAACTAAGGCAGCATGCTTGTCCTGTGACAAGGAAATAGTGTCAAATATTGATAAGTAAGTGTCCAGCCTCACTTCTTTGTTTGTTTTTTAATCCATTCTTCTCCATTGTATATCTGTTTCCATCTCTCTCATTCTCCCATTATGGGTCTCCTGATTTCATCTTGCTTTACTTTCCAAGGTGTTTTTTTTCTCACCACCATTGTCATAATTTTTTTTTTATATGCATGTGGAGCAGGGAATCGCCATTGCAGCTTGGCTCCTTGTGGGAAGACTCCATCAGAGCACATGCTCCTACAATGGTGGTTTCTATAGCAGTATGTTTTACATGATGAGTTTGCCAGCCCTATGTACAACACCTCATCTTAGTTGCCTCTCATGCCATACCTAAGGGAGCAGTGGTCGTACTCTTTCTTTGTCTCCTCAGAGAAACCATCCCCCTGCTCCCCAGGGACTGCATGGGGCTTGTTTTTCTTTAACAATTTCTTTATTTTTTTTATAGCCCCTACTAGCTTTCTTTCTTCTACTAGTTAAGTTTATTTTGAGATATTTATTTAAATAATTTTAGTGTGTATCTCATTTCAGTATTAACATGGGTCCTATGTGCATTATTGCTTCGCTGGTCTTTGGTTAGCCTTTTAGGCTTGCCCCCAGAATGAGTTCGTCACCTGTGTGTGTTGTGTCTCTGTAGATTTTGATCTGTTCGAAGCTTAAGTCCCTCCCTCTGTCTCTGCTCTCTTTTACTCAGATATGGTTTTATTTGTTGTTGACGTTTTTTTTTTTGGCTTCAAAAACACAATGTGCATAGGTCACACTTACAAACATTATCTGGAAATTCCAGAATAAGAGAGATAAAGGTAAACTGAAAAATACATTGAAAAGAGAACTGGAAACAGAAATGAGGTAGACACAGAAGACATGGAAAGATCTTGAGCTGATGTCACGTGACAGGAAGATTTGGCAAGAATTTGTTGAAGGCGTATGCTTCTTGGGGAGCTGAATGGGCAATGATGATGAATTCATTTAGGGCATGTGTTTTGATGAATTCATTTATGGCATGTGTTTTGATGAATTCATTTAGGGCATGTGTTTTGATGAATTCATTTATGGCATGTGTTTTGATAAATTCATTTAGGGCATGTGTTTTGATGAATTCATTTAGGGCATGTGTTTTGATGAATTCATTTAGGGCATATGTTTTGATGAATTCATTTAGGGCATGTGTTTTGATGAATTCATTTAGGGCATGTGTTTTGATGAATTCATTTAGGGCATGTGTTTTGATTAATTCATTTATGGCATGTGTTTTGATGAATTCATTTAGGGCATGTGTTTTGATGAATTCATTTATGGCATGTGTTGTGATGAATTCATTTAGGGCATGTGTTTTGATGAATTCATTTAGGGCATGTGTTTTGATGAATTCATTTAGGGCATGTGTTTTGATGAATTCATTTAGGGCATGTGTTTTGATGAATTCATTTAGGGCATGTGTTTTGATGAATTCATTTAGGGCATGTGTTTTGATTAATTCATTTAGGGCATGTGTTTTGATGAAGTTACTTGACTTGACTTTGATCCACTGTCACTGCTGTGCGTCAGCTCTTGGTGACCTTGATGCCATTATGTGGTACTGCGCAGTTCGTATAAGTTGTTCTTGGCTGCTATAAAGAGTATTGTCTATGGATGGGTTGTGTGGTAGGAGTTGTCTCATTCCCTGGAGTGCAAGGCACTGTAGTAGATTGTGTTCTGTCTCCAGCGGGTTTGGGCAGTGTCTACACTTTGCTATATTTTGTGAACATATTCTGTTTCTGTGGCCATTTAGTGTAGAGTGACTGTTCTCAATCTGAAGACTTTAGTTTGATATCTTCGTTCGATATGGTTGATAGCATCTTCCTTATTTGGGGCTGTTAAGTGTATGTTCTTCCTGTTTTAGCCTGTGCCCACGTGTTCATCCAATCTTCTTTACAGTAGTTTTTGATTATTTGTTTTATTGTTAACATATTCGATGGTTGGTCAATTTGTGGAATTTTTGCTCCCTTCTTTGCCAGTCTATCAGCTTCTTCATTCAATGTGGTGCTTATGTGGCCAGGTATCCATTGCATGTAGATTTCTGATCCATACAAGTTCATAATTTTGTGGCATGTTTCTTGAACCTTCTGGATAGTATTGATTGAGTTGGTTTTCCAGTTTACTATTGCCAAGAGGGCAGCCTGCAAGTCTGAGAATACTACATCATCATTTGGTTCTATTTCGTTTGATTCAATGAGTTCAAAGATTCTAGTTAGGGTTTTCTGTATGGCGACTACTTCGGCTTCGTAATTTGTACACCAGGTACCACAGGGGCCTGCAATTTTGATGGGTTCTTCTGTATTGGGTGGGATGATTATGGCCCCATATCCAGCATTTCTGGCTGCTTTAAAAACGGATCCGCCTGTAAGCATGGATAATATCTTCTTCATATTGGCAGATGGTTTCCATGGCAAGTGTTTTCAGCAGTGTAAGTATGCAGCTTTTATTTGTGTGGGTTGGTGACGGTTTGTACGTATTATTGATCTTTTTAGTTCTATGTGGGGTGAAAAGTCAGGTACAGCTTGAGTAGGCAGTCTAGTCTCTGGTATGTAGTGCTTCCCTGAAAGCTCTTGGTACCGTCTAGAGAAGGAGGTCTTTTTAATTCGTTACTTGGAGTTGTGGTCACTGACAACATTTTTGCAAGGGTCATCCTTCTCAGCTCGCAAGAACCTTTCTGCCGTTAGGATAACTGATTTCTCTCTCCTTAGTTTTAGGGGCTCCACATTGGCGGAAATCTCACATGCACTGGTCGGTGTAGTTTGCAAGCCTCCGCATATGAATCTGAGTGCCTGGTTTTGTATGCGATCTAGTTTCAGTCTTAAGTGTTTGGCTTGCAGGGGTAGAGAGTAATCCATAACTGAGCACACATAACCCAAGTACAGTTGTTGTAGGGTGCACTGATTGGCTCCCCAATCAGTGCTTGCCAATCACTTTATGAGTTTCAGCCTTCTAGAGGCCTTTGCAATTAGAGACAACACATATTTTGTATATGAGTTTGGTATCTAGCTGTATCCCCAAACAAGTCGGATTGTTCTCTTTAGCTAGCTTTGTATCATCAAGTTTTAAATCCAGTTCTCTTTCTACTACAGTAGTTTGTTGCTGAGTGTGAATATAGTGTAGACTGTCTTACTCGTGTTGATCACCATTTTCCACAAGCTGCATAGGTTGTTATGGCAGCCAGGGCACAGTTTAGTTTCTTTTGCAGTTGCAAATGGGACTTCCCTTCTACCCATAAGACTATGTCATCAGCAAACAGGGTGCTGGGTAATTCAAGGTGGTCTGCCAGGTCGTTTATGTATATTAGAAAAAGGGTGCAGCTTAGGGCCGAGCCTTGTGGGAGGCCTTCTTGGATTGTTCTTTTCCCTGATGTTGTTCCGTTGAACATTGTGAAGATGGTTCGATTGGTAAGGAAATCTTTTATCCAATGAAACATTCTTCCTTCTGTGCCCATCTTCTGCATCTTGAAGTACAGACCATCTCTCCGTACTCGGTCGTATGCCTACTTGAGGTCTACGAAAACTGCGGGTGCATGGTTTTTATCCTGGAAAGCATCAGCAATCTGTTGCACCAAACGAATTACCTGGTCAACAGTCTGTCTTCCTCTTCTAAATCCTGCTTGGTTAGGATGGAGGGCTTTCCCTTTCTCTGACCACCAGTAGAGGCGTGCATTTATCATACATTCTGCCATTTTCCCAATGCACGAAGCCAGGGAGATGGGCCGGTAGCTACTGACTTAGCTTGGTGGTTTGTCTTATTTTAGAATTGTGATAATGTTAGCCATTTTCCATCCTGTAGGTACAGGGCTACTTCTGCACGTCTTGTTTATGAATTCCAAGATCGTCAGTAGACCCTTTTCCCCAAGTTTAACTATCATGTCGTTGATAACCTGGTCTGGCCCTGGTGTTTTTTGAGTTTGGTCTTTAGGAGACTGGATTGTAGTTAAGCTAGAGTGAATTCCTGATCAAAGATACTGTCCACAGCCTTGTGTGCTTTTAGCATTCGTTTTGTAAGTGTCTTGATGGCTTTATCTAGATTGGCTCTTTTATATGTTTTACTGACTTCAGCAAAGAATCGATTTATGGCTCGGGCTTTTTCTCTGTTGGAGTTAGCTGTGTTATTGTTTGGAAGTTTTATAGGGGTTGGGTTTCCCCTCTGGAATGTCCCTGCCATGTTGTCAGTGAGTTTCCATGCTTTCTTCCCTTCTTTATTGAGGTCGAGGTTTTTGCATTTTTCTTTCCAGGTTTCCATTTTGGCTTTTTTGCTCGCTAGATTAACCTGTGCAGTGAGTCTGTTGCATGTGGTTTTGTTTTCACGGCTTGGATTTTTCTGAGCTGTTTTCCATGCCTTGCAACTTAGTTGAAATAGATGTTCTAATTCCTCATTCCAGAAAATGCTGTATTTGTTACGACTGCATTTGGGGATTTGGGTGCCTGCAGTATGGCTGTAGAGATCTGTTCGTTCAAGGTGTTATGATGAAGTAAAGCATGACCTTCTTTGTGTACGCAGCATCTGTGTGTAAATAATTTACTTCTTATGTCTGATCTTTCTTCCTTTACATTCAATGTTTGTTCAATTCTGTCAACAGTAAGACATCATCGTACATTCCGAAGAGCATGTTATATGACCCAAATAAAAGTCCAAACATGCAAACCTTCATGAAAGTTCCAACAAGGCTGAGATACATTTTGAACAGGACCTACAAGTGAGTTTGTTCCTGTTGTTGCAACTAAGACTGCCTAGCTTGTTGCTCTTTTGCAACCAGTGCAAAGTGGCATTATCTAATTATAGATCTAAGCCAGGGGTCCCCAAAGTGGTCGATATTGACCCACAAATATGCAGGGCTAAAAATACTTGCTGACTTGAAGTCAATAGCTCCAGTTTCTTTCTCAAGTATCTTATCCACACTTGGCATGCATTTAAAGAATCCTCACATCTGGTTAGCAGAAAGACAGGGGGCAGCATCCTGTGCACTCCATGCCATCTAGCTGGGCTATTCAAATGTACAGGCTAAAATACTATGCTCAGGTTGCTGGCACCCTCATGAAAACATATCCTGCATAGAGCCACTTCACAGCTCCCCTTACCTGTCATCTATACATTTTGAGATCCTCTTGCATACAGTAACCAGGTTGTTGTTATTGTTTAACTAGGGCTGCTGAGCTTCTCGCTCTTTAGCAGCCAATACCAAGTTGAAGACTCCGTGGTATTATCTACACTGTAGATCTAAGCTTTTCCTGTGGCTTTTCTGACATTCCGAAACATGTTTAAAGAGTTGAAGTCATCAGCTCCAGTTTACCCAACTTGGCTTGTATTTAAAGGATCGTCACATCGGGTCCTAAGCTAGGAGTAAGAAGTGCGTGGTATACTGTGCTTTCCCCCCCCATTCAAGGGGGCGCTCCAACTATGCAGAGATAAAATACTGAACTCTGGTTCTGGGTTCTCCCAAGGAACTGTCACATCTGCACAGAGCCACTGTTACAGTTGGGATTATCTGACAGTGATTGGTTCTTGAAATATAAGTGACATTAATGCATCGTTCTGATAACACCTTGAAGAATGACGTGGGGTTACAATAAAACGTTCAAAGGTTGAAGAACTTCATAATGCTTTGGTGGAAGGGTCCACATGAAACGACAATTTTATTTACGACGAGTAATAGTTCATTCATGGCAAAATTATGGTACATACATATTAATCAAGCTCCTCTCAGTCTTGTCTGGTCAATACATAACTGGCCGCTGTACTGAGGTGCGTGCAGACGACAACACCGGAGTAATGTGGGACAGATTATGTAGACTAAGGAATATTAACGAAATTCCTTCTCAAAATATTTATAAATCTTCTCTCTTACTTCTGCATTACTTGTAGTACAATGTGGCGGCCCTCGAAACACTTTAAGCCACATGAAAATATATAATTTCTCCAAAATCACAGGAGCTATCACAAGACGTCCTTCCTTGACAAGTACAATCGACGAAAGGCCTCGAATCAACCGTCTGCATAAATTAGTGCAGAACGAATTACGTCATAAACTCCCGGTGATGTATTTAATATACTGTGTTCATTATCAATGAAAAATCGTGCAATTACATGATGACCCACAGATAGACACATTACCGTGTAGATTAACTGCTAATAGACTAAGTGTGGTCAACATGCAAAAAATACATTAATAAATTACTTTATGGCAGATTCAAAGTTCCCATCCAACCTCCCACGAAAAAAGAACTACACAACATGAAAGTACACATAAAGATATTAAGAGCAGGGATTACGAAGGGTCTAACCATTAGTACCCCGATCCAAAAAATCACAATTTACAGGTCACTTATCTTGAACAGCTGTAAAACTCCTGCAGATGCTAGTATGCACCACCAAAACGTCTCGGCGCTGGCTGCAAACTGGTGTAATAGTACTGGTAGACCTTCCTGGCACAGCAAACAGCAGTCCCGTAAGTTAGAAGCAGACCATCGCAGACTTGAAAGCCGACATCTGACGATAAGCTTGAGTGTTCACGAACAATGCAGACATATTGAACTCTTGACGCTTGAAACCGGCAGACATGCGCATTTGACCTCGAATTATTCAAATGAGGGCTAATGGTGAACAGTTCATACAAAGTTCTTGAAAAATTGTCTTCAGTCACTGTACCTTTATATCGAAATCCCCAGAACTGGGCACCATGTTCTTTCTGTTACAGTTGGGATTATCTGACAGTGATTGGTTCTTGAAATATAAGTGACATTAATGCATCGTGCTGATAACACCTTGAAGAATGACGTGGGGTTACAATAAAACGTTCAAAGGTTGAAGAACTTCATAATGCTTTGGTGGAAGGGTCCACATGAAACGACAGTTTTATTTACGACGAGTAATAGTTCATTCATGGCAAAATTATGGTACATACATATTAATCAAGCTCCTCTCAGTCTTGTCTGGTCAATACATAACTGGCCGCTGTACTGAGGTGCGTGCAGACGACAACACCGGAGTAATGTGGGACAGATTATGTAGACTAAGGAATATTAACGAAATTCCTTCTCAAAATATTTATAAATCTTCTCTCTTACTTCTGCATTACTTGTAGTACAATGTGGCGGCCCTTGAAACACTTTAAGCCACATGAAAATATATAATTTCTCCAAAATCACAGGAGCTATCACAAGACGTCCTTCCTTGACAAGTACAATCGATGAAAGGCCTCGAACCAACCGTCTGCATAAATTAGTGCAGAACGAATTACGTCATAAACTCCCGGTGACGTATTTAATATACCGTGTTCATTATCAATGAAAAATCTTGCAAATACATGATGACCCACAGATAGACACATTACCGCATAGATTAACTGCTAATAGACTAAGTGTGGTCAACATGCAAAAAATACATTAATAAATTACTTTAACAGCCACTTCTCAGCTTCTCCTGCCTATCACTGGGTCTATAGTGAGATCCTTCTGCATGCATTCAACCAAGTCAAAGCCAAACAATTACACTTGGGGCTCAAGTGACTTCTCCAAGCTTAGTGTGCAGTGCTGGGTTCTCAACAAGTTTCACCACAGGGGTAATCCCTGGAAGTGTGTGGATGTTTTCAAGAGTCAGTGAGGGTGTAATTAGCCTCACAGACATAGGTTCACGTCCACGTACATATATTGTAGCATTGTGCATAGCTGGTGGTCATATAAGAATGACTCCAGATATGCCTCCATGCATGCAGTAACCAAATAAAAGCCGGAGATAAGTCTGGAGCTCGAGTGATTCCCCTCGGGCTTAATGTGCACAGCTGGGTTCTTAGTGAGAATCATGCTCAATCCTTCACTGGCCAAGCAACCTGACTATTCAAAGGTTGCCTGTTTCTAGGATACATCACATGTAGGTGCTTTTTGGTCTTGGTCATTGATATAACCCTGGAATAAACACAAGAGCAATGTGAATTCTTTTGCATCCCACAAGTAAGTGAACATGAGTTGTTTCATACAAATTTTGCTCCTTCCAAAATACTGCACTGTTTACACCAGTTTTGTCACTTTGGATCTAAAACATTTTCATCTAGATAATAATAATATCTAGATATTATCTAGATATCATTCATCTAGATATGAAGTTACCAAACTTTAAATTATTATTATTAAAATTAATGAGCAATGATGATGCTACCATTTAAAAAAACAATATCGACCTGAGGTTATCTTTATCTATCTCTAAAGAACCCTCAGTGACCTTCAAACCAAGTTTAACTGTTCATAATCTTGGAAAAAAAAGCCCCTCAAATAATGGATGCAGGTCCACAGCCCAGAATCCGAAAACTCAGATATTCTGAAAATTGAAGTTTTTTTTTTTTTTGCCGATTTTTGGGCCATCATAGAACTGATTTTTGGCCAATTTGAGCTACTTTGGACGATTTTTGTGCTACTGTGGGTGATATCCGAAAACCAAAAAAATCAGATTTCCAAAACACGGCCGTCTCCGAGCACTTCGGATTCTGGATTACGGACCTGTATTATTATGATCACCACCTTTCAGCTCCTTAGAAGCACAGGTTGCGTATGTTAAAAATCATACGGCAGTTGGAAATCATAAAGAGTAGGCCATAAGGCCGTTGCCCTGGCAAAATTTAAAAATTGGAAACCTACCCACAACAAAAATATTTATAGAATGTGTGATTCCTTTTTACACACATTGGGATTCTCTCTTGTGCTACAGAGTTTGTGCACTGAGCTGAGATCCTCCTTGTGTCATCTAAGATAATAGATCAGAGCACTGATGGAGTTGTCCATGTGCAATGAAGGTAGTCCTTACAAACCAAACCAAACCAAACCAAACAGGTCTTCAACAAAAGCATGCCAAGCCTTCCTCGCTGGTGCCATCAGTTCCAGGTCTTTCCATGTTTTTTTTTTAATCCCTTTAATATCTGTCCCCAGTTTTCTTCTCTGTATGTGTTTTTTTTAGTTGCACTCCATTTCTCTTTTCCTGATGGTTCCAGTAGAGGAACTTCAAAGAAGGATGGCTGAAGCAGTTGGCAGAAAATATATTGAGTGTGCCGTGTATAAATAAATGACCCACCCACACAAAAAATGACAAAATCAACAACCTGTGACACGTGGAGAAGAGCAGTCTTCCAAAACAGAATTTAAAGATAATTTAACTAACAGGTGATCAGATGGTAGTGGGACAATGTGGAAGTGATGTTTATCTATTTACTAGCAATTAATTTATCAAGAAATGATGGCAAAGAATTATGGTGTGCACTTTTTGTTGCATATCTTGAGAATAGCACCATTTCATTTGTATTCAGTTCCTTTTTTTTCCATTTCCTTTCATCTTTTACCTTCCACTAAGCAAGTAAGCCTGCCCACAGACACTTTAAAACTATATTATTTAAAAAAACACACTTATAAAAACTGAAGAGGGCTGAATTTTGAAAACATTTAGGAAAAAATAAACTCCACTGAAAAGCAAAATATCTGCTTGAAAGGCTAATTTTCTATCTACTAAACCATCAACAGAAATATGTGGGTTTTTTAAAATTGTAGCTATTTTAATGATTGCCTCCCTCAGTCAGCATTGCATTCATTAATTGGTTACTTGCAGACATGTCAAGCAAATTATTAAAGAAGATTTTTGGATATTGTACTCCAGTTTTTCCAGTATTTACAAGTGCTGGGAACTTTAACGAGTAATTAATCGGTTAAAATTTGTTTAATTGATAAAATACACTTTTATCAGTTATTCCATTTTAAGCAATGTTTGTGTTTTTTGCTTAAATGCAAGAGCATATGTGCATATGAGGTTTGTGATATGGAATTTGGCAAGTATAGTCAATAATAATAAATTGTTTGGTTTTAACTTTTCAGTGCTTTCATTATATTTTCCGGACGATGTTGCTTTATAACAAGTTAAAAAAAAAAATAACGTCCTTAATGATTTAAAAAAAATAATTTTATGATTTTTTTATAATTTATCAAAGTGTTAGAAATTAATAGATTAATCTTCAATTAAAGAAATTTGATTAATCGATTAAGATTTTAAAAAATCAATCTCAGCCCTAATGTTTACCTATTCATTTTTCATAATTTAGTAAGTTGATCCATCATTCGATCTGTCATAATGGTTCTGTGTAACAGAACATTAATAATGTATTATTTCTGCTAACATTAATTCTACTTTTACATCATTTAACCTCACTTATTTCTGTCTAGCATTGACACTTGCAATGTAACGATGGATGTATACAGTATTCCTCGACCATGTGGTGCAGGTTATGCTGTTTACTGGCCTGTATTGGAGAAGAGTAACAAGTAGGTATTTTGTATTGTTTTTCTGTTTCTTATTGTGTGAAAGAAGAGCCAACTTTTTAAGTTACCCATGTGTGTAGTATCACTGTTTGACATTAATTATACAGGGTGTTTGAGACATCACTTCCTAATTAAAAATGTTTATATCCTTATTTGTATCCATTGGATATACATGAAACAAATCTTAAAACAAGGGGCAATAACTGCCATTTAACATGATTTTTATTTTTTTTTATTGTTTTTACCAGAAGCAAAATAGAATAAATAAAATCTAAAATAGCCAAAAAAACTGATGTTACACGAAGCAGTAAAAATTGCTGCTTGCTGTGAAATCCTATGTTGAAGAAACTGGATTTCATGTTGATTTGTATTATTAGTGTTAATTGTCTTTATTTTGACCTTTTTCATATAAACTACTTAGATTGATTCACAACCCTCCACCCCCCCCAAGGAGCATAGGCTTTCAACAAACACATGCCAAGTCTACCTGTCATGTGCCATCATCTCAGGTTCATTCCATGTTCTCATCATTTTCACCTCTGTTTCCTGCTCTCTTCTCTATGTGCTTCTTGGTCTACCTCTACCTCTCTTGTCCTGGTGGTTCCAGAACAAGGAGTGCCTTGTAATGCTATCAACAGGTTTCTTCAGTGTGTGCCCTATCCATCACCAGCGTCTTCTTCTCATCTCTTGTTCCACTGGCACTTGTCTGGTTATTGTCATCATTTCCATATTTGTAACCTTGTCATACCATTTCAGTCCTTCTATTCTACGCAAACACCTGTTTATAAAAGTCTGTAGCTTTTTGGTTGTTGTTTTTGTTGTTCTCCATGTCTCAGAGCCATACAGTAGGACTGACTTCACATTTGAGTTGAAGATTCTTATTTTCGTGTAACCTTGTCATACCATTTTAATCCTTCTTTTCTATGCAAGCACCCATTTACGAAAGTCTAGCTTTTTGGTTGTTGTCTTTGTTGTTCTCCATGTTAAACTACCTAGATAGGAGCGAAAAAAATAACAGTTTGAAAGTAAGAAGTGACTTTTCAATTACCAAGTTAATTACTTGCTTGCCAAATTTATTAATCATTAGCTTGAAAGTTATACTATGTTTTTTTCCCCTGATGTATTGGGAAACTCTGTCCTGTGCTTTTATGATTATCTGTTCTATTTTTCTGTGACAGTATGTGTCATGTTATTTTTTTTTCTATCATGATGAGACGTTGCTGTTCTTTTCTTTGAAATAAGTTTCCATTTTTCCCAATCGTTATCTGGCTTCATTTTCACTTTTATTTTTCTTCTTCTCTTGTATTTATTGGTCTTGTTCTCTTATCACTTTTCTCTGTTCTTTTTCTTTCTTTAACGAGATGCAAAATTCACCTCAGCACGTATATAATTTTGTACATATCATTTTTTTTCTGTTAATTTGCTTAATATTCAGGGCAGAGATGAAAAATGTCAATTTTCTTTGCTGTATATGCATACAGATGTTTGTTTTTCCTTTTTTTTTCTTTTGTTAAAAATAAGTTTGTATTATTTTGTTTTTGTTTCTTATTCTGAATCTCTTCTTGTTTTGATCACTGTTACATCAAATGTTATGTAGACCAGAAATGGTCTTTAAATTTGTTGATAATTCTCTGGTGCTAACCCAGCTTATCACAGGTGGCACATAACGAAAGTCTTCCAAATATGGTGGATAGCTGCTGAACAAGGGTTATCCTTAATAAGCAGCTGTGAACCAGCTGGCAGCAGTTATGGTAAGCGAGGTGGGATAGCAAGTGACATCCATAGCTCTAAACGAAGTGACTGTCAGCTGCATGGAAAGTGCCTTAGAACTTCCAAAGCTCCCACTCCCTTAGGGCAGGAGTTTCTTTAAAGCCAAACTGAGATTCCTGTAAGCAAACTCCACAAGGTAACGGAAAACCATTAGTAATCTGCAAGGAAATTTTTTTCAAAAACAGATCTATACAGTTGATGAAGGTGAACGACGTTCATAAAAGTCCCTGTGAGAAATTTTTTTCTTGCAGGGAACATAATGAGCCACATGTGATGCCAGACTGTATTCAAACTGCTGTTGGACAAACTAACAATTTACTTTATAATGGGCATACAGAATATTCAAACACTGATGGAAGATGTAAAACTAGAAAGTGTAAAGAAAACAATGAAGAGAGACATTCTAGGAATGTGTGAAATAAGATGGACAGGTGCAGGCATAAAGTAGTTGGATAAATATAAAATAATACACTCAGAAAATCAACAACATACATGTAAGGAGTTGGAGCAGTCATTGGAGAAGAGCAGTGAAAGGATTTTGGAATGTAAGTCAGATTGAGTGGAAAACTAGTAGACAGCAAGTAAATGCTCTGATATCCGACAGCCCAGAAGATGACATAACATACGTTTCAGAATGATACAGACATAATTGTGGCCTACACCATGTTAAAAGACGTTTCTATAATCTTTGGAGATATGGATACCAGTGGGGAAAGAGAAAGTTAAAGATGTGGGAAATTATGGATTAGCGGAAAGAAATGAACGAGGAGAAAATTTAAAATGTTGGCAGAAATGCACAATATGATCACAGAAAATACTGGTTCAGACAGCATTCAAGTAGACCATGGACAAGGTGGAGCCCAAATAATAAAACACCTAACCTAAATTATTTTATACTGATTAAAAAAATGCATTATTATCAGCTAAAAACAAATCCAGGGGCTGAGTATAATAATTATCACATTTATCAGCTTGTGTGGGAAAGTAAGAACGCAGTTAAAGAAAACAAACAGGAAGCTTAGGAACATCATAATATACATAAAACTTAAAATTTAATGCAGAATGATGAAAATAGAGTTACTGTAATAAATTTGTGTATAATCCTTTAGCAAAAGTAAAATGTTTAGATGAACATTAACAAATGCTTACAAACTCAACTCAGGAAACAGGAAGAGAAATAATGCAATAACAAACAAACAAAAAAGTACAGAAACTGCTGCGAAAATTAAATGCTTACAATAGAGTGAGGGAACTAACAGGCAAGATAGCACACTTCAACAGAAAATGTTATGACATGGTATGTGGCCAAAAAATTATGAAAATTTTCCTTAGGCAAATTTATCAGAATTAATAGGTATAAATAAAGACTTACCACTGATACTCCGAGGAAAAATTTAAAGATGATATTAAAAGCATGCAAGGAGGAAAGGCTATAGAGAGTGATCATGTCACAGCAGAAAAATTTTAATGCCTGGACACGTTTGGAATAAAAAATAATAACAGAACTACTGAATAACATTTATAACAATGGATACATACATACCAGGTAACCTACAAAAATATAAGTTTACCAAAGAAATCAAGAACCTTTGAATGTGAAGATCTACTACTACTTAGTCGTTCCCCTTCTACCGTGAAGTGTAGAGGTTTGGAAGAGAGAGTGCCAGACTATCCTATCGGCTGTAAAATGTGAAGATCACCAAACCATTAGCTTTATGTCATATGATAAAAATATTATTAAGAATTGTGATCAAGAGAATAAGACGTAAGATAAAAATGGAAATTGCAGTTGAACAGAGCGGATTCGTTAAGCAGAAGGGAACACACAATGCTGTATAAACAGTACAAACACTACAGGAGAGAGCCTTGAAAGCACAGAAGGATCATCAGTTGTGCTTTGTAGATTATCCCGAGATGTTTGACAAGGTTAAATATGAAGAGATCATCAGAATACTGAAGACATAGAAATGCATGGGAAAAACTGAAGTATTCTTGCTTAAAATCTTTTTTTCTCCTTCTGCCACTACTAAATCATACCTTGTGATCTAGCAGTAGATTGTGATTGACTGGTTCCCAACCCCTGTCCTTTATAGTGTAGCATCATGAGGTCAGTAATAGATGAACCAGGACTACAAGTTGGAGGCTGCAGTAAAAAGAACTAGTGCTATGTAGATGGCACAGTATTTGAAGCAGAAACTGAAAAAGACCCACATAAATTGTTAGATACAGTAACAGCATAAAGGTAAGTGCAGGAAAAGCACTTGGCACGGACTGCTAGCAAACAGTATATTATTCTTCTTTCAACTCCCAAAGGAGCATAGGCCATCAGCAAATGTATGCCAAGTCTTCAGTACATATTATTGCCAACAAGCAAAGACCTCACATAAATGCAGAATAATGATAAAATGGAACAACATTTCACACGGTTTCAAATCCTTAAGATGGTTACCACACTGCGCTGGCGATCGGGTGATCCAGGTTCGAGCTCCAGCGAGGACATTTGAAGAGTGTCGTCCACCAGGACTTGGATTGGATTCATTCGAGACCTGGCGAAGACATTTGAAGCAGTGTCGTTGACCAGGGACTGGAATAACCTGAACGGCTCCTGAGCCGACCCAGCTCTAATGGGTACCTCCTAAATAGGCAAGTATCTGTCTGAATGGCAAGAGGACCTGTCATTGTACAGGAAAAAAGGGATACTCACATAAAAATCAGTCTCAGGTTAGACATAAAACAGGAGATTTCACCTCGAGTAATAGCGGGAGTACGATAAAAATACAAAAATCCTTAACCAGGGTATTTTAATCTCTTCCAGGGAGATGGAGCCACAGCCTAAACTAGCTCCTAGTCCAGACAAGTAAGTTATGTTGTCAGATGATTTTATATCTATCACAATTTTTGACGTATTCGATAATTCCTGAAGGTCATTTTGTGGTTGTTATTGTTTTATTAGTAGTAATAGTAAAGGTAGTGCTATCAGTAATGGAGGTAATATTAATATTTAAAGTATTACTTCGTAGCAGTAATTGTAGAAGTATACATCAGCAGTCCATAGTAGAAAAATAACATGTACTATTGTTATTAAAATTTTGGTAGCAGCGATAACGGCAGTTTCATTATTAACGGTTCTTACAGAGTAATGTGAGTGTTGTGGATGAGGTCAAAGTGCAGGCAGGGGAAGCTGTTTATGAAAGTCACAGAGAACCAGTTCATTTTTTTTTTTTGGGTGGACATGTTACAGGTAGAAGAAAGAATATATTTCACTTCTTGGATCCTTAGCCAATGGCCGACAAAGCAATCGTTTGCCATCATGCCTTGTGATGTCTTGTAGGGCAGCAACAAACTCTCTCCACTTTGCCTGGTCTGCAGCCATCTGTCATGCAGTTTCCCAACTCTAGTTCATGCTTTTTATTTCACCCTCTACTGATCTCTGCCATATTGTTTTTGGTTAGCCTTTTTTCCACCTATCTTCTGGGAGCCATAGCCCAGCAGTTTTTGTGATGATGTGGGGATCTCTTCTGAGGACAGTATTTTTTATTTATTTATTTTCTTACCACAGACACAACTAAGACAAGTTAAAGAGAGAAGATAGTGGGCAGTTTAGCATTGCCAGCTGCAATCAAGGTGGAGTGGGTTCAATTATCTACACAAGACAACAGGCGGCTGATACTTGGGAGTCATGACCCAAGTGTGTGTCCCCCCCTCCTTTAGAGTGTAAAGGAAATTAAGGGGCCTAAACACTTGATCGACAGGGGGACTACTTCTGATGATCAGATTGCCTCCTGTTGTATCGCTCTTTATAGAGTTTCTTATCTTGTCATCATTTTCCTTTCTGCTCCCCATGGAGCCACTACTGCCGCTGACTCATGAAGCCTGCACCAGCACATTCATGTACTTTTGCTGCTGTGGTTTCTGTAGCTATTTATTTTACATCATGAGGTTGCCAGCCTCCCCCATGGCTTGATGGAAAAAGGTCAGCAACAGAATTTATAAGCAGCACTAGCAGGAAGTCATACAGATACATTATCACTGATGGAGTCAGAGTGGCTCAGAGGTGTGGCGTCCGCCTCGAATTCTAGACGTACCAGGTTCAATTCCCGGTTGAGGGAATATAATTTATGGAAATTTTTTTTTTTCAAAACCTGTGGTCCTAATGATGTCATACTTCCCCCTGGTCTCCTGGGTAGTGATGCCTAGCCTTCTTGGGTAAGGATGAACAAAATAGGAGGTCCCGTGTGCAAGTTGTGCACGTTAAAAATCCCACGGCAGTTGGAAATCATAAAGAGTAGGCCTATCTGGAAGGCCGCTGCTCTGGCAAAATTTAAAAATTAGAAACTTACCCACCACAAAAATATTTATAGAATGTATGATTACTATATACACACATTAGGATTCTCGCCAGTGCTACAGACTTTGTGAACTGTGCTGAGATCCTCCTTGTGTGATCTAAGGGAGGAGATCGGAGCACTGATGGAGTTGTCCATGTGCAATGAAGATAGTTGTTAAAACCAAACCAAATCAGACCAAACCAAACCAAACCAAATCAGACCAAACCAAATCAAACCAAACCAAATCAGACCTAACCAAATCAGACCAAACCAAACCAAACCAAATCAGTGATGGAGGTTCATCTAGCATTTGGAGAAGTCCTTATGTGGCTCACTTAGTCCTCATACTATTTGTAAAAGTGAGAGATTCTTCCTCACCATTTTGTGCCCTATCATTTACTATATCATGCAGCACTGTTGTGATTCCTTTTTACAAAAATTTTTACAGGAAAAGTTGTTACATTCAAGGAGTGGATGGCCACTACTACCTTGGCAGTGACATACCAGTTCTTGAGGTAAAGTAACAGTTGTGGTATAGGTAATCTATTACTACCTTGGCAGTGACATACCAGTTCTTGAGGTAAAGTAACAGTTGTGGTATAGGTAATCTATTACTACCTTGGCAGTGACATACCAGTTCTTGAGGTAAAGTAACAGTTGTGGTATAGGTAATCTATTATTACCTTGGCAGTGACATACCAGTTCTTGAGGTCAAGTAACAGTTGTGTGAGGTAATCATTTATTTTCCTGTGCAGTCGCTATGGAGCAAGGAGCTACCACTGTATCTGGTCCCCATTCAGGAAGCCTGTATCAAACATTCACATCCTCTTGTAGTGGTGGTTTCTGTGGCAATTTGTTTTACATGATAAGGCAATTTGTTTCACAAGATAAGGCAATTTGTTTCACAAGATAAGGTGAATTGAGGTATCTGAGGAAGGTGGTTGAAGTAAAAGACATGGTCCGCAACCAGACGATACCTCTTGGCCTGGTGTAGGTAATACTAGTACTCGTATGTTTTTAATTGTAGTGATGAATATAATAAAGTGGTGGTGGTGAAAATTGTGGAACAGTGGTGGGGTTGTTGCTGTTGTTGATTAACTAGGAAGCTGAGCTTCTCGTTATTTTGCAGCCAATATCAAGTTGAAGAATCATTGGTATTATCTACACTGTAGATCTAGGCATTTCCTGTGACTTCTGCTATTCTGAAACATTGTTGAGTTGAAATCATGAGCTCCAATTTCTCCAGCTTGGCTTGCATTTAAAGGATCATCACATCTAGTCCCAAGCAAGGAGAAAGAAGTGCAAGGCATACTGTGCATTTCCCATCATCTAAGGGCTCTTCAAGTTTGCAGAGCTAAATACTATGCTCTGTTTCTGGGCTCTCCCAAGAAATTGACACATCCTGTACAGAGACACTTCTCAGCTTCCCTTGCCTATCATGGGTCCATAGTGAGATCCTCCTGCATGCAGCCAACCAGGTAAAAGCCAGAGCTACATCTGGGGCTCAAGTGACTCCTCCAAGCTTAGTGTGCAATGCTGGGTTCTCAATAAGTTTCACCACAGGGGGAATCCCTGGAAGTGTGTGGATGATTTCAAGAGTCAGTGAAGATGTAATTAACCTCACAGACAGATGTTCACTTCCACAGATGAATACTGTATCATTGTGCTTAGCTCATGGTCATATACGGATGACTTCAGATATGCCTCCATGCATGTGGAACAGTGGTAGAATAGTTTCTTTCATATGGATCTTTCAGAATGATATAGATTAATAATGATTAAAACTACCACATTCTGCCAGACATGGCATTGGACGTGTAATGAGGGTTGTCCTTAGTTGTAACTCATCATTTGAAACATTGCTGCAGAAACAACAATCTGCAAGAGCAGATGAAGTTTAGCACACACTTCCATCATGGGATCTACTTTCAGTAGCAGACCTTCCAGATATCACTTTCAGTGGGCAGAACATTGAAAGGCAAGACAGGCTGAAGTATCTGGGAGTAATGTTTGATCGTGGGCAATCATTCAAGTATCATGTCGAACTGATCATACGGAAGTGCAAGCGAGGACTGGCAGCCTTAAAAACAATGGCTGCCGAGCGCTTGGAACAGACTGTTGTTTCTCCTGCATCATCTGCTCGTGATTTCAGTAATCGAGTACGGGCTAGGAATACTCAACGCTGTCATTGTCACAATGTGAATGACTGGAACGCATTCAGAATGAAGGAATGCAACTAGTTGTGGGCTGTAAGCGTGATACCCCCATTGTGACAATGAGATACATGCTCGGATTGCTGTCAATTAGATCCAGATATGCGATGGCCCAGACAAAAGCCTATGTGCGGGTAACCACCGACAAAAGACACCCCCTACACGAGAACGTAGTTGACATCAAAGGAGCAAGAATCAAGAGGGGGATGTCATGGATGGCACAGGCAAAGGCTACGATTGGTCAGGTGACCAAGGTTGAAAATGTATCCAGAGGGAAAGAGTGGAGTAAGTCAGGGGAGAACTGGATAAACTACCAGCAGGTCATCATTAGCCTTGGCAGAGAGTGCAGATCTTGGGGCAATGGAAAAGCAGAGCTGGAGATTAATCAGCTGATAAGTGATCATGCTGGGGATGATTATGCCATTGTGTACACTGATGGGTCTGTAGTGCGTGGTGAGAAATTAGGATGGGCTTCCCTGTGAGAATAAAGGGCAGAGTCATCGCTGAACAGAGTGGAGCCTACATGACAACAACCTCCAGCATGAGAATGGAGGTAGAGGCAGTTACTGCAGCACTGAGGTGGCTGTCTGAAACTCCATCAGCCATGGCAGTTATATTGTCAGACTCTCAAGCCATGCTTCGGAAAGTTCAGAATGGATGGCTGCAGCAGGAATGGAAAACATCAAATAGAATCCTCAAGTCTTGAAGAACTGGTGTGGATCTACTGCCCTGGTCATTCAGTGGTACATGGCAATGAGAGAGCTGACAGACTGGCCTCGAGAACACCCATAGTGAGGACAATGGACATGGATAAGGGAGATATACTAAGGGCAATTAATGATCACCTGCAGGATAATGACACTGCAATGGATGAATCAACAAGGCTGAGACTGCTGGAGTTTGACATTGACTGTGGGACTAGCAGAAATAGACGAGAGAGAGGATGTATCCATCGTATGTACAACCAGCGTGCTACAGGCACAATTAGCATTCATACTCTTTGACATTTGCTGAGAGACTGAGCACATATGGTTTGCCTGGAGTGCAGTGAGGTCGATTCTGATTAAAAATAACAATCTACTTTCAGTGATCTTTATGGAGCAAAAAAAGGCACAAGAATAAATAACAAAATGACACAAGAAATAACACACACAAAAAGGCACAGGAGTGAATGCCAAAGACACAAGACTGAAGAAAACATAACACAAGACTGAACAAAACAAGACACAAGACTGAAGAAAACAAGACTCACGACTGAACAAAACAAGGCACAAGACTGAAGAAAACAAGACACAAGACTGAACAACACAAGACTGAACAAAACAAGACACAAGACTGAACAAAACAAGACACATGACTAAACAACACAACACTGAACAATACAAGACACATGACTGTCACAGAACATTTTCATGAGTATGACTGATGATAGTGGTTGGTGTGAAGGGTCACTGAACTGATGTTGTAAACACTTGTTTAAGTGTAACTCAGCTACTGAGTTAATGTCTGACTTTATGTCAACATGGTGTGACTTGTGCATGCGTTGGGAGAAAGCAAACTGGTGAATGACTGTTGTAGACACTGACAGTTTTACTGGATCCAGATGATAACATCAGTTTTTGTTTTCATTAAAAATGCGACAATGTATAGATAGTTTTAACAAAATCTAATTACATATTTTGGACCGGAGATTTTATTATAATTTTATTATATAATTATATTATATAATTTTTTATTATTATATAATTTATATATATATATACATATATCTATATCTATATTATAATTTATATATTATATAATTTTTATTATTATATAATAATAATATTATATATTTTATTATATAATTTTATTATAGTGTTATTATAATTATTAAAAATATAAAATTTTATTATATTATATAATTTTATATATTGCAATTATATAATTTATTTTATATAATTTAAAATTATATAAAAAATAAAATATATATATAATATATAAATTTATATATTATATTTATTATATATATGTATATATATATATATATATGTATATATATGTATATACTTACTTACTTAGTCGTTCCCCTTCTACCGTGAGGTGTAGAGGTTTGGAAGAGAGAGCGCCAGACCATTCTATCAGCTGTCTTCTTCCTGGCCTGGCCCCACTCTAGTCCTCGGTCCCTCAAAGATTGTCTAACGTTGTCCTCCCAGCGGACTCTGGGTCGTCCTGGAGGTCTGGATCCCTGGCTCTTTGTTTCCCATGCTTGTCGTGGTAGCCGATCTTCTCCCATTCTGCAGACATGGCCAAACCATCTTAGTTGGGACTGTTCTATTTGGGTCTGCAGCGGATGGGATTTTAGGCCTTGACGGATCGTCTGGTTGCGGACCATGTCTCCTCTTGTCACTTCAACCACTCTCCTCAGACATCTCATTTCTGAGGTTTGGATCCGGCTTTCGTGGGCTGTAGTCACTGCCCACGACTCGCATCCATATGTCAAGACTGGGACATAGGTGGAGCAGTATACAGCCATCTTCGTTTTCTTACCAACCTCTTTCTTGCTGAGGAATCCACGATTTATGGCCTGAAAAAGTCTCCCAGCCGCTGCTTTTCGAGTGGCCAACTCTTCTTTGATGCCTCCCTTTCAGTCTATAATAGCTCCGAGATATTTAAAGTGGTCGACCTGCTCCAGGACCTGTTCTCCCAGCTTAATCTGATGTTTTCTTTCTTCTCGTGATATCACCATGGATTTTGTTTTAGAGCTGCTTATGACCATCCCTCTCTTCTCCAGCTCTTCCTTCCAGACTTGCAGGTTGGATTGGAGATGTGCCTCTGATTTAGCAATCAGGGCAACATCATCAGCAAATGCCAGCTCCGAAATATTGACCTGTCTCATCTTCCAGTACCCCACTGAATACTTTCTTGTTCTCTCCTTACATGCCTTGATGACATCGTCCATAAGGAGTATGAAGAGGTAAGGTGATAGGATATCACCTTGTCTTACACCAGTGGTGGTCCTGAACTCTTCCGACTTATGGTTTGCTGTCCTCACATAATTTCTGCAAGACTTGTAGAAGCTCTGTATAGCATGAATCAGAGGTGCTGGAATGTTCGTCCTTGCCAAACAGTCCCAAAGTTTGCTCCAGGGGACCCTGTCAAACGCCTTTTCCAGATCTATGAAACAAAGATGCATCTCACTCTTATACTCAAGGGCCTTTTCACTCAACTGTCTGAGTGTGAAGATTAGGTCTTGAGTACTTCGGGTTGCTCGGAATCCGCACTGGACCTCATCCAATTGTGGCTCAGCTAGGCGTCGGAGTCTCTGCTCTAGGATTCTAGAGTAGATTTTACCAGGGACACTGAGAAGGGATATGCCTCTATGGTTTCCACACTGTCGATTGTCACCCTTTTTGAAAATTGGTGTTATGATGGCAATCTCCCAATCCTTTGGTATGGTCTTGTTGTACCACGCTGCCTGTAAAACCTTTAAGAGTAATAGGTCGCCTGATGCTCCCATGAACTTAACCATTTCTGGTGTTATACCATCATGCCCTGCTGCTTTGCCCATCTTGATTTTCTCTAGTGCTGCCCTCAGTTCTTACATCTTTATGTCATCTTCACCATCATTGGTTTTCTCTTCTGTGCTAGTGGTTATCATTTCTGATGCTTCACCATGCTCACCATCCAGGAGTTCTGAGAAATATTCTTTCCATCTTTCCATTACTTCCTTCGGGGCAGTAAGCAATTTCCCTTGCTTGTCCTTTATAAATTTGAGAGGGCATTGTTTTTCTTTCCTCATGTTCTTTAGGGTCTTATAGAACAATTTCTGGTTTTCTTGTGCATCTTTTTCTAGCTTTTCTCCAAATTCTTCCCAGGACTTCTGTTTTGCTGCTAGCACTTTGTTCTTTGCTTCTGTTCTGAGTGTCACATATTCTCTATATTTTTCCATTTGTCCTGTTGTGTTTTTAGCTCCTAAGTATTGTTTCCATGCCATTTTCTTCTCTCTTATTTTCTCTTTGACTTCCTCTGTCCACCAAGGTGTCCTCTTTCTCTGGTTCCCAAGTCGGACTTCACCGCATGCTTCTGCAGCAGCTGTCTTTATGATATCCTTGAATTTATTCCAGAGGGTTTCCAAGTCATCAGGTCGTTCTTCTGTGTTGCTCACTGCTGTAGCAATAAGCCCCTGATATCTGGTCTTAATTTCTGGCTCTCTCAGCTTGTAGGTCCTAATGCTCATTTCTCCTGTTTGTTTACTTGGTTTCTTGCGTGATGTTGGGCAGTTCCTAGGCTGAGCAACTCTTTCAGTTGTTCGTTTGATTGTTAGCAGGTAGTGATCACTTCCAATCTCTGGCCCCCTCCAGACTCTTGCATCTCGGACATATCTGAATGAGCTTCTCCGAACAATGGCATAGTCGATCACTGACTTCTCATTCTTGGTTGGTTCACATCTAGTGTATGCATGTATGCGCTTATGGGGGAACTTTGTGTTTTTAATGATCAGATTCTGCTCACTGCAGAATCTAAGGAGTCGCTTTCCATTGTCATTGAGAGTATCTTCTCCATATCTTCCGATAACTCCACCCCATCTAGCATGGTCATTTCCAACTCTGGCATTAAAATCTCCGAGCATAATAACTTCATCTAGGCAGTCATCCACTGTCTTTTGAAGCAGCTCGAAGAATTCCTCCTTGACCTCTGCTCTCTCATCCTCATTTGGCCCATACACTATGACCAGGTTGACTATGGTTTCTCCTTCTTTTAGTTTTACAACCATAATGCGCTCCGAGACAAAGTTCCATCCCTTGATACTATCTTTTTGATTTTGGGCCACAATGCAACCCACGCCCCCTTTAGCTCTTTCAGATATGGGTACACCACTGTAGAGCAACGTGTTGCCATCGAGATCCATGACTCCCTGTCCTTTTTTCTTCGTTTCCGTTATAGCCAGGATTTCTAGTTTTGCTTTCCTCATCTCTTCCACCAGCTCCTCTTCCTTCCCATTTATACTTCTTGTGTTCCAAGTTCCATAAGTCGTAGTCCGTTCCAGTTCATCGCCTTTAGAATCAGTCCGGTTTTCTCTCTTGTAGTTCGCGTAATCATGATTTAAAGCAAACAGGTGATTGGCCTGTTGTGCCTTTGCATGGTGGAGGGGCTGCCTCCTTACGGCCTCCATGCAGGCCGCCCTCCTCCTTTTTCATCCGGGCTTGGGACCGGCATAGGCGGAGTTTATATGTATATATATATATATATAATCTTATAAATATAGAAGAGGTGTTAAGAATAGACAAACCTAGGGAACTGCAAAATATAGTCAAACAATATTTAACACGAACAAATGTTAATATTAGTGGCTGGGAATGTGAAGGTCTGATGCTGTTCTTACAATGCATATGACTTTTAACAGATGAAAGTCAATTAAATATCTGTTAAAGTCAGTTATATAACTGGAAACACCAGGCCTTTACACCCCTCCATTTTAATATTATTCTTGTTCAGAGTTTCTTCTTGATTTTGTTAGTTTTTTTTTTTTTGGTTATTTATTTAACGTATTAGCATAATTGTGATTGTCCCTATTTACAATGATTTGACAAATGTGATGCTACTTTCTCATATCGGCAGTTGTTCATATTATTTGCAATTGAAAACAATATATATCCTAATTATAACCCATCAGAGGTTGAACGGGATATTTTTCTTCATTAATTAAAAAAAAAAAATCTTACTCGATGCTTATTCTCGCTACTAACCCTGTTATTGTCCAGCTGAAAATGGCGTCTACGTCGTTCAGCCTCGTTTTTGATTCTGACATAGTTGACGTAACTCTCTATAGAAATCTAGGGCACTAATGCCGCCTATCACTAATGATATGTGATATACACCTGGATGGTGTTGTATTAGTGCGAGGGTGTTTTTCCGCACGTAGAGTTGTTTGAGGGATTATTGTGTGCGAAGAGTGTAGGCCGCACCAAGGACATTCTGTACATTGTTATTGTGTAGTCGGAGAGACTGTGTATGAATACTGTAGTTCGTTATGCCATACAGGCAGTGTTAGCCTAAGTATTGGTTCAGTGTTGTGACAAGAAGTTTAATATCCAGGACACGTAGGTGAATGTTTAATAAATGTCATGGAACTGTAACCAGTGGCGTTCGTGTTATTCATACCCCTAGTGTTGATCATCATCTACACACGCCACCCCCCCATCATCATATGTCTGATACAGTATCCTGACAAGTGGGGGACCTCATCATTTAAACAGTCCCTGACAATGACGAAACAAGACACAAGACTGAACAAAACAAGACTCAAGACTTACAAGACACAAGACTGAACAGAACAAGACTGAACAAAGCAAGACTGAACAGAACAAGACACAAGACTGAACCGAACAAGACACATGACTACAAAACAAGACTCAAGACTGAACCAAACAAGCCACAAGACTGAACCAAACAAGACAAGACTGAATAAAGCAAGACACATGACTGTACAAAACAAGACCCAAAACTGAATAAAGCAAAACACATGACTACAAAACAAGGCACAAGACTAAACAAAACAAGCCACAAGACTCTACAAAAGAAGACTCAAGACTGAACAAAACAAGCCACAAGACTGAACAAAACAAGACACAAGACTGAATAAAGCAATAAACATGACTGAACACAACAAGCCATAAGACTGAACAAAACAGGACACAAGACTGAACAAAACAAGACTCAAGACTGAACAAAACAAGACTCAAGACTTACAAGACACAAGACTGAACAGAACAAGACTGAACAAAGCAAGACTGAACAGAACAAGACACAAGACTGAACCGAACAAGACACATGACTACAAAACAAGACTCAAGACTGAACCAAACAAGCCACAAGACTGAACCAAACAAGACAAGACTGAATAAAGCAAGACACATGACTGTACAAAACAAGACCCAAAACTGAATAAAGCAAAACACATGACTACAAAACAAGGCACAAGACTAAACAAAACAAGCCACAAGACTCTACAAAAGAAGACTCAAGACTGAACAAAACAAGCCACAAGACTGAACAAAACAAGACACAAGACTGAATAAAGCAATAAACATGACTGAACACAACAAGCCATAAGACTGAACAAAACAGGACACAAGACTGAACAAAACAAGACTCAAGACTGAACAAAACAAGCCACATGACTGAATAAAGCAAGACACATGGCTACAAAACAAGACACTAGACTGAATAAAGCAATACACATGACTGAACAAAAAAAAAGGACCCAAGACTGAATAAAGCAAGACCCATTACTGAAAACAACAAGCCACAAGACTGTACAAAACAAGCCACAAGACTGAACAAAACAAGCCACATGACTGTACAAAACAAGATTCAAGACTGAACAAAACAAGCCACAAGACTGAATAAAGCAAGCCACATGACTGAACAAAACAAGACTCAAGACTGAATAAAGCAATACACATGACTACAAAACAAGACTCAAGATTGAACAAAACAAGACACAAGACTGAACAAAACAAGACTCAAGACTGAACAAAACAAGACTCAAGACTGAACAAAACAACACAAGACTGAACAAAACAAGACTGTACAAAACAAGCCACATGACTGAATAAAGCAAGACACAAGACTGTACAAAACAAGACATGACTGAATAAAGCAAGACATGTTACTGTAAAAGAAAAAAGGACCCAAGACTGAATAAAGCAATACACATGACTGAACACCACAGGACACAAGACTGAATAAAGCAAGACACATGACTGAACAAAACAAGATGCAAGACACATGACTGAATAAAACAAGACACAAGAATGAACACAACAAAGGTACAGAAGTGAATGACAAAGATACAAGAATGAACAAAACAAGACACAAGAATGAACCAAAAAGGCATATGAATGAACACACAAATAAGTCACAGGAATGAATAAAAGTGACACTAGAATGAACAGAACAGGACACAAGAATGAAAGAAACTAAAACACATGAATGTATACAAAAAGGCACAAGAATGAAACCACAGCATAAGAATGAAAACACAGCGTAAGAATGAACAACTAGTGCACAAGATTTAGTATGTATAAAAGTTTGAGTGTAATTTGTCTGTAACTTTATCATTCCACAGAGTGAGTACAAGAAGAAAGTACCGATAACTATAGTAAAGGCCAACGTAATCTTGAAGAATGCTTCTGGGGTCAAAATTGAAAGTGGCAAAGGGGTTCGTCAAGTTCACTACCAAGGCAAAGAGGTGGGTCATTCTCATGAGAGAGTTGATGTTAAGTGACACTAACATGTGCTTGAAAACATGAGTTTAGAAGTGAATAGTTTTCATGTTTTAACCAGAGGTGCATGCACCCCTTTGAGACGTGCACCCACTCATCTTCTGGAGGTGCGTGACATGCCAGATATTTCAGCAGGCGAATCATCAGAAACACAATGCTACATAATATACAGAACTAAAATTTATTTGTGCAAAAAAGAATACTGATAGCATGAATTCAGTTCCAAACTAAAGTCACATTCTTCAACATTTTCTCAAGCATAATGAAACGAGCATTTTACATTTTATAGTAATCATGAGTTATTAGAGTGAGTCTTCTGCTGCAGAAGACTCATGACTCTAATAACTCATTATTACTATCAAATGTAAAATTCTCATGTTTTGTATATTCCGCATTTATTATAATATTTAAAACATATTTAACATTATTTCTGTGATATTCTTCAGTTATGAATATAGCACACTTAAATTATTAATCTTCTTCAAAACATTTAGGATACGGGTGCCGGTTTTACTCAAAAGAATTATTTTCACCGCATCTACAGCTGTATGAAAATATGGAAATTATTCTTAAAAGCTCTCCATGTGCCTCTAATGTTGAGTTTCCTATTTTTCTGAGCTCACTACATGCCTTAGTATACAGTTAATTTTATGTTTCTTTCATTTCATGTCATAAGAAACTTATTTATCTCTTGTCCCCCATTTCTAGCATCTTTTGTGAGCTAGAAGATATTGAGGTGCGAAGCTTCTTCTTAAGATGCTGTAAAGGGGTGAGAGGTTTCCTAAGATGCTGTAAAGTGGTGCAGGACCTCTATAATGTTAAGAGGCACTAGTCTAGAACAATAGACAACTTGTATAGTTTTAGTATCAAGAACTCTGTTTATGCCGTGGCGATGATAAACCAGATTTTAATTTAGGGGTAAATGGCCCCAATGACATATTGTATCCCTGGAAGAGCGATTAAGAAAAATTCTGTTTGAAACTTTGCTATATATCTAGCTGACCAGCTGGTCAATATTTGAATGACAGGCCTGAATTTCATGGGGCTTTTGAATCACATGGACATGGAAGTTTTCAGGACAGGCCAAAATATCAGTGTACTCTACGAATTTTCAGTGTAAAAAAAATTTGTTCTTGAAATTTTAGCACATTGTCATTCTAGGTCTAAAAGTCAAATTCACACACATTGTCATTCTAGGTCTAAAAGTCAAATTCACCATACTTTTTTGCCTATTCGCCACATGTGTTGATTAGCGAATGTATTGCACATCCCTAATCTGGAAAGTATGATACTGAAGATAATTTCGCTAGCAATTATCTTAATGATACAAAAAGCTGACATTTTATTTTACTTTGTTTTCAGGCAGTCATTGAGACATCACATCCACATAAGGAGGGGTAAATCTATTATTAGCTTACACTTGAATCATCACATATCTAGACCTGTCTGTCTATTTATCTATCTCTCTGCCCACCTGCATGATATCTATCTATCTATCTGTCTATCTATCTATCTGTCTATCTATCTTTCATTTATCTGTTCACCTGTCTGTCTATCCATCTTTCTGTCTGTGCAACAATGTCAGTCAGTCTATCTGTCTGTCTGTCCATCTTTTTGTCCACCCAACACTGTCAGTCTCTCTATCTGTCTGTCTGTCCATCTGTCTGTCTATTCATCTTTTTGTCTGTCCAACAATGTCACTCTATCTGTTCATCTGTTTGCCTGTCCATCTTTCTGTCCATCCAACAATGTCAGTCTGCCAGTTAGTTTATCTGTCCATCTGTCTGCATGTCCATCTTTCTGTACGTCCAACAATGTGAGTGTGCCAGTCAGTCTATCTGTCCATCTGTCTGTCTATCCATCTTTCTGTCCATTTAACAATATATGTCCATCTGTCTGTCTATCCATCTTTCTGTCTGTCCAACAATGTCAGTCTTTCTTTCCATCTGTCTGTCTAACCATCTTTCTGTCCTTCCAATAATGTTAGTCTGCCAGTCAGTCAATCTTTCTGTCCATCCAACAATGTCAGTCTATCTGTCCTTCTGTCTGTCTATCCATCTTTCTGTCCATCCAACAATGTCAGTCAATCTGTCTATCCATCTTTCTGTCCCTCCAACAATGTTAGTATGTCAGTCAGTCTATCTGTCTGTCTATCCATCTTTCTGTCCGTCCAACAATGTCAGTCTGCCAGTCAGTCAGTTTATCTGTCTGTCTACCCATCTTTCTGTCCTTCCAACAATGTCAGTCAGTCTGTCTATCCATCTTTCTGCTCCTCCAATAATGTTAGTCTGTCAGTCAGTCAATCTGTCTGTCTGTCTATCCATCTTTCTGTCCATCCAACAATGTCAGTCTGTCAATCAGTCTGTCTATCCATCTTTCTGTCCCTCCAACAATGTCAGTCTATCAATCAGTCAATATGTCTGTCCTTCTCACCTACGCGAGCAAATTTTTTCATGCAGTCAGTGTTTCCTGCCACATTAGAACAGAAAATTTATTCATTAGTTGAACCCCAGATAAAGAAACTGATTTATGATTAGTGGTCTTTTTGTACAAACAAACACACACACTGAAACACACAAGGCTAGTGATCAGTGATGTGTGATGTACACACTGTAAACACAACACAGTGAGACATGCGACGGACCTGAGACAGTCATGTAACAATCTCAGGCTCACTTCAGACTTGTGGATATCGAGTGCCAGATCAGCATGCTTTGTTTTTCTGGGTTTTTTTAAATTGTTAACTCTTTAAGTTAATTCTTTGTATAATACAGCCCCACTGTATAGTAAACACTATAATCAGGAAAACAAATATGCTAATCAGTAGTATCCATTAAGTCTGGAGCGGGCCTGAGATTTTTTAACCTGGCTGTCTTGGTTTCATAGAAAAAGAAAAATTAATGACAACTTTTAAATTATTTAGAGAGAGAAATAGAAAATATACTTAGCAGTTAAAAAGGACCAATCGGCTTTCTTTGGGCATGTAATGAGGAGATGAAAGCTGGAATATATCGCTACAACATGAAAGCTGGAATATATCGCTACAACATGAAAGCTGGAATATATCATTACAACATGAAAGCTGGAATATATCATTACAACATGAAAGCTGGAATATATCATTACAACATGAAAGCTGGAATATATCGTTACAACATGAAAGCTGGAATATATCGTTACAACATGAAAGCTGGAATATATCGTTACAACATGAAAGCTGGAATATATCATTACAACATGAAAGCTGGAATATATCATTACAACATGAAAGCTGGAATATATCATTACAACATGAAAGCTGGAATATATCGTTACAACATGAAAGCTGGAATATATCGTTACACAACATGAAAGCTGGAATATATCGTTACAACATGAAAGCTGGAATATATCATTACAACATGAAAGCTGGAATATATCGTTACAACATGAAAGCTGGAATATATTGTTACAACATGAAAGCTGGAATATATCGTTACAACATGAAAGCTGGAATATATCGTTACAACATGAAAGCTGGAATATATCGTTACAACATGAAAGCTGGAATATATCGTTACAACATGAAAGCTGGAATATATCGTTACAACATGAAAGCTGGAATATATCGTTACAACATGAAAGCTGGAATATATCGTTACAACATGAAAGCTGGAATATATCGTTACAACATGAAAGCTGGAATATATCGTTACAACATGAAAGCTGGAATATATCGTTAGACAACATGAAAGCTGGAATATATCGTTACAACATGAAAGCTGGAATATATCGTTACAACATGAAAGCTGGAATATATCGTTACAACATGAAAGCTGGAATATATCGTTACAACATGAAAGCTGGAATATATCGTTACACAACATGAAAGCTGGAATATATCGTTACAACATGAAAGCTGGAATATATCGTTACACAACATGAAAGCTGGAATATATCGTTACAACATGAAAGCTGGAATATATCATTACAACATGAAAGCTGGAATATATCGTTACAACATGAAAGCTGGAATATATTGTTACAACATGAAAGCTGGAATATATCGTTACAACATGAAAGCTGGAATATATCATTACAACATGAAAGCTGGAATATATCATTACAACATGAAAGCTGGAATATATCGTTAAAACATGAAAGCTGGAATATATCGTTACAACATGAAAGCTGGAATATATCGTTACAACATGAAAGCTGGAATATATCGTTACAACATGAAAGCTGGAATATATCGTTACAACATGAAAGCTGGAATATATCGTTACAACATGAAAGCTGGAATATATCGTTACAACATGAAAGCTGGAATATATCGTTACACAACATGAAAGCTGGAATATATCGTTACAACATGAAAGCTGGAATATATCGTTACAACATGAAAGCTGGAATATATCGTTACAACATGAAAGCTGGAATATATCGTTACAACATGAAAGCTGGAATATATCGTTACACAACATGAACGATTGAAGGAAAGAGAAATAGAGGACCACAAGGAGAGAAGGTTCTGGACAGTTTAACATCATGGCATAGAAAGAGGTTAACAGTGAAATTGATAAACAGTACTGGAGATAGGAAGAGCCGCGGTAGAACAGTGGTTAGTGCACTGGCTTCCTAGCTCGGTGGTCCATGGTTTGAGCCCCAGTTGAGGTGGGATTTTAGACCGCAAATGGCCCCAGGGTCGACCCATCCTAAAAAATTAGGTATCAGAGCAACTTCTGGGAAGGTTAAGGCGGCCGGCGTGATGCTGACCACATCACCCCTAGTGTGCCGATGGTCAAGAAAATATGGGCCTAACACCATATCCCCAATATGCCTCAATGGGCATGTAACAGGATCCTCCCTTTTTTTTACTGGAGATAGGAAGTTATGAAGAGACATGGTCACTTGTGCCACGGGGCATGGTACTGGAAGAAGAATAGATAATGAAGGAAACCTGAGTCCTGTGACCATAAGGTAAATTTTTTTTTTTTTTTACCAGCGGCACTTGGGCTTTCAGCCCTTTGGCCCAATGACATGTCATTGCAAGGCTGGGGAGCCTGTGGACTTTCCTTCCAACCTGGTCAGAAGCTTCGCTCCTTCCCATCCACAGAGGGTTTATCTCAGGAGCCGTTCAGGTTATTCAGTCAAAATCCCGGTCAATGACGCTGCTTCAAATGATCACGCCCAGGCTTGAACCTTGAACACCTGATTGCCAGCGCAATGTGGTAATCATTACACCAGCGCGGCTCCCGAGCATTAAGTAAAATAAATAAATAAATATACCGGCAAACCACACTTTATGGTGCTGCTCTTTATGCTGAAATGCTACATCGCTGAAACGGCACTTCTCAGTTATAACCCTTCTTCACATTGTGGTGCATTTTTCGCTCTCATGGGCCAACCCACATTCACCAATAGAAATCTCTGAAATCGGAGTCAAGTGCCATCTTGGTGTCGATCAGTCAGTCTGATCCTGCCGTTTGATCATTCTGCATCTCTCAATGTTCTCCAATGTTTTAAACTTGTTATATTATATACAAAAGTGAACTTTTACTTGGTTATAATCACATCCAAGTTTACTTGTCAAAAAGAAGTTGTAACCCTCATACTTTAAATGCAAAGTTAGAAATGATAAAACTAAATGACCAAGGTTTAATGAATGCTGAAAAAGGCCAAAAGCTAGCTTTGGCATGCCAAATAGTGAGTACAATTATTAATGCAAAGAACAGAGTGTTGAATGAAATTAAGAGTGTTACCCCAATTTTTAAAGAAGTTCCACAGTAAATGCAGGTGTTCTAAACAATATTGCATCCTGCAAAAAATTTTTAGTGAAAAGAAACAGCAATCCCTGAGATAAAGAAAACAAGACAAGGACGATGCCTTCCTACTTGAAGAAACCAGCATCTCAACCTTCCACATTAACAGCTAGCATTCCTTCAACTTACTTACTTACTTACTTAGTCATTCTCTTCTACCGTGAGGTGTAGAGGTTTGGAAGAGAGAGCGCCATACTATCCTATTGGCTGTCTTCCTTCTGGCCTGGTTCCATTCTAGTCCTCAGTCCTTCAAAGATTGTTTAATGTTGTCCTCCCAGTGGACTCTGGGTTGTCCTGGAGGTCTGGATCCCTGGCTGTTAGTTTCCCATGCTTATCGTGGTAGCTGATCTTCTCCCATTCTGTTCCTTCAACTTCATCAGCAGAAATCCCTGCAAGAGCTCTATCCATGTCTCCACCATCAAAAAGACTAAGATTGTTAGATGATAATGAAACTTCTATCTCCTTCATCTTTCCTACAATAAATATGAACTATTTCTCAAGTTTGCATTTATCAATCACTGAAAGCTAAGGATTAAATATTTTAAGGTAAACAATGTGTTCTCTAATTGTATATTCTTATTAATATTCTATGATTTTTATGTCTAGTTCTATTGCAAACTTAAAATATGGTAGTGTAAACATGTTCTTAGGCTTTGCGTTGCATTTTCAAGAGAGAAAAAGTGATTCTTCTCTTTACGCGATCCTTGCTTTACAGCAAGGGCCTGGAACCTAACCCATGGTAAAGCGGAGTTCGCCTGTAAGTAATTACAGGCACTAGTTGGATATAAAGGATGACACTAAACAACAGAAAAGAAATATAAGGGATAGCTTACCGGGAATCAAACTGAGGACCACCACAATTTTGGGGTGCAAAATTAGCTGAGCGTCCTTTCACAATTTACTTACACAGCAAGGCAATGGCATCTTTTAGAATGGTCCTTGGTTCAATTCCCGCTAAGCCTATCACTTACATTTCTTTTCTGTTGTCTAGTGTCCTTCTTTCTGTTCAATGAGTATCAGATTTATATGAAGCAATGAGATATCAAATTTTGACCAACCTGATGTTGACTCAAGTTATGAATCCTTTGAATTACTGAAATTTCAAGCGTTTTGTCAAGACCCTAGATAGAATCCACCAGGCATACAGTTATTTACAGCAACTTTTTTATTTACCTATCCTCATACGTACACCCTGCTTCGTCACACTGCTCCCCCACAACACTTTGTTAATATGAGGAGAACTGCCGTAAGATAGGGGTAAAATGGTAGAATGAAAAAAATGAAGAACCCTCCAGTCTCTTGTTTGTCTGTCCTTGATGAAGGCCTTGTGGCCGCAACGTAGGTTTTTCTTGTCCTTTCTCTTTGTAAGATGTATTACTATTTGTGTATTTTTGTAAATATTTTTTTTCATTCTACAACACTTTGTTATGCAACAGAGTCATTAGACCCAGGTCTCATTTCTTTGGGGGAGGGGGCCCCTCACTTCAGCCAAGAATGCCTGATCCTTCACATTTTACTCCTGTTCTTAAACAGTGAGGGGGCTTCACAGTGTGAAATAGCCCAGGCCTCATAGCTCTCTGCAGGCCTGCCTGTGGATATTTTAAAATCATGTGATTAACTGAAGTTATTCTACATTCTCAAGATTAACTATAGATCTTTTACAATCTTGGGATTAAATGTACATTTCTATCCACCTTTTTAAGGCAAAAACCAGTTTTACGGAGGAGTTTAATAGTTCAAGGAGAGAAGAAAGCACCCAACTCAGATGCTGAAGCGATTATTGAAGAAGTACCTGAAAAGGCTGAAGGTAAGTTCCTAAACTATTAAGATCACATGACATATCAATCATTATCAGTAATCCTCTCGCCTGGAGACACATTAAGGCAGGAACAAAAGCTCTCCAGTGAATTAGTTGCTCAGGCTGTCCACACTTACCATTTTCAGCACGCAACTGATCTATCCCCCAGATTTTCTTCGGATTCTGAGACCAAAGTCCCCTGCTTCTTCTGTGTGCCCCTGAATCTGCATGTCTCACTCATAGGGGTTAAATCATACAGAATTGCAATACACTGCATTTGAATGGGCATACAGGACCGAAGACGCAGCAAAAGAGATGAATGCAGTCAGCGACTCATAGATTGACTGCTTGCGTCAGGGTCAGTGAACCAGAGCTGACCAAGACCCTACCCCACCTCCAAGTGGTGGTCCTGGAAACAGGCTGCATCACTGCAGTCTGGCCCAGAGAGTAGGGATCAAAGAGGGAAGGCAAACCCGGTCCCAAAAAATGCCATGCAGAAATCGGATGTGTCGGGCCGAAAGGTGCAAATATCGCAGCTTCGCTGTAAACTGCGTCACAATGCAAGCAACGTCCTTTTCAGGACGAACGAGGAAGAAGAAGAATGGGCATACTGAGCAGCTATATTCATTCATTTTTCACCACTACAGCTGGTCCACTTGTAGGAAGCCTGCACCAGGCAGTCACATGATCTTGCAGTTGTGGTTTATGTGGCATTTTTCATGATGAGGTTGCCAGCCCTGTGCACAACCTCATATTTGTCACCCTGTACGACATGACTGAGGGTGCAGTAGTCCCATTCTTTATGTGTCTTTTAAGAAACAGCTGGGAACTATACGGGGCAATGCGATGAAAATAGTAAATATTAATTATCAGAATCATAATAATGATAATAGCCCCTTCATTCATAACTGACTATGGGAATGCACCCCTGAGGTGACAGCCCTCAGCTACTTATTTTCCTGGTGTTCCTTTCAATGTTTTCTCCTCTCTTCTGCTTACCGTGATAGCATCACCACTTGGTTTGATTGGCAGCTTCATCCTCCCAGGATGCTGGATTTATGCCCAGTGCCCTCATGTCTCTTGCACACATCTTTGAACCTCAGCTGCGGTCGCCCAACTGTTCATAGAATTATCAGAATCATTCAATAGAAATTATGCATTTTCTTAATTTTTTTCAGTAAAACTGAACAGCAATCACGTATGCCGTAGAGATTAAATGAATATTATCTCAATGAATTTCTATATCGTAAGCACATAATTACTAAATTTTATAGCAACAAATAATACAATAAAATTGGCATTTTAAAATATATTTCTTACCTGTGGAATATAGTTGTTAATTTTTTTTTAATTGGTTGGTCTCTTCAATACAGCCTTAGAAATAATTCAGAAACGCAGTAAAAAGGGGTAAGGGTTTTGTTTAAGACTCCTAAAACTAACCCTAAACCCTAACTGTAATCCTAACCTTAACGATGTGGGTGATTTATTTGGATAGTGTGAAGGGAGATGTCCCACTTAACTTCATTTCGCCCAAAAATTTATTTTGGATATAATTGTTATTGTTATAAAGAATTGACATCATTGCACTCTGGGCAAACCCATAGGTGCTCAGTCGCCATCAGCGTATGTCGAAGAGTGTGAATGCTAACTGTTCCTGTAGCTCGCTGGTTGTAAACACGACTGATGCATCCTCTCATACGTCCATCTCTACTAGCCTTACCTTTGATGCCAAATTCCAACAGTCTTAACCTTCATGATTTATATTGAGGATATAATTATTACAGTGGATCTAGCTGTCTCACTCCACCAGTATGGTATCCAGACAGGCCTGCCTGGGGAAGAAAAATTTAGCTGGTGTTGGCACCCTGTATATACAGGGTGATTTTAAAAGTCACATTTTCGTTTTCTCACTGGTATCTGTTATGGACATACATGAACCAATGTCAAAACAATGAACAAAAACTGCCATTGTTCCAGTAAATTTCATTTTTTTGTTATTCCCAGAAACAAAATAAAACAAAATTAAATCTACTGACATTATAAGGGATAGCAGAAATTACTGTCCGTTATGAAATCATGTGCTGAACAGACCAGATCTCATGCTAGGGTTGTAATGTTAATGTGACATAGAAGTTTATCTAATAAATTGAAAATTAATTGCCTTATTTTTGATGCTTGTTTCCTAGAAATAAGTTGGATAGGACTGAAGAAATAACTGTTTATACAATAGGAAGTAACTTTTCAATCACTCCATAGCATACCTCTGAAGTCTCACTCTTTCCCCATCAACCATTCCAATACTCATCTCAAGCCCAGCCACCAAAAACTCTTAAGTTTCCTATTGGCACTCTACACCTCACATTTACCACTAGAACATCTGTATTTTTTTAACCAGCTTTAAAACATTTGAGATTTTTATTAGTAGCAATAGAAGATTGAGAATGTTGTAAATTGGTAGACATTCTTGACTGTTTCCAACATGTAGCAAAATATATGTCCCAAACTGTGACAGTTTTGTCAGTTTACATGATGTGACAAGATTTATGACTTCCAAAAATGTGACAGTTTTGTCAGTTTACAGGATGTGACAAGATTTATGACTTCCAAAAATGTGTCATACTGCTTCTATCAGTGACACCAGTGATGTATGTCTGATGTATTTCTGTGATGCTAACAAATTTTGCAGTCTGTCTCAGGCTTTTCTTATTACCTGTTGGGTTGGTGAAGGCTGTGCTGTCAATCTGCTCTTCTCATGAAGGTGACATTCTTGGAGGATATGGTCTACTGTTTGCTTGTCTTCCCAAACATGAACACTTTGGGGTGTTCAATTTTTAATTTGTTGAACAGATAGTATTTGAGTCAGTTGTGGCCGGTTCTCAGTCAGAAAATTATCACTTGATCTCGTCTTGCTAAGTAATAACATGCTTGTGTTATTTGTCATTTTTCTGTGAAATTATTTTTGTTCAATGCTCTTATGTCTTTGTTTGTTGCCCCATTCTCAAATTGAATTTTTCTTCCTCTGTCTTTGGCTAGTCTGTCTACTTTCTCACTTCCATGTATGCTTGCTCAGTACACAGGAATCAACTGAACTTTCACCTTGTTGACTTGTAGCTGGTTTCTGTGTGTTTTTCTGAGAGGTTAATTCGTTGTTTTTTATAGTTCTTTAGGGCAGTTACGACAAACAAAGAATCTGTGAGGGAGACTATCTTGGCTTTAGCATTATCTTTGTTTTCCGTCATGGTTATTGCTGCTGTTTAGTATTTCTGCCTTTGAAATTGTTTGAAACATTTTCCAGTGGTCACTGAGATATGGACTTTCTGTTTATGTTCTTTAGTGTTGTGTATATGTCTTCATCGTTATTTATTGTAGCTATGAATATATGTATATATGTGGCTGCATGTGTTTATGTGTATGTATGGGTCCACTCTGGTGTGTATTCCATATTGCATGCTTCCTATCTGCATCCGTCTGACTGCCTTTTTTCCAGCACTTGTGGCATGTTGTCAGTCGACTCTGGGAACCTGGTTTTCCTCCATGGTGGGAAAGTTCTGCTTATCGTTAGGGGCTCCGTCTTTCTTTGTGCAAGATCTCGTATAACAGTAGCGAGTTATTTTGCTTTTTTTTGTGCAAAACAGCGTCTGTGAAGTCTACCCCAGTCATGTCCTTTATCGGGTGGTTTGTGAGTCTTTCAAATTTTTCTGCCAATTGTGATCCACAAGCAAACTTAAAAAAAATTACATCTAATATCAGTGTTGAATACTTTCTATTCCTATAACTTATCATCATAATTTTCCTGTTTGTTCCTTATGGAGCATGGAGCCATCAGTGTAGATGGTCCCCCTTGCAGGAGGCCTGCACCAAAGCCTTATGCTCCTTTACAGCGGTGGTTTATGAAGCAATTTGTTCGACATGATGAGGTTGCTGACTCTATGCCCAACCTCAGGTTAGCTGCCTCTTATGACATGCCTGCAGAAGCAGTAGTCCTATTCTTTCTTTGTCTATTTCAAGACTCCTGGGATCCACACCAGGCTTCCTGTAACTTAGTTCACGTGCGGGATCAGAGTGGCTAGAAGTACGACGTCCGCCTCTAATTCTAAAGGTACCGGGTTCGCTACCAGTACAGGAAATTTTTTTTTCATTGTTTCCTAATGATGTCATACTTACTGTGACGAGTAGGGTGGATGTAAGTTAGACAACACTTATGCACCGCTCGTATAGCTCACTGTCTAGGAATAAAGTACTAACTCCAACAGCTCTGTCAATCTCCAACAATGTATTAGATTCACAAATAAGTCACAATGGACGTAGGGCCATTACACATAATATATGCATCACAAATCCCGAGTATCCGCACACACTCTGCTTCTCAGAATAACTACAGCCACAAATAGGCTACTTCAGGAATAACTACTGCAACGTCTACAACACCACTCCGGCCCTCTACTCATGTCCTACTATAGACATCCACCCTTCTCTTCTCTACGCTCTACGCTGACTCCTGTCTACTGTCTCAACTCTCTACTGACTCAACTCTCTACTGCCTCAACACATGTCTAAACCAACACACTACTCTCTCTGACTGCCCCTTTCATGCGTATTCACTAAAACCCGTGAAACCCTTTCACGCTCCACTGATCTTCATTCACGCATCGCAAAAGCTAACAGCTTGTCTCAAGCAATGCTCACAACCCTGCTTGTAGCTAAATCAGTACAATGCACGCATTCCCAGCTCATAACAACTCACATAACTAATAAACTCCTGCTGGAGCATGGGAACATTCACACCTGCAAAATACCCTCAAAACACTCCGTGACATCCACCCCTTTCCCCACGTGAAAAACCGGGGTTTTTCACCGTGAAGACAGAGATGGAAGTCCTATACATCATCAAACCTAAAATACCTCATGAAAGTAAACAATGCTTCCATACAAAATACATCAACTCACACTAATAGCATACAAATTATTCTAGCGATAATCACATTCAATATCTTTAAAGTTAAACAAAATTCATTTTCATAACAGAGAAATGCATGTATAATCTACAAACTTTATGTAAAGTCATCAAACTTATACAAATATAACTACAAGTAAACATGCTTTATTATAATCAAAATCCGCTAGTCTGGTATCTTGTCCTACATCAAACTGTTGTAAGGTTAATGTTCAGCTGCTTGGTGACTTGGCAGAGTGCAGAAAACTAGTGGCAACCACATATGACTAATGCTGAAGCATCTACCTTGAGAAAGAAAATTTTGTCTAAATCAAAAGCAATAAAAGTTGATTACCGTAAAATCTCGCGTATAATACGCACTCGTGTATAATACGCATGCTTGATTTAGCCCAAAATTTTCTGATAAAATGGAAATTCGCGTATAATACGCACCATAATTTTTCAAGATTTTATTTTATGAAACATTTGTTAAAAAGCTGAAAGTGTAATAACATACAGAAATAGGTACGCAACACCTACATTTTAGGTACTTTGGGCTGAAAGACCATGTCGCTTCATAAAACGAACTGCCCATCCATATGACGCTTTAAATGTTGTTGTGCCTGTACGAGATTTTGTAAGTTCCAGAGCTTTAAGTCGTATTTCAATGCATTAAACACTGATGCCTTGTTGCCTTCTATCCACTACCCACACCAATAATGTTTTTTCTAGGTCTGGAAGATCTGGTGGTGACCCACAATTCGCCTTTTTCTTACTAGGCAACACTTGCAGCACCTCTTTGTTTTTTCGCCATAATCGAATGTTACACTCGTTAATGGAAAAATGTCGACTTGCTGCCTGATTGCCGTTAGATTCTGCATACTTTACCATGGAGCACCACAATTAAAGCGAGAAGAGAAACTTTCCATACAGAGGAAAAATAGCTGGATTGGGAGCTAACGAAACAACACTTTTCTGCTGCAGTATATTTTCTCGAATTCATTTTTAGGGGCTCAAGGAAATAAAAAAACGACAAACTTCACAACCAATTCTTAATATCAAAACGGATTGGGAGACCAAAGCATGTTGATCCAGTGCGAAATGCGTTTTTTTGCGGCAATGTTTGACAAAGCTTTAACATAAGAAAACACAGGGTACACATTCAATTTTCACAGCCATTTTCACTGTTAAATTTGTGACTAAATCTTGACAGACTTTCCAGAATGTTAGAGGTTACTTTCGTTAAAATCTACAAAAATGCGAAAACGTGATTTTTTTAGTGCAACTCACTTAACAAGGACATGAGATTTGGTGTCCCATCACCCATACGTGTGGACACAGCCCGATTTTATGCTTAGTAAAATTGCTGAAAGACAAAGAATGACATAAAGGTTGGGATTGTCATACACCAAAATTCCAGAATACGCGAGATTTTTACGAGATTTTATCGGGGTAGTTGCAAAACTATTTTCAAATTTGGTCTAAGTCACTTTAACACTTATTTGTACAAATCACTCTGTTAGGCCTTCCCTTCTGAGTTAGTGATGTTAGTTTTCAGGCTCTGTAATTTCAATATTATACTATCAGAAGCCCCTCCCGACATCATATTAATCTCAGCCTTGGTCATACTCTTCATGGTAGCTGCTCCATTTAGGCTGATGACATCCTCGGCTACTATCAAAGCTACAACAATAGCTGTCACCACCATCACTCCATCTATGACGTGCTCTACTGTAAAGATGGTTACTCTCTCTTTTGTCTGCCCAGCGGCAATCTCTTCTGAAACTACCTCTGTATATTTCTCCAGCTTTTTGTTCACTATAGCTTGGTCTGCTGGAACAAAATCCTCTGTTTATATTTTGTTCTCTATACCTGTTTCTATATCCAATCCGACGTTTACTTTGAAAATTACCACAGTAATCATTACTACTCATGCGGCTTTCTCTAAAGTGTCTGGAATCTCTTAAGTCACTGGTTTTTCTTATGTAATGTTTCTCATGTGGCATACGAGCACCCCGACCTACTCTGCGATATTTCTCAATCAGCTTTCTGCGCTCTTCTTTCATCCGGTCTGTCTCAGGATATTTGACAGATCCATAACATTCACTTTTTCCTGGCAAAGTAAAGTTCACCTTTGTTTGATTTACTGCCCTTTCCTGAATATTCATCTTACGTTTACCCAATTCCTTTGCTGAATTAATATGCATCCCAATGTTAGTTTCTGGTTGACCCAGCTGTTTTGGAAACGATATATCTTCTTGTTGGGGTGAAATTAAATTTAATACTGAAGAATCAGCAACTCGGACATTACCAGATGACATGCTATTTACAGGAATTACCCTAGGTTTTCCATGCAACCTTGTCGTTCCTCCATAATGACTATCTCTATGCTTGTGCTCCCATAGTTTTATATCTACATCAGTACACTCTTTGATACCACCAATATTACCAAGTATCAGATCAGCGACCACATTATCGTCAAGAACACATGCTTTTACCCTACCCCGCAAGAATGGAGTATCAATATCTATCAACACCAGAGGGTAAAACTCCACCCTGCCACCAAAAGTGATACACCGAGCAGTTTGCCCCAACCAACGAGACCCCTCAATGCACGATCTCCGCACCCCAACTGTCATACATCCTGTATCCCTCAAGATGGATACAACTTTATGTCCTACGTACCCTGGATGCAAGACTATGTTCCCATCTGTATGAACTGCTGACAGACATGGAAGTGGGTGGCCACAAATCAGAATTGGTGTCTCATCTTTATGAAAAAGTGGTCTGCACCCTTCACAACTCTCGCTGTTGAATGTATCTAAGACTACCACCGAACTTGTGCGTTCAAACTTCCTATTAGGACAATCGAATTGAAGGTGGCCAATCCCATTACATAGAAAGCATCTGTACTCCTCACGCTGGCTCTTCTGTGGACTACCCTTAGTACTAGTCTGAGGCTCGGCCACAGACTGAGGTTCAGGCTTGTCACAAAACTTTGCTCCATGGCATGGTGATCCACATTTAAAACAACCAGAAGGTCTTCTACTACCTGACTCTGCCATATTCTGCTGTTTCCTGGGGGATGTATGGAAGTCTGTTTCTGTCCACTTCTTACTTATTGCCTTCCTATCATAAGGTCTCTCCCCACTACGAGAATTTTGTCTCCGATATGGTCGTGTTTCATAACTCCGCTTGGCCACACATGTTGTAAATGTTTCTGGCACCGCCGATTTATGAATCGGTCTCCCTGGATGTGCTGTTGCATACTGTTGACCTAACTGAGACATTGCCGAAATATTTTCCGGTTTTCTTTCTTGGAAAAAAGCCAATAACTCCGAGCTACATGAAGACATCACCTTATCACGTAAGATCAAATCACATAGGCCATCAAAATCTTTAACAATGCCAGATAAGTCAATCCATCTGTTCAATAACATCTTAATCTCTGCGATAAACTCCGCAAAATCTTGCTCACTACTTGGCATCGCAGTGTGGAACTTTAACCGATAGCCTTGTTCATTTAACCTGTATTTGCATAACAAAGTTTCCTTCACTATGTCATAATTTAATCTATCTTCCACAATTAGTTGGAAAACTGTTTTTAATGCTGACCCTGTTAAATAATCTGTCAACAGTGATCCCCACAGTTCTTTATTAATCTTTAAGGCAGTTGCTTTTGTTTGAAACCTCTCCAAAAAACAGTCCATAAAATCTATGGCTTCGTTGAAAATTGGGAGTTTCAACTTGTACATGCTCCCATACTCTTTTTTTGATGATGAGTCTGAACTCGACTTCTCTAACTTGAGTTTTTTCAATGATACCTCTTTGTCCGCTTCTATCTTTTTAATTTCTTTCTGTGCTTCTGTCTCTTTCATTTGTTTCTGTATCTCTAATCTCTTAGTCTCTTCCTCTGCTTTCTTAGTTTCATTCTCTGCTCTCTTAGTTTCTTCCTCTGCTTCCACTTTCCTTCTCTCTCGCTCCTCATGTCGTTCTTGTCTATCCTGCACCTCTTTAAATTGAGCTTGTGCAAACGCTAAGAGATCTTCTCCAGATTTTCCTATCTTCTCACCGACAAGGATAAAATCCATAAGTGTTGACATGATTATAAATATATATGATTTATATGCACCTCAGATATTCTAACTTAATGTCAAAATAGTTCACACCTCAAAATAATATCTTAAATAAAAACTAAGATGACCACTTACTCACTGTATTTAATGTTTACCTAAAAGAACTAATAGCCCTACAAAACAAACAATGACACCAATGATGATGATAAACAATACGACCTAATTAACAATCATCAACTTGGTAGGTTGGTAACAGGAAAAAAGGAAAGATGTGTGACAGAAGTAATATTGAAATATACAATACCAGACCTTTATAACGCACGAAAACAGGAGATTGAAATATTTAACGTATTTACAGGATAGTGTAAGAAGAAAATGACTGAAGAATACACCATGTACAAAGAACGTCAAAGAGGAAATATAACACACAACCAACAACAAACTGCACGTAAACAACTAATGCAAAAATGCACACTTTATTCGTGAAGGGCAATACAACTGATCCTGCCCACAGGATAGGACCCCTTCTAAGAATAAATAGCGCAAAATCCTACAGATGAAATCAAAATACACATAAATAACATAATCGTCACGTCCAACAACAACAATAAAACAATGAATACCAAGGGAAGCCTATAGAGCAATCTGGACAAATAAATGAATTAAGGCCTTAGAATGATGAACCAAAACAAACTAAGGTTACGTAGCTTTTTCTGGTGTACTGAAATGGCAGGCTATGGCAATCAACTGATCTGTTCTGTTGTCTCCAAGTCACCTCTGCAGTAGTAACTTTGAGAAGTCCAAACTATACAACAGTTCCTGTGAGGAATATGTTTAATACACACTTAGTATATAATTCAATGATGAACCAAAACAAACTAAGGTTACGTAGCTTTTTCTGGTGTACTGAAATGGCAGGCTATGGCAATCAACTGATCTGTTCTGTTGTCTCCAAGTCACCTCTGCAGTAGTAACTTTGAGAAGTCCAAACTATACAACAGTTCCTGTGAGGAATATGTTTAATACACACTTAGTATATAATTCAATTAGAGAGAAGGATGATAGAAAGGGTTAGCACTGTTATAGTTGAATCAGATATAAGCAATATAATCAATGTTTAAAACAGACAGGAATGACACTGCTACAGGCAGAGCAGATATACACAAAGTATGATAACTAATTCTAACTGCAATGTAACCTAAAACCTACATCACATATAAACATGCAAAGACAGAGTGAAAACTAACTACAGTAGAACAGCAACACTGGAGATGAAGTAGAAAATAAGTAATACTACTGAAAGAAGAAAGTAGCAGAACTAAAGAGAAGAAACTACATGCGAAAACAGAAGTACTCAGTATACAAGAAGAACTACTGATTTCTTATAAAATACACTGTTAGTGCTATATAAAACAACAATTACCTTTTTAACTAGAAACTTAATAAACACTTTACTAGAACATTAGTATACTAGAGCATGAAAGAATGTTACATAACTTTCTTACACGAATAACAGCAGAATAATATCTAATTAAGCTATATCTTAAGGAATTATGACGAACACTAATTGTTCACAGAACAACTACATAATACTTAAATTCCAAGCGTGTAGATATGTTTATAATGTCTTCAGCCAGTCCCAAGGTTGATGAAATATGAAGACCATACACAGCACGGCACAATACACTTAGTTCAGATTCAGTAGCGTCACTAGCTACACACCTTGGAAAACAGGGCTCATGTTTTCCACTTCACACTGTCGAGTAAACCACTGCAACATGACAGCTTCACGGTTCCTCTTCTTCTGGTCACCACAGATTCTTCTGGATACACAGTAGGTTCTCCTTGGTCATAATACTCTGTTTCACAATCATATCAAGCAATGAATGTAAACAGACCTGTAAGACAGCATTCCTAGCACACTGTTTACTCGTCGGCACACAGTCACAGCTGAACGTTGACCCAGATTTGAACTGTGTCGAATCGTCTGGTTACTGTAAAGTTGTCACACTTAGCTGCGTTGAAAAACAAACTGTAGGTTGTCGATTAACTGACCTCAGATCACTTCAATACTGTACCACTTTGGGTTCGTTTGTAACATCCAAATAGACGAGCTCCCAATGTGACGAGTAGGGTGTATGTGGGTGGATGTAAGTTAGACAACACTTATACACCGCTCGTATAGCTCACTGTCTAGGAATAAAGTACTAACTCCAACAGCTCTGTCAATCTCCAACAATGTATTAGATTCACAAATAAGTCACAATGGACGTAGGGCCATTACACATAATATATGCATCACAAATCCCGAGAATCCGCACACACTCTGCTTCTCGGAATAACTACAGCCACAAATAGGCTACTTCAGGAATAACTACTGCAACGTCTACAACACCACTCCGGCCCTCTACTCATGTCCTACTATAGACATCCACCCTTCTCTTCTCTACGCTGACTCCTGTCTACTGTCTCAACTCTCTACTGACTCAACTCTCTACTGCCTCAACACATGTCTAAACCAACACACTACTCTCTCTGACTGCCCCTTTCATGCGTATTCACTAAAACCCGTGAAACCCTTTCACGCTCCACTGATCTTCATTCACGCATCGCAAAAGCTAACAGCTTGTCTCAAGCAATGCTCACAACCCTGCTTGTAGCTAAATCAGTACAATGCACGCATTCCCAGCTCATAACAACTCACATAACTAATAAACTCCTGCTGGAGCATGGGAACATTCACACCTGCAAAATACCCTCAAAACACTCCGTGACACTTACCCTACTGGTCTCCTGGGTAGTGAGATCGGATGCCTAGCCTTCTCGGATAAGGATGAAAAAAGTAGGAGGTCCCATGTGCAAGTTGCGCACATTAAAAAATCCCTTGGCAGTTGGAAATCGTAAAGAGTAGGCTATACGGCCACTGCCCTGGCAAAATTTAAAAATTAGGAAACCTACACCCCACAAAAATATTTATGGAATGTGATCCTCGCTGATGCTGCAGAGTTTGAGCACTGTGCTGAGATCTTCCTTGCGTTATCTAAGGGAGGAGATCGGAGCACGAATGGAGTTGTCCATGTGCAGTAAAGATGATCCTTAAAACCAGATTAGTTCATGTCTCGTATTTGTTTCTCACAGTCGCTCTATGCACGAACTGAATTCCTGTTTACTCTTTCTTTTACGAAGAGGTTAATCTTGATGAGGAAGGTGAGGTTAAATCTGATGAGGGAGTAGAAGCTGTTGCTGAGGATGCTGCACCAGAAACAGAGTATGACAATTCTGGCTTTTTCGCGGAAGAGAATATGAATGACAATGCATGCCTGGACTTTATTCTTCGGGTGAGTACTGTCTGGTGGTCTGTGCGATCATACTTGAATGGTTGATTTTGTTGTTGATCACTTCATCATTACATCGCTAATCTGTAGATTGTACCAGGGGTACTTGTATTTCTTCAGATGTACCGGGGGTATGTGTATCCCAGGGGGTATCTTCAGATGTTATTGTTATTGTTGATCAGAATAGACATCATTGCACTCCGGGCAAACCCATAGGTGCTCAGTCTCCCGCAGCAAATGTCAAAGGGTATGAATGCTAATTGTTCCTGTTGCACACTGGTTGTATACACGGCGGATGCGTCCTCTCATACGTCCATCCCTGCTGGTCTTAAGTTTGATGCCGAATTCCAGCAATCTTAGCCTTGATGATTCATTGATTGGTACATCTTCGGATGTACTAGGGGGTATGTGTAACCCTGGAGTATCTTCAGAATTACTAGGGGGTATGTGTATCACCAGGGGTATCTTCAGATGTACTGGGGTAGGGGTATCTTCAGATGTACTGGGGTATGGTATCCCAGGGGGTATCTTCAGATGGACTTAGGAGTACGTGTCTCCCAATAGATATCTTCAGATGTACTAGGGGTGCATGTATTGCAAGGGTATCTTCAGATGTAATTCCAAGGGTATCTTCAGATGTTCTAGGGGTATATTTATCCCAGGGTGTATCTTCAGATGTACCAAGGGGTATGTGTATCCCAGGGGACATCTTCAGATGTAGTAAAAAAAAGGTAAAGGATCCCGTTACATGCCCTATTGAGGTATATTGGGAATATGGTGTTAGGCCCATATTTTCTTGACCATCAGCACACTATGGGTGACGTGGTCAACATCACGCCGGCCGCCTTGACCTTCCCAGAGTTGCTCTGGTACCCAGTTGGGGCTGGGTCGACCCAGGAACCGTTTGCGGCCTAAAAAAATCCCACCTCATCTGGGGATCGAACCATAGACCACTGAACTAGGAAGCCAGTGCACTAACCACTATGCTACCGTGGCAGATGTACTAGGGGGTATGTATATCCCAAAAGTATCTTCAGATGTACTAGGGGGTATGTGTATCCCAGGGGGTACCTTCAGTGTACCAGGGGGTACCTTGAGCATTGCATTAAAAAACGGTGGGTGTTCATGTAATTGGTGTTTAGTAAAAAATTGTGTACTGAAATCGGATGTGTCGGGCTGAAAGACGCAGATATCACAGCTCATCTGTAAACTACGATACAACGTACATACTGCTCACAAAAGGCCAGCATGTAAGAGTGAGATATGGTTGAGCGAGCCTAAACAACAACAAATATATTATTTATTTAAAAAATAATAATAAGTAATTATTAATCAGTCTAAAGTGGAAAGTTCTTAATGTGATACTTGTACATGAAGGTACATTATGAAAAAAAATTTAATATGTTTTTGTTTATTACGTTTTGATGTCATTAAAAAAAACTGTGGCTGTGGCTGTGGTAATAGTACAAGCAAATTTAGCCATGGCACCAACAACAAATTTCAAATCTGCCCATTTAATTGATAGTTAATTAATGGAAATAGGTCTCAGTAATGTATTTATAATTGAATTTGAAAGGCTGAAATTTTGGCTTATTAGAAAAGCAAGGAAGAAATTGGTCACGTGCAGGTTGGAAAGAAAGTGAATGGTGAACCCAAACAATGTAGATTTGAGGCGGGTAAAACAAGTGCTGCTCTTGGCTCCATACAGAGTGAAAATGGAATGATGATGATGAAAAACTGTTCACAAGATGGTGACTTCGAGAAGGAATTAGATAAGAGCAGGAAAGACACCGGCAGTTTCTACAATTTATAAATCCAGTGAATCATTATATGAAAGAAAGTTTTGGGAAGGTTGTGAGGTGGTGGTATCTATTGGTAGGCTAAAAGTGAAACTGAGGACATTTACAGTGGCTCACACCACAGTCAGGCTGTTTGCAGAGTTGCCTCGAGTATGCCAAAAATTGCAGCTATTGTTGTATGTCAGTTTTAAAGTTAATGTTAAAGTTAATGTTAAATGATCTGTGAGAGGCTTCAAAAGACAGTTTGATTGTTGCAAAAGTGTTTTACAGAGTGGCTTATGAATATAGGAATTATTGAATGATTCTAGTTAACGTTACATTAAAATGTTTGTAAAACTGTTGAATAAATAAAGTTTATTGTTTCACATGTACAGTATGCATTTTTAAACATTAAGAAACAAATTAAGTTGAAGGTCGGAGCGGAGCTGGAGCAGTCTTTCCTGATGCTGGAGCAGAGCAATTAAAAATGTGATTGTTCCAAATCCCTGTTAATAACACATAATTTCTTTTTATTTCTTTTTTTTTAAATTGCAACTCGCTACAAAATCATGTATTTAACAGACCCAATCTCTTACTTACTTAGTCGTTCCTCTTCTACCGAGAGGGGAAGAGGTTTGGAAGAGAGAGTGCCATACTATCCTATCAGCTGTCTTTCTCCTGGCCTGGTTCCATTCTAGTCCTCGGTCCTTCAGAGATTGTCTAATGTTGTCTCCCAGCGGACTCTGGGTCATCCTGGAGGTCTGGACCCCTGGATCTTAGTTTCCCATACTTGTCATGGTAGCCAATCTTCTCCCATGCTGCAGACATGGCCAAACCATTTCAGTTGGGACTGTTCTACTTGGGTCTGCAGGGGTTGGGTTTTTAGGCCATGACGTATCGTCTGGTTGCAGACCATGTCTTTTCTTGTTACTTCAACCACCTTGCTCAGATACCTCATTTCTGAAGTTTTAATCTGGCTTTTGTGGGTTGTAGTCATTGCCCAAGAATCGCATCCATACGTCAAGACTGGGACGTAGGTGGAGCAGTATACAGCCATCTTCATGTTCTTGCCAACTTCTCTTTTGCTGAAGAATCTTCGATTTATGGCCTGAAAAAGTCTCCCAGCTGCTGCTCTTCGGGTAGCTAACTCTTCTTTGATGCCTCCTTTCCAGTCTATAACAGCTCCAAGGTATTTAAAGTGACTGACCTGCTCCAGGACTGTTCTCCCAGCTTAATCTGATGCCTTCCTCTCGAAAATAAAGTTCGTTTGTTCGTTCGTAATATCACCACAGTTTTTGTTTTGGAGCTGCTGATGACCATCCCTTTCTTCTCCAGCTCTTCGTCCCGGACTTTCAGGTTGGATTGAAGATGTGCCTCTAATGTAGCAACCAAGGCAACATCATCGGCAAATACGAGCTCTGTGTCATCTTCCAGTACAACACTGAATACTTTCTTGTCCTCTCCTGATATGCTTTGATGACATTGTCCATGAGGAGTATGAAAAGATAAGGTGACAGAATACCACCTTGTCTTACACCAGTGGTGGTCCTGAACTCTTCTGATTTATGGTTTGCTGTCCTCACATAATTTCTGCAAGACTTGTAGAAGCTCTGTATAACATGAGACCAGATCTCATGAGCTGTAATATTAATGTGATAGAGCATTTTATGTTACAAAATGGCAGTTACACTGTGTTTATTTTGATGTTTGTTTCACATAAATTAATTGGATTGGAGTGAAGAAATTACAATTTAAAAATAGGATTTGACGTCAGTCACGCTGTAGAGCATGTCAAGAGTTCTTCATATCGTGGTCACATGATATAAGATGGTAGATGTGGAACAGAAACCAAGAAGAGAATAGAAATGATCAAAAGCTACATTTAACAACATGAGACAGATACTAACATCAAAACAAATAGCTGACAAATTAAACATGAGAGTCATTATTTGTTGCATGGTGTGTACTCTTCATTACTGTATGGTGTAGCAATATGGACATGAACAAAATAAAAGAATCGGTTGAGGCTATAGAGACATAGATATATATATTGAAGAATGGGGAGCATCTTATAGAAAGAGAATAAAACAAAGAAGTCCAATAAAAGCTAGTAAGTAAAAAAAGAGAATTACTGAATTAGATCAAAAACAAATAAATTATTTGGTCACTTAAAAAAATATAACACCTTGCTGAAAACCATAAAGGTAGAAAAAGTTAAAGTCAAACGTGCAGGGGGAAGACAATGCTATAAGTGGGTTTGGTTGCAGGTTTGGTTTGGTTTGGTTGCAGGTTTGGTTGCAGGTTTGGTTTGGTTTGGTTGTAGGTTTGGTTTTAAGGACTATCTTCATTGCACATGGACAACTTCATCAGTGCTCCGATCTCCTCCCTTAGATCTGTGGTGAAATTACAGTGATGCAACGTTAAAATTCCTCCATTTATAAAGATAACAGGTAAAATAACATGTAGGGATAAAAATATTGGTAAGATACACTGATACATTCTCGCCCATGCCAGCGTTTTCTAGCGCCATTGAAAACTAACTAGTTATAACATGCAGACTAACGGCCTATCCTTTTAGACGGGGTAGAAACGGAGATAAAAGAAAAAAAAATGAGGCGGTCTGAACACGTGTTTAAATCTAAAGGCTAGAAGATGCAATTTGTAGTTTTAAAGGAAAAAATTACGCCACTAGTTGACACAATGTAAGGAATTGGACGAAAAACGACCTTAGCTCTTGTCAGAAACAGACGTATCTTGGACGTTCTACGGTAATTAGTCGTTTTAGTTTGAATATAGCGGCAAAACGCCGTGGACGAAGGTACAAAAACAAATTTCAAAACTAACCTTGAAAAAGTCGGTTTTTTCTTAATAATAAGCTTAGGAAAATAAAAACTAGCTAGTGTGATAGCCCATCTTTACATGAGAAATAATATACTTTTAATTACACAGACGGACAGATAACACGGAAGATATTGACGAAAGACTGTATTGTTCAATACAGACTAGCCAACAGTTATTTGTGCATACTTCTCACAAAAATCACTTTTGACGCGTCCTTGAGCCAAACGCAGAAAAAACAAACTGCATGTGAACAAGGGGCAATCAGGGGAGGGTAGAAGCTAAAAATAACTTAGCATAGAAATCGTATAAGTAAGTGGGGAAAAAATTGTGTAGTTTTTTCGTAGCTTCGTCTAAAACCAAGTGTAATTTTGGGAAAAACCAAGTTCGTACGGGCAGACCGACAGAAAAATACTACACACTAGACTGAGACTGGACTGAAATTGGACATTGTAGTTTAAATATTTGAACGGTAGAGGGGAAGTCCGCTGATTGGACGGAAGCGTCCATATTATAGAAAAAAAAGTAGAGGCAAGAGCCATTTTGTTGAAAACTGTCCATATACACAGTTCGTTAATGCTAGAAGAGTGATTTCCAGGAGATATTATATATTATCAGTGGGACGCCATAATCTAGCCAGCAGCTCAGCTGAGTTTTGCTAGTACAACGTAACTGTGTTTTCAATTTTGAATTGTGGTAAGGAGAAAAATTAATTAACCCTTTTATTTAACATTTAATGAGTGATTGATACTGCCATATAATGAAAAAATGATTACGACAAGTGAGTACTTATTCTAGGTCCCCAGCGACAGTCCAGGGCCTAGAGGCAATGAACCAAATGAAAAAACATAACCAAGAATGTAAAAGACAGCTCTTTATTTCAGGAAATCAGTGGGAACATATCACCCACCTTATTCTATAGACAAAAAAAACAAAAAGAGATTAATGAAAATATTTCAGATGCAGTGCAGTTCATAAAGGAATGGGAAACTAGTGCTATTTGATACCGCCTGGGTGAGATGTGCTGGGTCGGTCAGAGAGATCTGACCCGGTCTTTGTAATTTACTTGCTTTGTTGTGTGTAAAAATGGTGAAGTAGGCAGTGTGTTGACACATGGCAAAAATTTTGGTTTCAGAGTTTCTGGTCTGGCGCTGCGATAGTGCCAGATGCTTTGAAGAGGTCCAAGAGTGGAGGACTAAGAAGCCTACCATTTTACTCCAGCAACTGTGAGGAGTGGGCCACTGGAAGTCTTTACTACATCGTCACAGGCCAAATAAGTTGAAAACCTGGCCTGCTGTGGATTCATCAAATTTTTCCACAATAAAATAAATAAACAAAATCCTGGTGTATAAAAAATATACCTCAGTTCCATATTTCAAAGACAATGACTATTGTAAACAGAAATCGGGTATGATGACACCACCCCGACCAGACATCCAGGGCTAGTTTTCCAAAGTCACTGTAGTTAGTGTTAATATTAACCAATGTAACAATATATCTATGTACAAAATTTTCATTTTGATTATTCAATATATATATATATGCACTTTTATTGATAAATACATATTGTTTCATACGTCCTGACCAGAAGAAAATTTGGTTCAGGACTAAATAAATTCTCAAAAAAATTGTAAAATTTAAATTCTAAAGCCAGTGTTAGTTGATTTGATCATAGAGCTTATTATTATTAGAATTAGTGTTTACATGTGTGTGTCTGTGTATTTAATTACCTACACATCACATTTCATTACCCTAGACATTAAACGTAGCTAACATACATAATAGCAGAATAAGTCTGTTTGAGGTCATAAGTGGTAGCAGAAAGGCATTCTGTAACTCACATAAACTGTTATCTTCAGGAGCCTTCACAGCTGACCTCATCCAGTACACTAGGTAACATAGCAATCACGCAATAACATCAAAAACCACTACAAGATCACACAAGGAGGATCTCAACACAGTGCACGAGCTCTGTAGCAATGTGTGTATGTAGGAATTACACATTCTATACATATTTTTGTGGTGCTATAAGTGGGAAGATAACATCAAGAGATAGGCAGGAGAGAGACTGTCTGGACGTACCATCAAGACTAGAGACAGAAGACATTGAAGAGTCATTGAAGCTAACCTTCGATGCAAAGATGGCAGTTGTGTAAATAAGTCTTGAATGTAGATTATTTGTTAAAGTGTTGTTTTCTTCTGTATTCTCAGAATCTTTTTCTAAACAACAATAACAATGCGCATGACAGACCACAGAAGTTTCCTTCTTATCAGTCGTCCTTCACGGACATCATTGAACTTGTCGGCGCAGCCAACTCACGCCTTCCAGAACTTGATTCCATTATTAACACCTCGAAAAAGGATTCTGATTCTGGAACTCAGGTGTAAGCCTTTGTATGCCTGTTGTCTGACTGTCTCTCCTATATTTGTCTATCTATCTGTTTGGTATGTCTGTCTGTCTATCATTTATCTGTATGTCTAACTGACTGTCTATCTGCCTGTCCACCTATCTATCTATGTCGGTCTGTCTATCCATCAGTCAGCCATCCATCTATCTATCTGTCTGTCTATTTATTTATGTATCTGTCTATTTGTCATCTAGCTTCCTACCTTTCTACCAACTAACCTGCTTATCTGTCTACCTTCCTATCTATCTATCTATCTATCTATCTATCTATCTATCTGTCTATCTATCTATCTATCTATCTATCTATCTATCTATCTATCTATCTATCTATCTATCTATCTATCTATCTATCTATCTATCTAGCTGTCTGCCAGTCTATTAATCTACCTATCTGTCTATCTACCAATCTGTCTGTCTGTCTATCTATCTCTCTGTGGAATTATTATCTAAAATACTGTATGGAGGGTCTAATGATCTAGTTTTTCATTTTAATGTACCTTACTTCTTAATTGTAATCAGAAATTGTAAATGTATGCTTTGTACTACTTATAATGTTGCATCAACATTAAATTAATACTTTAAGTATGTTGGAGAATGTCTGGATAACTAGCAATAAAAGATGAGTAAGAAGAAGGGCAAAATGCAAGACGGTCTTATATGCACGATTCTCATCTATCGGTCAATACCCTTTACCTCCCTAAGGAGCATAGGTCATAAAGCTGGATCTTGTATAGTGGAGGCATCAACAATTCACTCCATGTGGCACTATCTGCTTGTGACTCAAAGCCGCTCACCTCTGGGAACATTTTCCACATACGCTGACAACACACGAAGTCCCTGGTCATTCAACAGCAGATTTCCAATATTTCACAGCTTCTTATTATATGCCACCATAATCTGATTATGTTTCAAATGATTTCTGATTTACTGTCTGTTTTTTATGTTTGTTTTTTTTTCTTAATTTTTGTATTATTTATTTTATTTTTTTTCTCTTTTTTTTAACATACTTAAATTTGATTATGATTGGATATTACAAATGTGTGTTATTATTTTACCTTGATAATGTTGTATGCTTAAATAATGCTCAAAATATATGTGCGATTGAAAGGATACAGTATGCAAGATGACAGAGAGAGGAAGGGCAGAACGTAAGACGGACCTGCGTTCCCAATTCTTAACCCTTTGAAAATAAAGTTTGTTCGTTCGTTCTGTCATCTGGCTTCCTACCTATGTACCAACCAATCTCCTACCTATTTATTTCTCTAAACATCTTGTCTTTATGTTGGCCACACCATTTGTTTTTTTATTACTTACTTTTTTGTCTGTTTAAATATACTCAGAGATATGCCAATGGCGCAGCGTTGACAGCTCAGAGTGAGGAAGAATAGACAACTGCTGGATAATCATCATCATTTTCTTTTTCAATTCCCTTGGAGCATGGAACCACCACTGCATTTGGCCCTCTTGCAGGAAGCCTGCACTGTAACGTTCATGTGCTCTTGCCAGTTATGTCTTCAGGTCTTTCCTAACAAGTCTCATGTCAAGTCATGAATAAAAACTCTTGAGGCGATCTGGTCACTCAAGTTCAGAAACTCTGGCCTGTGCAGCAGTGGTTTCTGTAGCAATGTTTCACATAATTAGGTTGCCAGCTTGTTACAACTTTATATTAATCACCTCAGTATGGTCTGAAAATAGTTAAAAGACAAAGAGAATAAATGCAGCAAATGATAACAAGATTGCGCTTGAAAAAAAAAAAATTTACAATTTAGAATCATATACATTTTGGCAGCAGTACAGACAGTGATACCAAAATAAGAATACAAAGGGAAGTTTTCATTGTATTTGGTAATATATGGAAATACAAGAAATCAAGACCAACACAAAAATCTGAATCTTCACTCACATGTCAAGGCAGTCCTATTGAATGGCTGTGAAGTATGGAGAACAACAACCAAGAAGTTACAGACTTTCAGAAATGTGTGCTTACTTGGAATACAAAGATTGAAATAGATCACCAGCGTGGAGCTGATGACAAGATGATCTGTGTGGAGCTGATGACGAGATGATCAGTGTGGAGCTGATGATGAGATGACCTGTGTGGAGCTGAAGACAAGATGACTAATGTAGAGCTGATGACAAGATGACCAGCGTGGAGCTGATGGCAAGATGACTGGTGGAGCTGATGACCTGTGTGGAGCTGATGACAAGATGACCTGTGTGGAGCTGATGACAAGATGACCAGTGTGGAGCTGATGACAAATCACCAATGTGGAGCTGATGACAAGATGACCTGTGTGGAGCTGATGACCTGTGTGGAGCTGATGACAAGATGACCAGTGTGGAGCTGATGACAAATCACCAATGTGGAGCTGATTACAAGATGATCAGTGTGGAGCTGATGATGAGATGACCAGTGTGGAGCTGAAGACAAGATGACCTGTGTGGAGCTGATGACAAGATGACCAGTGTGGAGCTGATGACAAGATGACTAATGTAGAGCTGATGACAAGATGACCTGTGTGGAGAAGATGACTGGTGGAGCTGATGACCAGATGACCTGTGTGGAGCTGATGACCAGATGACCTGTGTGGAGCTGATGACAAGATGACCAGTGTGGAGCTGATGACTGGTGGAGCTGATGACAAGATGACCAGTGTGGAGCTGATGACAAGATGACTAATGTAGAGAAGATGACCTGTGTGGAGCTGATGACAAGATGACTGGTGGAGCAGATGACCTGTGTGGAGCTGATTGTAGTGGGTTTGATGGTATTGTATGATGGTGATATTACTAAATGTAATGTATGAGGCCAGCTGTGAAGGCTCCTGAGATAAAATGTAGTTGTGAATTGTCAGAAGGCCTTTCTTGCTACCACTACGACCTCACACTCAATTTTTTTTTCTTAATGAATGTAGCTATGTAAAATGTCTAGGGTAATGATATGTAATGTGGTGTGATAGTTATAGATACACCCACAGATATTTAAGCAGACTAATAATATTTAACAAATATTATAATACACTGAACTAACTCAAGAGTGTAAAATTTTTGATAGAATTATATTACATTTATTTGTTCTGGATCAAGTTTTATGTTGACCAGAACTTTTTTTTTTAAAAAAAAAGGATTTAAAATTTATGAAAGAAATGCATGGAATGTTACATAATAAATGCAAGAGTGTACATATATAAGTACTAGACTAGTTAGTTTTATTAAAATGTTCTAGTAGTCATCTACTTGGGAGGATAGTTAATGCTTGTGCTGTTGGGGTGGCCTCATCACACCTGTCTATATGACTACACAGTGTCCAGTAAATTGCAGGAATTTTATGGGGTATTAGTATCTAAAAGGCGTTGGTGAACTTCCAGCAGACCAGAGGCTCACTCAACTTGCATATGTAGCTCTGGTGCTGAAATCTGGTGGTCCCACCTCTCCGTGCTGGCGGGCAATAATAGTGGTCTCTGTCACAACGTACTGCACAGATACACTCGAGTAAAATCACCAACTGAATGGACACCGCCTTGTTGACAACTGAAACTCACAGCTCAGATTATGAATAAAGAACACAGAAATGCTAGCAAAACTCAGCTGAGCTGCTGGCTATAGTATGGCGTCCCTGAACTTATTTCACTTTCTTTCATTTGGAAATCACCACACTTTAAAATACTGTGTCTATCATCGAACAACTATTGAGGAATGGCCCCACTTGTGCGTCTGAGCGCCGATAAAATGATTGTCTGTGGCCAATCACTGCCTAGGTTTATTTCAAATTCAAATTTCCTACCCTAAAGTCATTTCAGTCATACTTCAGTCAAGTATGGATGTTTATCTGTTAGTCTGTCCGTCTCTACTTGTTTTTTTCAAAAACGTACTTGATTTTTGAACCAACCTTTCTCTCCCCTCCAAAATTTTGTCGTTAAAAGTTATATTTAGACACAGCTCCCACCAATGTCCCTTCGCTTCCCTACTAAGTTGATTTGAACACCTGCGTCTCAAGGTCGTGTTTTTTTGTGCAAATAGCGACACTTTTTATTCCATACAGTCTGTCGCTGATGTGAACAACACTGTCTTTTGTCATTATCTTCAATATTATCTATCCGTCTGTAAAATTAAGAACATATTAGTTCACTGCTCAGAATGGGCCATCCGGCCAGCTAATTTTTATATTCCTAACATTAATATTACGAAAAAAGTTACTTTTTAATTTTTGTAATATTCCAAACATCTGCGTTCTGCCGCTGAATTCAAATCAAAGGCTTGGTATCGCAAAAGCGACCAATAAATGACTGTGGCGTAACATATCCAAGGTCCCTTCTGTCGAGTTCCTTACTTTATGTCAACTTGGGAAACGTGACTTTTCTCCGTTTCCCCCCCAATTGCGTCTCCTTAGCCTTTCTAGTCTCACGCAATCTGTCCAGTCATATTTTTTCCTTTTTATCCGCCGTTCCCCTCCTGTCTAGCAAGTCAATTTTTATGGAGGGTGATGACCCGCGGTCTGGGCGATCATGTACTATCAGCAGCCTACGCATTATGTTTTTATCCTTACATGTTATCTTTGGAGGTATTTTACCGTTGTATCTCTGTCAATTTCACTACACTGATGACAAGATGACCAGTGTGGAGCTGATGACAAGATGACCTGTGTGGAGCTGATGACAAGATGACTGGTGGAGCTGATGACAAGATGACCTGTGTGGAGCTGATGACAAGATGACCTGTGTGGAGCTGATGACAAGATGACTGGTGGAGCTGATGACCTGTATGGAGCTGATAACAAGATGACCAGTGTGGAGCTGATAACAAGATGACCAGTGTGGAGCTGATGACAAGATGACCTGTGTGGAGCTGATGACAAGATGACCAGTGTGCAGCTGATGACAAGATGACCAGTGTGGAGCTGATGACAAGATGACTGGTGAAGCTGATGACCTGTATGGAGCTGATGACAAGATGACCTGTATGGAGCTGATGACAAGATGACCTGTGTGGAGCTGATGACAAGATGACTGGTGGAGCTGATGACAAGATGACTTGTGTGGAGCTGATGACAAGATTACTAGTGTGGAGATGATGACTAGTGCAGCTGATAACAAGATGACCATTATGGAGCTGATGACAAAATGACCAGTGTGGAGCTGATGACAAGATTACTATTGTGGAGCTAATGACAAGATTACTAGTGTGGAGATTATGACAAGATTACAAGTGTGGAGATAATGACTAGATTACTAGTGTGGAGCTGATGACAAGATTACTAGTGTGGAGATGATGACAAGATTACTATTGTGGAGCTGATGACAAGATTACTGGTGTGGAGCTGATGACAAGATGACCAGTGTGGAGAAGATGACTGGTGGAGCTGATGACAAAAGGACCAATGTGGAGCTGATGACAAGATTACTATTGTGAAGATGATGACAATATGACCAGCGTGGAGCTGATGACAAGATTACTATTGTGAAGATGATGACAAGATGACCTGTGTGGAGCTGATGACAAGATTACTAGTGTGGAGCTGATGACAAGATGACCAGTGTGGAGATGATGACAAGATTACTAGTGTGGAGCTGATGACAAGATTACTAGTGTGGAGCTGATGACAAGATGACCAGTGTGGAGATGACAAGATTACTAGTGTGGAGCTGATTACAAGATGACCAGTGTGGAGCTGATGACAAGATTACTATTGTGAAGATGATGACAAGATGACCTGTGTGGAGGTGATGACCAGTGTGGAGCTGATAACAAGATGATCTGTGTGGAGCTGATGACAAGATGACTAATGTAGAGCTGATAACAAAATGACCAGTGTGGAGCTGATGACCTGTGAGGAGCTGATGACAAGATTACTATTGTGAAGCTGATGACAAGATGACCAGTGTGAAGCTGATGACAAGATGACCAGTGTGAAGCTGATGTCAAGATGACCAGTGTGAAGCTGATGACAAGATGACCAGTGTGGAGCTGATGACAAGATGACCAGTTTTGAGCTGATGACAAGATGACCTGTGTGGAGCTGATGACAAGATGACCAGTGTGAAGCTGATGACAAGATGACCTGTGTGGAGCTGATGACAAGATGACTGGTGGAGCTGATAACAAGATGACCAGTGTGAAGCTGATGACAAGATGACCAGTGTGGAGCTGATGACAAGATGACCTGTGTGGAGCTGATGACAAGGTGACTGGTGGAGCTGATGACAAGATGACCAGTGTGAAGCTGATGACAAGATGACCAGTATGGAGCTGATGACAAAATGACCAATGTGGAGCTGATGACAAGATTACTATTGTGGAGCTGATGACAAGATTACTAGAGCGGAACTGATGACAAGATGACCAGTGTAGAGCTGATGACAAGATCACTAAAGTGAAGCCGATGACAAGATTACTAGTGTGGAGCTGATGACGAGATTACTAGTGTGAAGCCGATGACAAGATTACTGGTGTGGAGCCGATGACAAGATTACTAGTGTAGAGCTGATGACAAGATTACTAGTGTGGAGCTGATGACAAGATTACTAGTGTAGAGCTGATGACAAGATTACTAGTGTGGAGCTGATGACAAGATTACCAATGAGGAGATGATGACAAAAACCAAACACGTGCCAGTGGAACAAAATATGTAAAGACGCTGGCATTGGATAGGGCACATTTTGAGGAAACCTGCTGAGTAGCATTACAAAGCAGTCCTTGTTCTGGAATCTCCAGAGTAAGATAGGTACAGTAGACTGGAATGCATGGAGAAGAGAACTGGAGAGAAATTAAAGAGATAAAGAAACACGGAAAGACCATTAATGGATGACACACAATAGGAGGCGTGAATTGGTTGAAGACTTATGAGTGAGCTAAAGGGTAATGAATGAATGAAGGACTTTGTCTGTGACTAAAAGATGTAGGCTTCATGGGAATGAGGCAAGCAGTTTAAGACAAATTTTTTTTTTTTTTAAATTGGCTTGTTTTTGCTCATATCTTGCAAGCAAAAATTAGTTCAAACTTTTTCTCTCACAATGTTATTTCTTATATCATCTTCCCTGATTCTAATCGCCAGGATTATATTTAGTGCGTGTTTGAAGGAACCAAACAAATAAAAAATTTTGTATTTTATTTGTGTTTGTCGGAGTTATTAATTCTAGGAAAACTGATAATATTTGTGTTTTAATGTTTTTCTTCTCTTTTTTCACAGAGCAAATTCCAAGATAGTAAAATGCTCATGGCCGCAGGTGCCTGCAAAGAATTTGAAGATGGAATGTGCAGATTTTAGGAAAAGTGGCAGCGCACATGAATACATTGAAACTGAACAGAACTGCCAGATAGCAAGCAACTTCAGCCATGTTTGGAATGCAACAGCTAAAATTATAAAACAACAGCAACATTCAAATAAGCATATGTCACAGCAGGAAATGAGTTGCACTTCACAAAAACAGCAGATGTCCCAAAGTCAGACTTGTCCCAAAGCACAAAAACAGATGTCCCAAAGTCAGACTTGTCCCAAAGCACAAAAACAGAAGATTTTACAGCAGCATACTGGTCCTATAGCACAAAAACTTCTGATTTTACAGAAGCATACTTCTCCCATAAAACAAACAAAAAATAGCTATCACCACATCCGAACTAATCATTATCAGCTACCACTCATGTCAGCCGCTGAGCATCAACAAGAACAAATGTGTCTGCAACAAAATCAGAGTTTATCACAACATACAATAATGAAAAGTACTATTCTACGTCTGAAATTGAAAATAGAAAAGGAAATTCAGCATCGACAAAGGCAGCAGTATTACCTTCAAGAGAAATCCGAATGGAATAAGGAACTGCCACAACTGAACCAAAAATTGTGGAAAGAGCAACATTTTGAGCAGAAACAGCTGCCGTGGCAACAGTTGTCAATATCACCTCTGTCCTGCCCCTCAGATTGTGAAAGAGATTTGTTCCAACAGCAGAGAGAGGAACATCTCAAACTTAGAAGTATTAATCATTGGCTTGATTACTCTGATGGTGATAAGGAAAGCTTAATAAAATCAGCGCAAGAAAAGGACACAGCATTTCAACAGACACAAAGAAGTAACCATGCACAGGCAAACACCGAATGTAATAACACTAGCAAATCTTTCAGACACATGCATAAAGAAGTGGATGGCATTAACAGAACACAGGAGCTAATAGACACATGTACTATGATAGCTAATAAAACGGACAGAGGTAAGTTTGAGAGAGTATTGGTCATTTCTGCAGAAGATATAACTGAGACACCAGTAGGAAGGAATGACACAAGCAGCCCAGGAGAAGTAACAGGGGTAATTAACTCTAAAGATGAAGGAAACACAGTTATGGAAAATAGAATTGCAGCAGAGAACAGCAGTAACAATTCCTTCACAAACAAAAGCAGCACAAATAATAGCATGGAGAGTAACGAAGAATGTGCTAATGTTTATTATCACAGTTTGAATGCTGCCTTGTGTTCAGAGCTGACCGAAACAAAATGTGACTGAGAACACTCCCTGCACCTCTGAAATGGTGAAAACATTTGACTGTACCATTAATGAGCTACGCCGGCATAGCCAAACAAAGAATTCTGCACAGTCCACGTGATCGTCTGAAGGAGTCTATACACTTAGTGCTATCTAAAAAGAAATTGAACATAGTCCATGTCCAGACAGTTGTGACAAAAATAAACATAGTGATTTCAGTACTGCTCGTTTAAATAAAAAGGCCATGTGTAAAACTATCTGCAAAGAAATAGAAGATGATATTGAAATTACAACATTGTCAGTTAAACATGGTTCTGAAGATGATAGTATTTTGAACTCAGTGTCTTAGAATGACCTACTTAGGGTAACTGAAGATGTAATTAGTGTATAGATATAGATGTATAAGAATCAAAGTGTACAGATATAGATATAGATGTATAAACTCAAAACATCTAAAAGTAAATGTATAACATGCAAAGTAAATAGATATAGAGGTACAAGAATGAAAGTGTATAGATGTACAAGAATCAACATGCATAGATGTACAAGAATCAAAGTATATACATGCACCAGAATCAAAGTGTAAATATAGATATACAAGATTTTAAGTGTATATACACATAAAAAATCAAAATGTGTGAATGTAGATGTATAAGATTCAAAGTTGTTAAATGAAGACATACATGACTTAAAGTGCATAGATATAGATTTATAAGAAAGTTTACATATAAATGCCATGAATTAAAGAATAAAAATTTGAATACTGATTACTTAGCCCAACTCTGAAAGCAAGAACTAACAGTAGCTTAGCAGTGGAACAATATTTTCATGGCAAATATTTTAGTACTACAAAGAACATAGCTTCTAGTATGGCTCTAACTAGTAATTTGTTTAAGAAAGAATGCTGCCTAAAGAATTCTAGTTGGTGCAATGACAAGGATCACTGCATTGGAGTTTTGCCAGAAATGCATGGCCATCTATTTAGAAGCATTAGGGTCACTTTGCACTGAACAGGATAGAAATAATAAATGTTGCAATTGCTTAAGTGATATTATTAACATAGTCCATTATGTGAACTGGTATAACTGTAAATCCAGCTCAGTCTAGGATGAGAAAAAATAAATCCACTTCTTCAGTAGTTCAAGCTGAAAGTTACCATGATAGACAAGGAAAAACTTGCAAGGGAATGTGATATATTGACAGATGTGAACTCTATGCGATTTAATGGTAAAGTCACAATTTCCCGCATTGGCATGTATCGACAGATAATTCTGGCACATCAGAACTGTACCAGTATGACAACTGCAGCACCAAAGATAGGACTACAAAGCACACAAAAAAGCATTTATCCTGCAGTTGACTCTACTTCTCTTAGAAACTATACCTGTTTATGGGTTTCCCACCATCTGCACAACACAGACTCTAAATTTTGGCAGAAAACACATTGATACTAGTAGTCGTACATCTTAGCTCTGCGCCTATCGGATAAGGTTACAAATTCGCAGAGGATTTCCCTGACTGACGCTGCGAAAGCCAAAATTAACTGTTTTCCAACTGTTTAGGTCTGATGGATCCAGAAAAGCCCTGATGAAGTTAAAAAATGCATCAGCAGTTTATCCAGTCCACATAAACACAAACATAAGTAACAGCAGCTATATTGACAAGAAAAAGCCACCATCTCACACTTACAAACATTAACTGGGCAAACTAGTAAAACTTCCCCCCATTAGTCAGTTACATGCAGTGTAGCAGAATATACAAACCTCTGCATGGTGAAGAAACAAAATCAAAATAGTCATCCCAGAAGTCTTTAACTAGTGATCTCATTGCACTTACCCTAACTGACAAATTTAATTAAAATTTCACTGGAAGAAAGAAAAAATACAACCCATTTCTTCAAGTATTAGGAAATGACCGTAGCCTCTTGCATGAAGTAATAAGGAAGAGTTATCAAATATATCATACAAGAATCATGGATATGATATGAATATTCTTCTGCCATCATTTTTGAGGAACGAACAAAGAAACTTTATTTTGAAGCTGTTATCACCATCAAGGAACAAAAATGATCCATGTCTTATTGTCCAATGAACTTATCTTAATGTTAACAAAGAATAAACAGAACGGAACGTGAACATGGAACAAGTCATATGTGAACAATATTTTTGAAATATAAATAACATGTCTAGATGACAATACAGTAAAACTCTAATGTTGTTTGTTGTTTTTTTTTATGTATTAAATTATAGAGCACTTTTGATTTACAATTTTCATAAATGAGCGATTACACAGAGTAAATCGAGGTAAATATAGCCCCATAGCAGGTAATGTCACAGGTATATGAAGTGTTATAGACTTCATTATACTGGATCCAGCTTTATAAGATGATGTGACCAGTTCCCTTCTTTGGTTCCTTTACCTTCCCTGACTCAATGGTAGATTAAGATGCTCATTTACAGCTGGGTTTTTAATCCGGAACCCAGTAACTTTGCTGTAAAAGGCAAGTGGTTTAATCACTGTGCCGGTCAGATGCTTTGCACAGAGTAGAAGGATTAAAATAGTTGAACAGGATTGCCAGTGGGGAATTTATTGAAAGATTAGAACCAATAACCAGTGGAACAAGAGATGAGAAAGACTATCACTGAACAGGATACATTGAGGAAACCCACTTATTGCTTTACAAGGCAGTACTAATTCTGTAATCTTGCAGGTAAAAGAAATAGAGGGAGATATAAAGACTCATGGAAAAAGAAAGTGAAGACAGACTTAAAACAAAACAAAAAAATAATCTTAAAAAGAAGAAATAAAAAGAGCTTCTGCGGATGGCACATGACATGAGATGATTGGAGGCCTATACTCCTTAGGGAGCTGATGATGATAGAACACTTAATTTAAAGTGTCATTTTAGAATGACAATTTATTGTCATTTTTCTCAGTTCAAATGTCACCTTCAGCTCCCCAAGGAGCATAGGCCTTCAATAAACTTACGTCGTTTTTCTGTCTAGTGCCATCAGCTCAAGGTCTTTTCATGTCTGTCTCCAGTTCTCTTCTCTGCATGTTCCTTGGTCTCCCTATTCTTTTCTTACCTGGGATTCTAGAAAAACGACTGCCTTGTTATTCTATCAGAAGGTTTCTTCAGGATGGGGGGGGGGGGGGGGGCCTATCCATCTCCAGCGTCTCCATCTCATCTTTTATTCCATTAGCACTTGTCTGGTTCTTGTCATCTCTTGTTCCACTGACACTTGTCTGGTTCTTGTCATCTCTTGTTCCACTGACACTTGTCTGGTTCTTGTCATCTCTTGTTCTACTGACACTTGTCTGGTTCTTGTCATCAGTTCCACATTATTGACTTTGTCATACCATTTCAATCCTTCTATTCTACGCAAGCACCCATTTATGAAAGTCTGTAGCTTTTTGGTTGTTGTTTTTACTGTTCTCCATGTTTTAGATCCATACAACAGAACTGACTTGACATTTGAGTTGAAGATTATGATGTTTGTGTTGGATTTGATTTCATTTTATCTCTATATATTTCCCAATGCAATAAAAGCTCCTCTATCCTCTTTGTGACCTTTCATCAAGTATTGTAATTGTGTCTTGCTTCTGATTATGGTTATGGGACATGAGAGCCAAGTCATCTGCAACATTTAGATCATTAAGCTGTTTTGTCAGATTCCACCAAATTCCTTTTTTTTTTTTTATGTGCTCCTAAAATGTCTGCGAGAAAATCGTCGGGATTTCAGAAATGTGCTACTAAAGTGCCTGTGAGAAAATCGTCAGGGTTTCAGACTTGCTTGTCAGACAGGTTGCATTCTTCTATCTTATGCTAGATGTAATTGTGTTACTTAGAGTTGTTATGCTCATTTCTCACGAGGACATCAGTTGATTTCTCTTTTCTGTATTTCTTCCTCTCTTCTAAGTATGGTGTTTGTCTTCCAGTGATCAGCACGACATTTTCAATGATGGTGTTTATATGACTGACTGGCATCAGCAGAAGTGGGATTTGAAGATTTAACTAGCATGACAAGATTCAAACCTCAGAAATGACGTATCTGGGGAAGGTGGTTGAAGTAACAAGAAGAGACATGGTCCGCAACCAGACGATACGTCAAGGCCTAAAAACCCAGCCCCTGGAGACCCAAGTAGAACAGTTCCAACTAAGATGGTTCGGCCATGTTTGCAGAATGGGAAAAGATTGGCTACCACTACAAGTATGGGAAACTAAGAGCCAGGATAACCCAGAGTCCGCTGGCAGGACAACATTAGACAATCTCTGAAGGATCGAGGACTAGAATGGAACCAGGCCAGGAAGAAGACAGCCGATATGATAGTATGGTGCTCTATCTTCCAAACCTCTACACCTCACTGTGTAAGTACTAAGTAAAGACTAGATCACTTGTGTGGAACTGATGTCAAGAGCCAGATAAGTACCAGTGGGACAAGAGATGAGAAGAAAACATTTGCTGTGGATAGGACAACACATTGAGGAAACCTGTTCATAGTATTTCAAGGCAGTCCTTATTCTGTAATCCATAGGGAACAAATAAACTGTAGAGAGGAATACTGTGAGAACCTGAAGCAGAAAGTAAAGGTGTAAAAAACATGCAGAAGAACATTGAACAGGTGGCATAGGATAGGAGGACTTGGTGTGCATCTGTTGGCTCCCTAGGAATCTGTTGGGTAATGATGAATCTGGCACTGTGCTGCATTGTTTGTGCTTGTTCACACCTGTCTTTATTTTATTTAAAGGAAACATTTAGCCAGGTAAAGTTTCCAAGGAGATAAAGAAGGAATATGATTACTGCTACCTGAGGCATGTCATGAGAGGTAACTAATAGATGAGGCTGGCAGGCTCGTCATGAAAAACATACTGATACAGAAACCACTGCTTCAAGAGCTTGGGGGGTATTGATGCAGCCTTCCTGCCAGAAAACCAGCTTTACTGGTGGCTCAGGAGCAACCAAAATTGAAGATACATTCGGGCGCCGTTTTTTGGCGGTTTTCAATTATATACATGTCCATTACGTTCGGTACTTGTTCTGCTCATTCGGCAATATTTTTTAGACATGACACTATCAACAGCAGAGTCTGAGAATGGCTTCAGGCGCCATTTTATTTTCAGTAATAATGCTTTTGTACACTCAGCGTCTCTCTATTCTGGCAATTGTTCAAACTTTTAAAAATTATTTATATACTGTATATATTTTTTTTCATTAAATACAATGGCATCTAAGTGTAGCAGTGATAACAAGTCGTCTCTTAATTTAAATGCTGTATATTAATTTTACTTTCATATCATTTTTTTTTTAGGCCTAGCTGTGTTGTGCATTTAATATATGATAGTGTGTAGAATTTTATATGCATTTGCAAGTTTAAAAAAAAGGCTATGTTCCGCTTTTCAGTGATTTCCACTTTTAGACGATATGCACTTTTAGGTGATTTCCACTTTTAGACAATTTCCACTTCACTTGACAACAAATTTTGACTTTTTGTGTGTATCTGAGATTAAACCAAGTTACCTATATGTTGCTTGGGCAGCTGAATATGAAAATGGCCGTTAAAACACCAGATTAGCTCTAGTTTTTTAAAATATCTATAAAACATGTTTTACACGTTTGCATATACATACCATATGATGATAATGCTCATAGCGGAAATGATTCACACCGACGCCTTTTTGCCTGTCGCTTGTAATGAGAACTCCGCCTATGCCGGTCCCAAGCCCGGATGAAAAAGGAGGATGGAGGCCGTAAGGAGGCAGCCCCTCCACCATGCAAAGGCACAACAGGCCAATCACCTGTTTGTCTTAAACTATGATTACGAGCAATACAAGAGAGAAAACCGGACTGATTCTAAAGGCGACGAACTGGAACGGACTACGGTGTCGTGAAACGAGTGTAACCCACTACTTTGTTAATCACTATGTCGAGATACAGATTAGCTTCAACCAATCAACGAGCAACGTTCACCAGTCTCTGAGACAGAATAAATTAACGGCCATCATGTTCACGCAAGATGGCGGATTAAAACTGAATAAAATTAGGCTGTACGAGCAAAAGACGAAACCGGAGGAAACCAATCAGCTTGCTCCGCCAGGAACCAACCGAAAGCCTTGCTTAAGAATTCACCTACCTATATAATCGGGCGGATTTTATGCATAATCACACATCACCGAGACGACGCCAGAGATACCGACCGACTGAAGAGGAAGAAGCTGTCACCTTGATTTAGAGCTTACCTGAGGGCATCGACCTGCATCCTACTTCGCTAAGTCGCGTCAAAAACTGGCTGTTTGAATCTTAGAGGGTAAATATGTTTACGATAACCTTTAGGAAAATAGGCTTTCCGCAGGTCTATAATGTTGGTATTTGTTGTGTGTCATTTATACTACCTATCAGGTTACTGATTGTATCTTGGGGAAATTAAGTATAATGATTGTATTTCCTATTATGATTGAATAGACGAAGGCTAATAGGACTCATACTTCAACCTATTGTCTCCTATACTTCAATCTATTGTCTCATCTAACTCCAACTGCCATATAACCAAAACAGTCCTTGTTAGGACTCAATCTATTGTCTCCTATACTTCAGTCTATTATCTCAGATAAGACCAACTGCCATATAACCAAAACAGTCCTTGTTAGGACTCAATCTATTGTCTCATCTAACTCCAATCTATTATCTCCTATAACTCCAACCTGATATATCACCAAACAGTCCTCGTCGCATATACTCCTATCATAAGAACATAACGTTATTGTTAGGATATATGTTACCAGCTTGTATAGCACTCGTCAGAGACGGCCGGGTATATTATAGGGGGAAGGAAATGGTTGTATCACCTAAATGTACATATTATTGGATGTCTTGAATTTATATTATGGGATGTATTCATGTATTGAATGTATTCATGTATTGAATTTATATTATTGATGCATTGAATTTATATTATTGACTGTATCCATGTATTAGTTTATCAGAAAGAATGCTTTGCAAGTAGACACCTGTCTTGTCTCGCTATTGCTAAATCATACTGAGCCATGTTGTCATTCATCCTACATGCAAACACTGAGGCACACGCTCATTTCATCCACTTTAGAAATAGGTGGGCTTGAGGACAGAAATTAGCCCCTATTTTTGCTTTGTTACAGGTTTCAGTCGTGTCATAAAAACTGAGATCGTATGTTCGAGTCAATCCCGCTGCCTGGAACTCCGCAGGAGCATAGAGGTTGACCAGACTCTACATCTTTGGTCCCCCTCAGTCTTGGGTGGGCTAAAGGAACGATACTCTGCCGTTGTTGTGTGAACCAAACAAAGAAGAACAGACTTAAGAGAGATGAGTACACATTAGTACCATTTCTGTCAGCATTGTGAGCAAAATCTAAGTCAATGAAGAAAACGTGAATTAGCGTAGCAAGAGACAATAATAAGATCATAGTGGATAAAATATACGAAAATAACAGCATAGCTGATAAGTGTTATATCCTTAATTAACAGCACAGCTGATACATGTACTATAATTGAATAACAGCACAGCTGATATAATTTTTTGTTCCTATAATTGGAAAACTTGTTGTAATATTTATTTACATATCTGTATAAATATTTGTAAATCATATGTAAACTTACAAATTCATTACATTCCATTTTTCAACATTCACCTTTCAGCACAAGAGTAGATAGTGTATATACTAAATAAAATATAAGGAAATTGTATTTGAAGACTTGTCAATTTTATCATTGTTAAGCAAAATCTGTTTCCTTTTTTTTTTAATATCACAGTTAGTTACACAGCGGAGGTGGCACTTTATGTCGGTCTCCTCTCTACTATTGTTTCGAGATCAGATCATTCACAGCCGTAACTAATTTGTGATACCAGTAGTTCTCTCAGACACTGGGACTTCACCATTTTCTGCAGAAATTCCATTTCTGTAATTTTCAGGACTATACTGATCCTACAGCCAAATAAAACCTCTCGCCACATACGGACTACGACTTATGGAACTTGGAACACAAGAAGTATAAATGGGAAGGAAGAGGAGCTGGTGGAAGAGATGAGGAAAGCAAAACTAGAAATCCTGGCTATAACGGAAACGAAGAAAAAAGGACAGGAGTCATGGATCTCGATGGCAACACGTTGCTCTACAGTGGTGTACCCATATCTGAAAGAGCTAAAGGGGGCGTGGGTTGCATTGTGGCCCAAAATCAAAAAGATAGTATCAAGGGATGGAACTTTGTCTCGGAGCGCATTATGGTTGTAAAACTAAAAGAAGGAGAAATCATAGTCAACCTGGTCATAGTGTATGGGCCAAATGAGGATGAGAGAGCAGCTGCTGCAGAAGCATGCGGTGAAGTCCGACTTGGGAACCAGAGAAAGAGGACACCTTGGTGGACAGAGGAAGTCAAAGAGAAAATAAGAGAGAAGAAAATGGCATGGAAACAATACTTAGGAGCTAAAAACACAACAGGACAAATGGAAAAATATAGAGAATATGTGACACTCAGAACAGAAGCAAAGAACAAAGTGCTAGCAGCAAAACAGAAGTCCTGGGAAGAATTTGGAGAAAAGCTAGAAAAAGATGCACAAGAAAACCAGAAATTGTTCTATAAGACCCTAAAGAACACGAGGAAGGAAAAACAATGCCCTCTCAAATTTATAAAGGACAAGCAAGGCAAATTGCTTACTGCCCCGAAGGAAGTAATGGAAAGATGGAAAGAATATTTCTCAGAACTCCTGGATGGTGAGCATGGTGAAGCATCAGAAATGATAACCACTAGCACAGAAAAGAAAACCAATGATGGTGAAGATGACATAAAGATGGAAGAACTGAGGGCAGCACTAGAGAAAATCAAGATGGGCAAAGCAGCAGGGCATGATGATATAACACCAGAAATGGTTAAGTACATGGGAGCATCAGGCGACCTATTACTCCTAAAGGTCCTACGGGCAGCATGGTGCAACAAGACCATACCAAAGGATTGGGAGATTGCCATCATAACACCAATTTTCAAAAAGGGTGACAATCGACAATGTGGAAACCATAGAGGCATATCCCTTCTCAGTGTCCCTGGTAAAATCTACTCTAGAATCCTAGAGCAGAGACTCCGACGCCTAGCTGAGCCACAATTGGATGAGGTCCAGTGCGGATTCCGAACTAACCGAAGTACTCAAGACCTAATCTTCACACTCAGACAGCTGAGTGAAAAGGCCCTTGAGTATAAGAGTGAGATCCATCTTTGTTTCATAGACCTGGAAAAGGCGTTTGACAGGGTCCCCTGGAGCAAACTTTGGGACTGTTTGGCAAGGAAGAATATTCCAGCACCTCTGATTCATGCTATACAGAGCTTCTACAAGTCTTGCAGAAATTATGTGAGGACAGCAAACCATAAGTCAGAAGAGTTCAGGACCACCACTGGTGTAAGACAAGGTGATATCCTATCACCTTACCTCTTCATACTCCTTATGGACGATGTCATCAAGGCATGTAAGGAGAGAACAAGAAAGTATTCAGTGGGGTACTTGTGGTAAAGTGGGATGTTATAAATATTTATAGGGGACTTAGTGTACTGACTGAGATCAGCTGTGAAGGTATCTGTATCTAATAGGTGTAGTGTTTTACAGATAACCTTACTTGCTACCACATTTATAACTCAGTCAGAATTATTCTGGAATATTGTGATGACTACGTTAAATGTCTAGGGTTATGTAAATGATGAAGTGTAAGTCACAACAACAACAGACAGATAAACAATTTAATTTATTCCACCACACTTGACAACACTGTGACACTCACACACATTTAACACTCTATAAGACTATCTTAAATGAGTCACTGGTAAAGTTTCAAATATAAATATGTATTAATTACTTTCACTAATATATATATCCTGATTCAACTACAAAGTGAACCAGGAATCACAATTCAAATGTAATCACAATTTATATGTACAGAATTTATTATAAATAATGAACATTGTAGTGACATATTTTATTAATATTATCCTATGTGTGTCAGTGTGTAGTAGTACTATGAGGTAATACTGGTTTTGTTTTTCAAGCTATGTTGTTATTTGTCATCATGACTTCAAGTGTTTGTTTATCTGGGAAATAGTATGGGGAAAAAGTTCACAGTTCCTGTCATTTTAAACAAGGTATTGTCCCTCTTTTTTCTTAAAATGTCAATTTTTGAGGGGACACATAATGTTGAGCTCCACTGGCCACAGAGGCTTAACTTTCGTGATGGCGGCAGGAAAAGACTCCTCTGCTCGATTGCTCCCCTGTGTTCTGGAGACACCTCACTAGTCGCTATCTGGACCCAGGAGTATGCTGTCAGCCTCCAGATTCAGCAAAGCTCAGACCAGGTGCTGCTCAATAACTTTAGGACCACAGTCCCTGAAACAAGAAGGTTGTACCTCCTATTTCAGAACTAATCTATAATCTATGTCCAGACTGAACACAATACATAACAAACACTGAGTTCAGAGCGGTAGGCCAATTGCTATCTTCATCTGAAACAATTGACACCAGTATACTCCTCCCTAATGGTTACTACGCCTCTGCAATTCCAGCATTATTTCTTTCTAGTCAATAAGATAGGTGTCAGTGTACTGTTTGGCAATTCCATGTAGTTTTACTTTCCTCCGACACCTTCTGTTCAGGTTGGAGCACTATATAGGCTTTGCCTCATGTTCGCTACTGAACCACACACATATACAGACATAAATTATCAATTTACATTCAAATTTCATTAAAAAGATATTGAATATATCAAGCTTACCACAATTCATGGAATAATACACAGTTACGTTGACTGGCAATGAATATAGCACAATTTCGATCTGCCGATGTCCCAGGCTTTTATTTAGAAAAATATGCACTGGCGCTCAACGCACTGGTTCTTTAGTAAGTTTATTTGAAAATGTGGTGCTGACCTGACGCTCCTAATGACTATATTGGCGGGTCTAACCAATCGAGCCATGTTTACACATGCGTTTGAAAAAAAAAGTACCCTTCCTCCGTTCTCCCCTGACAACAAAAGATAGTATTTGTAGCCCGACTAATCGTGTTTAGCCTTACATTTATTGCGCTCCAATCAAATCGGATTTAACATGGAGACCTATTTCCCGTACAATGGTGGTGTCAACACGGTATAAAAAATCTGCCACTGAGCGATTCTGATTTTGGGGTTGTCTGACACCCTCACTATTTCTTTTGGCTATAATTTGTTAATTCCTAGACTATTTGCGTAACGTTTAACATATTCTTTGTCAGCAAGTCCTAAGGAACCCAAATATACAAATTTAAAGGAGCTAAGTGGCTGCGTTCAAAATATGCATTTTCTTCTAGGATAGTCGTGCTGTTGCCACCTCCTCACTTCCAAACTTTATGGTGTCTGCTGTACTGTCATACTAATGTCAGGATTTTAGACATAAAAACAGTAGAATGTCATGTTTCCTAATAAGCGTTTTGTAAGTTTTTTAAAACCTAACTCTCGTATGGGTAGTGTTTTTTATCACTGTCGATTTGAAAAAAGCTAGTGCTTGTGGCCTTACACGCGTGATGGTAGTAATTGTATAGCGAGACGCGTGTTTAGTGTTGTATGCGTCCCAGCTTTCAGCCCTCCCTTTCTTTCTATCCTAAGTCCATCTGTCTTTCGTTTATGGTAACTTAGTGTATAAAAATGACATGAATGGAATATTAAATATAGGTCAGCTTGCGTATCTCAAGGTTTTTCTTAGAAAGGCAGTACACGTTTTATTGAAGAAAGCGTGTAGTGATGCAGTAGGCTTTTACTATCAACGTGGAACGTTATAATTTGCAGACGAATTAGAAAACAAGGGGGATTTCGAGTACAGTCATTGTGACAGCACTGTTCTTTACCATTCTTCTTTCCTTTTATTGAAGTTATTTGTTAGGCTTTACATTTACTTTTTAATTTATATATGTGGATTAGAATTTCACACGACAAATTCTCCCCACTTAATATAAGACGTTATATGTCAGTCTATAATTCTATATACACATAGAGAAATTTATTATTTTTCCTGGGGCTTAGGGTGATTCTCATCACACGGATGGCGGCTTAAAAAATCCGCTCCCAGATTTGTTTTTCCACTTATATACTCTATGCTAAACTCAAATGGCTGCATCAGTAATGACCAACGGAGTAATCTAGAATTTTCATGTCTAGCCTGCGCTAGAAACGACAAGGGTTTGTGGTCCGTTTGCAACTTAAATGCCTTCCCATACAGATAAATATTGAATTTCTTTATCGCCCATATTACTGCAAGACATTCTTTTTCGCTAGTTGAGTAATTGGTTTCAGCTTTATTCAACTTTCTGCTAGCATATGCCACTGGGCTTAATTCCCCATCCAATGCATCTGATTTCTGTAGTAGAGTGCACCTAACCCAATATTACTTGCATCCGTCCTTACTATGAATTCTTGACTTAAGTCAGGTAATTTCAAAATGGGTTTACTTGTGAGCTTTTCCTTCAATTCTTGGTAAGCCATTTCACATTGTGGTGTCCATGTAATTCGATCTGGATTCCCTTACGTGTCAAATCAGTTAACGGTGCACATATGGAATTAAAGTTTTTGATATACTTTTGGTAGAAACCACATAATGAGACAAAGGATCTCACGTCTTTCTTGGTTTGTGGTCTTGGGGCTTTCCTTAGTTTCTCTAAATTCTTTGGGTCAGGGGTCATGTTTCCCTGATAAACTGTGTGTCCAAAGAATTCCAATTCTTTACATCCAACGCAACATTTGGTTGGTCGGGCTGTTAAATTCGCTTCCCTAAGTCGATTAAACAGCATGTTCAGAGAGTCAATGTGTTCCTCAAATGTTTCTGTGGCTATAAGGATATCATCCATGAAATTTGTGATACATGGATTATTCAGAGGGTCCAATAATTTTCTCATCATTCTAGAGAAGACACTAGGCGCATTCTTCAATCCAAATGGCAATCTATTAAACTCATAGTGTCCTTCTGAGGTACTAAAAGCTAGGTATGGTCTAACCTCAGGTTTTACTGGAATCTGATAGTATCCTTTACTCAGATCCACTTTTGAGAAATATTTAGCTTTATTTAGCCTGGCAAACAACTGATTTGTATCCGGCAATGGATCCACCTGTCCTTCTGTAATAGCATTCAGTCTCCTATAATCTATACAGAGTCTATGTTCTCCAGAGGGTTTCCTTAAAAGTACAACACTGGAACTATACGAAGATTCACTGTGTGAAATAATTCCTTCCTTCAACAAATAGTCTATCTCTTCCTTCAAAGCTTTCTCCTTAGCAAAAGGAATCGAATAGGGTTTCATACAGACAGGTGTGGGGTCTATCAGTTTCATATCATATTCCAATAGGTTTGTATGCCCTGGTCGGTCTGTTAACACCTCTGTATGATTATTTAGAACCTGTTGCACTCTCTCTTTCTGAGTTTTCGATAAATGTGTACTGATTTTCACCTGTGCTGCTGTCTCACAGGGGTGTAATGGATATTCAAATGATGAAAGTGGTTCCTTTTTCATCTCCATGGCAATGGACAAGGTCAACAAGTGTGTCTCTTCCTGATGTTCTCTTTCCAAATATTTCTTCAGGAGATTCACATGATAGATTTTTTTTCTTTCCCCTTCTTATCTATCTTATAATTTGTTCTAGACACCTTCTCTAGAACTGTATATGGACCTTGCCATCCAATTTGTAACTTATTCTGACTACCGGGTAGAAGAAGCAGTACCTTCTCTCCCACAGCCAAATCTCTGTCTTTAGCTTTCCTGTTATAATAGGCAGCATGTTTCTTCCTGGCTTGTTTCAAATTTTCATTGGCAAGTTTCCAGCCAGTTTTTAAACGAGTGGTCAGCTCATTCACATATTGGTATGAAGATGTAATGTTTTCCTCTGCCTTTTCATCAGTCCACGTTCTTAACAAAGCTTCATATGGACCTTTAATTGTGTGGACCTATTTGTCCATGCACCGGTATGGTCTCTTCCACTCGAAGCTTTATAGTGATGATTTTTCCTCCCAGAATTATCATGCACAAAACGACCGCTACCAATTTTTTTCCTGGGGCTTTCTCCCCACTTAAAATTCTTGATGAGAGATTTCCTCTCTACATCCTCTTCCTCCAGTTTGTTTAAGTCCGATTGAGGGATTGTCGGCTTATCCTGGGGTAAGACATCTTTTTGCACTCTCCGCATAGTGGCCATTGTAAAACAGTTAATTGAAGCTTGTCCGTGAAAAGGGGCTTCCCATTCCATTTGGTCCACTTTATCAAATCTATTTTTCTTTTTATTATCAGGCCTAATTTTGCCCCGTGGCGTGTCCAGGTCCTGATAATGTTCCCACTTGTGGGTGTTCCCTCATGTGCTATGCTACACCTTTCTACAAAATTCTCAATGTCCCATCTTGCTTTGGGCCAATAATAATTGTGAGCCACCTTTTGAATGATGGTACCTATTTTCTCATGGTCCCCATCTGGTTTCACATGTAGGCTCCTTATTAAGTCTGCCCTATATCTCTTTGGAAGAACCAGCTGTCCGTGACCTTTGGATCTAGCTCCAGTCTTCCTATACATCAACTTGTTTTTCATGTAAAAATCTCCCTTGCCTGGAGTTGTATGACAAGTTGACAATTTCCTGAAACAAGGCTTGAGTGTTTTATCCCCAGCCTGTGCCTTCCTCATCTCTTCTGGAGTGGTATCTAACATAATATCCTCCTCCTGTCTTGAGGTCGACCTGACCTGAAGGGTTGCCATATACACATGTTTCCTTCTGCAACGGTCAGTGTCATGATTGTCCATCTGACAATTCTTACACCACCTTTTTCCTTGGTTGAAAGATTTTCTTTCATCATATTTCCTTTCATCGAATTGTGGGGTTTTTATTTTTATTGTCATACCGTGGCCTATCAAATTGGTGCTTACCTTTGTTTTGATCTCTAGGATCAAATTTATTAAAGTTCTGTGGTGCCCTAAAATTTTCCACCTGTTTCTTTTTGTTACCTGATACCTCTGCCTGAGCCGCTTGATACCTTTCTGCAACATTTAGCAACTCACCCAGCCTCTCTGCACCTTGTTCCATGAGAAACTTTCTCAGGTCTGGAGCCATGGACTCTCTTAATTTTTCTATAAGGACCATTTCCTTAAGATCTTGGGTTTTCCCCAGAGAAGTCCATTTCTCCAAGTATGTCTCTAACCGTGCAGAGAACTGGTGATAGGTTTCACCTGACAGTAGTTTAGCATTCCTAAATTTTTTCCTATAAAATTCTGCGTTCTTTTCATATCTTAACAAAAGAGCCTGCTTTAGCATGTCATAATTTTCCTGATCACCTCTGCTCATTTTGGCAAAAACTTCATAAGCTGCCCCACGAAGACCTTGAGATAACTTTAAGCTCCACCTTTCTCTCTCTAACCCATATGTGGTAGCTAATAGTTCATATCTATTTAGATAGCTCTCAATATCATCGTCTTTCTCAACAAAATGATCTAAATGAAAATTCATAGCTGAGGTTGAGGCTCCCTGGCTAGCAGTGGCATCAGAGGTAAAGGGACTGGCACCATTTTCAGGAGCATGGCCTTGAAACTCAAACTCCCTTAGTCGTAACTCATGTTCCCTTTGTAATCTCTTCTCCTCCTTTTCTGCTTCCCTCTCTGCAGTCAATTTTCTTTCCTCGGCTTCCCTTTCTGCAGCCAATTTCTTCTCTTCTCTTTCTGCAGCCTGTCTTCTTTCCTCGGCTTCCAATGCTTTAGCCTCTTTGTCAGCCTCAATCTGCAACCTCTTAACCTCAGCCTCAATCTGCAACCTCTTAGCCTCAGCCTCAATCTGCAACCTCTTAGCCTCAGCCTCAATCTGCAACCTCTTAATTTCCTTTTCAGCCTCTAACTTTCTTTCGGCCTCTTTTTCTAATCTTCTTTCTTCCCGTTCAATATATTTGTCACATTCAGCAGTGACATAAGCAATCATAATTTGCCCGTCCATTCCTAACTCTTTCGCAGTCTGTACAGCAGCAGATCGAAATTTGGCCAGGTCCGCCATTTTCTAACAGGTAAATTTATATAATGTCTAACTAAACAATACAATGTGATATTACTTATCCAAAGACACCACAGGCACTGAGAGCTCAACGTTATTTATTTTCACCCAAGGATACCTTTTAATTCTTATTATTCCCAATATCTATAACAGGAGAAAGTTCAATATCCCGGGATCGAGACCCCAATATATGTGGTAAAGTGGGATGTTATAAATATTTATAGGGGACTTAGTGTACTGACTGAGATCAGCTGTGAAGGTATCTGTATCTAATAGGTGTAGTGTTTTACAGATAACCTTACTTGCTACCACATTTATAACTCAGTCAGAATTATTCTGGAATATTGTGATGACTACGTTAAATGTCTAGGGTTATGTAAATGATGTAGCATTCTTAAGTTCAACACCAAGACAATCCCTAGAAGCAATAAATAATTTGTGTCATCTCTCGGTTAAAATAGGTCTCCAAATAAATGCCTCTAAAACTAAAGCTATGAACTTTTCTAACGAGACCTTTGATATCATCTTGAACGGGGAGAAACTACAGAAAGTTTTGAAAGTTTCAATTATTTAGGCAGTAAAATGACAGGATGGTGACACAACAAGAGAAATCCATACTAGAATTGCTTTGGCAGCTAGCGCCTTCAATAGATTATCTAACATTTGGAAATTACGATCATTGAATATACATACCAAGCTTCGTCTGTTTAATTCAAATGTTATCTCAGTGTTAACATACGGCTGTGAGAGTTTGAAAATAACAAAATCATTGGAGAACAAGCTGAATACATTCGAGAACAAATGTCTTAGAAAACTCATGAACATCAGTTGGAAAGAATTCAAGACTAATCGACAAATAAGAGAAGACTCTAGGCAGAAATATGTCTCCGACTATACAAGGAAAAGACGATGGTCATATATCGGTCATGTCCTACGAATGCAAAACAACAGAATACCACTACAGGCGCTCACTTGGGTTCCTGAGGGTAAGAGGAAAAAAGGAAGACCAAAAGAAACACTCAGAAGAACAATAATAGAGAGAAAGGAAGAACGTTGGGCCTAAATAATGTGCAAGAGCTAAGAGGAGTGGCGTCACAACGAACAACCTGGAGAGCACTGGTTTCTGCCTTATGCGCCGTGTTTGGTGCTTAAAGAATTTATTATTATTATTATTATGTAAATGATGAAGTGTAAGTCACAACAACAACAGACAGATAAACAATTTAATTTATTCCACCACACTTGACAACACTGTGACACTCACACACATTTAACACTCTATAAGACTATCTTAAATGAGTCACTGGTAAAGTTTCAAATATTTATGTATTAATTACTTTCACTATTATATATCCTGATTCAACTACAAAGTGAACCAGGAATCACATTCAAATGTAATCACAATTTATATGTACAGAATTTATAAATATGAACATTGTAGTGACATATTTTATTAATATTATCCTATGTGTGTCAGTGTGTAGTAGTACTATGAGGTAATACTGGTTTTGTTTTTCAAGCTATGTTGTTATTTGTCATCATGACTTCAAGTGTTTGTTTATCTGGGAAATAGTATGGGGAAAAAGTTCACAGTTCCTGTCAATTTAAACAAGGTATTGTCCCTCTTTTTTCTTAAAATGTCAATTTTTGAGGGGACACATAATGTTGAGCTCCACTGGCAAAGAGGCTTAACTTTCGTAATGGCGGCAGGAAAAGACTCCTCTGCTCGATTGCTCCCCTGTGTTCTGGAGACACCTCACTAGTCGCTATCTGGACCCAGGAGTATGCTGTCAGCCTCCAGATTCAGCAAAGCTCAGACCAGGTGCTGCTCAATAACTTTAGGACCACAGTCCCTGAAACAAGAAGGTTGTACCTCCTATTTCAGAACTAATCTATAATCTATGTCCAGACTGAACACAATACATAACAAACACTGAGTTCAGAGCGGTAGGCCAATTGCTATCTTCATCTGAAACAATTGACACCAGTATACTCCTCCCTAATGGTTACTACGCCTCTGCAATTCCAGCATTATTTCTTTCTAGTCAATAAGATAGGTGTCAGTGTACTGTTTGGCAATTCCATGTAGTTTTACTTTCCTCCGACACCTTCTGTTCAGGTTGGAGCACTATATAGGCTTTGCCTCCTGTTCGCTACTGAACCACACACATATACAGACATAAATTATCAATTTACATTCAATTTTCATTAAAAAGATATTGAATATATCAAGCTTACCACAATTCATGGAATAATACACAGTTACGTTGACTGGCAATGAATATAGCACAATTTCGATCTGCCGATGTCCCAGGCTTTTATTTAGAAAAATATGCACTGGCGCTCAACGCACTGGTTCTTTAGTAAGTTTATTTGAAAATGTGGTGCTGACCTGACGCTCCTAATGACTATATTGGCGGGTCTAACCAATCGAGCCATGTTTACACATGCGTTTGAAAAAAAAAGTACCCTTCCTTCCGTCTCCCCTAACAACAAAAGATAGTATTTGTAGCCCGACTAATCGTGTTTAGCCTTACATTTATTGCGCTCCAATCAAATCGGATTTAACATGGAGACCTATTTCCCGTACAATGGTGGTGTCCAAATCTGCCACTGAGCGATTCTGATTTTGGGGTTGTCTGACACCCTCACTATTTCTTTTGGCTATAATTTGTTAATTCCTAGACTATTTGCGTAACGTTTAACATATTCTTTGTCAGCAAGTCCTAAGGAACCCAAATATACAAATTTAAAGGAGCTAAGTGGCTGCGTTCAAAATATGCATTTTCTTCTAGGATAGTCGTGCTGTTGCCACCTCCTCACTTCCAAACTTTATGGTGTCTGCTGTACTGTCATACTAATGTCAGGATTTTAGACATAAAACAGTAGAATGTCATGTTTCCTAATAAGCGTTTTGTAAGTTTTTAAAACCTAACTCTCGTATGGGTAGTGTTTTTTATCACTGTCGATTTGAAAAAAGCTAGTGCTTGTGGCCTTACACGCGTGATGGTAGTAATTGTATAGCGAGACGCGTGTTTAGTGTTGTATGCGTCCCGGCTTTCAGCCCTCCCTTTCTTTCTATCCTAAGTCCATCTGTCTTTCGTTTATGGTAACTTAGAATATAAAATGACATGAATGGAATATTAAATATAGGTCAGCTTGCGTATCTCAAGGTTTTTCTTAGAAAGGCAGTACACGTTTTATTGAAGAAAGCGTGTAGTGATGCAGTAAGCTTTTACTATCAACGTGGAACGTTATAATTTGCAGACGAATTAGAAAACAAGGGGGATTTCGAGTACAGTCATTGTGACAGCACTGTTCTTTACCATTCTTCTTTCCTTTTATTGAAGTTATTTGTTAGGCTTTACATTTACTTTTTAATTTATATATGTGGATTAGAATTTCACACGACAGTACTGGAAGATGAGACAGGTCTATATTTCGGAGCTGGCATTTGCTGATGATGTTGCCCTGATTGCTAAATCAGAGGCACATCTCCAACCCAACCTGCAAGTCTGGAAGGAAGAGCTGGAGAAGAGAGGGATGGTCATAAGCAGCTCTAAAACAAAATCCATGGTGATATCACGAGAAGAAAGAAAACATCAGATTAAGTTGGGAGAACAGGTCCTGGAGCAGGTCGACTACTTTAAATATCTCGGAGCTATTATAGACCGAAAGGGAGGCATCAAAGAAGAGTTGGCCACTCGAAAAGCAGCGGCTGGGAGACTTTTTCAGGCCATAAATCGTGGATTCCTCAGCAAGAAAGAGGTTGGTAAGAAAACGAAAATGGCTGTATACCGCTTCACCTATGTCCCAGTCTTGACATATGGATGCGAGTCGTGGGCAATGACTACAACCCACAAAAGCCAGATCCAAACCTCAGAAATGAGGTATCTGAGGAAAGTGGTTGAAGTAACAAGAAGAGACATGGTCCGCAATCAGACGATCCGTCAAGGCCTAAAATCCCATCCGCTGCAGACCCAAATAGAACAGTCCCATTTAAGATGGTTTGGCCATGTCTGCAGAATGGGAGAAGATCGGCTACCACGACAAGCATGGGAAACAAAGAGCCAGGGATCCAGACCTCCAGGACGACCCAGAGTCCGCTGGGAGGACAACATTAGACAATCTTTGAAGGACCGAGGACTAGAATGGAACCAGGCCAGGAAGAAGACAGCCGATAGGATAGTCTGGCGCTCTCTCTTCCAAATCTCTACACCTCACGGTAGAAGGGGAACGACTAAGTAAGTAAGTAAGCTTGTAATGAGTTTCTGGAGCATTTCTCACGGGGGGGGGGGGGGGGGTGTGTGATCAATTATACTGTACCGGTACCAAAGTAGTGCATTAAAAAAATTTTTATATTAAAACCACCCCCCTTAATAAAGTCCTATCTACATATCTACAGCCCTGGGTCCAACAATAGTCTGCTAGCATTGCTGCATTCCATTTCCCTTGGTACCTTTTTTCGAGGGTATTAATGTCCTGATGAAATCGTTCCCCATGCTCGTCACTGACAGCACCGCAGTTAGCAGGGAAGAAATCCAGATGAGAGTGTAAATAGTGTAATTTCAAAGACATGTTGCACCCTAGTCTCTCGTAGCGCTGCAAGAGGGTTTCTACAAGCTCCTGGTAATTGTCAGCCTTATTGTTTCGTAGAATGTTTGTGACCACTTGCTGGAAAGCATTCCAAGCTAACTTTTCATCACCTGTGAGGATATCATCAAAATGCTGATCTCGGAAGAGCTGACGTATCTGTGGACCGACAAATACACCTTCCTTGATTTTGGACTCACTAAGTCTTGCAAATTTATCACGAAGGTATACAAATCCTGCCCCATTTCGATCCATGGCCTTTACAAGTTTGATGTGGAGAGGAGGGAGCAAGATCTTGTGGGATTCTACAAGTGGTTCGTTAAGTACATTCTTTTTCCCCGGTTCAAGTGATTGTCGTTGGGGCCAATCCTTTTTCTTGTAGTGAGAAGTCCTGGCACGGCTGTCCCACAGACAGAGGAAACAGCAAAACTTTGTGTAACCCTGCTATAGCTCCATCAAGATGGCAATGACCTTCAGGTCACCACAAATCTGCCACTTATACTTGTCATAGCTGATGGTGTGTAACAGTTGTTTCATGTTGTTGTACGTTTCTTTCATGTGGACTGCATACCCGAGTGGAACAGATGGTAAAACGTTATCATTATGGAGCAGCACAGCTTTTAAGCTCAACTTAGACGAATCAATGAACAGCCTCCAATCGTCGTCTTTGTAGTTGATGTGTAGTGCTGCCATCAGACCCACTATATCAACGCAAGCAATGAGGTTATCTGTCATTTTGAAATATGGAAGCAGATCTCTTTGCCGAGCACGAAACACAGACACATGCACATTCTCTTCTAGAAGATTCCATTGCTGCAGTCTGGACCCCAACAGCTCTGCTTTATTTTTTGGCAATTCCAGATCTCTCACTAGATCATTCAATTCACTCTGGGTAATTTTATGTGGCTGTGCAGACTCTTCAATAGGCACGAAATCAGGATCCCTTGATGTAGATGCTTTCACAGGTGACGGATGTCCACTGGCCTTATTATCTTCTTCATCATCCAGAGTATAAGATTCTGGTGGGTCCGGAACAGGAAGTCCTTCCCCGTGAGGCACTGGCCGCATAGCAGAGGGGATATTCGGATAGGTCACAGGCCGCTTTTTCTTCTTAGAAATACCATGTCCAATTGGAGGAGTCATGCAAAAGTAACAATCATTAAGATGGTTTGTCGGTTCCCTCCACACCATTGGAACTGCAAAACGCATCGATCGCCCTTTTCGGTTCAACCAGCAGCGCAGATTCGTTGCACAGGATTGACAACATATGTGGGGGGCCCAATACCGGTCCTGGTCACCGATCTCACAACCAAAATAAAGGCAGTAAGCCACCAGCCTACTGAACCCCCCCCCCCCCCCCCCCGATCTTGAAAAAGAGCTAATTCGAGATTTTTAAGTTCATATTCGTGATCAGCATGTCCAAATTAGTTAAAAATAGCTACTTTTGTCTCGGATACATTTTGGCTGTTGTCCAGTGATCAGCGATTTCTGCTTTTCGGTGGCGCCCTGGAACCTAACCTGCCATATAAGCGGGGGCCCTACTGTAAATGAAAGATAGAAAATCTATATAAACAGACAATCATCTTCTTTCTCCCTTGTCACCCCTTAATGGGGCACGGGTGCCCTGTGTAGTTTCAGGGGGTCTGTGAGGAGACAATGAATAGGGTTACTGTTCCTTCAGGCATGTCGTAAGATTTGACTAATATGAGTTTGTGCATAGAGCTGATAACCATAGAAACAGTAACTTATAGCTACAGAAACCACCGCTGCAAGACCACATGAGTGCTTTGACGCAGGCTTCCTGTCCTGCCAGGTGGGGGCATGCTGCAGTGGTGGCTCTGTGCTCCAATGGGAGCATGGGGTCCCCACTAAAACTAGTGACATTGTAGGAAATAAATGTGCCATGACAAAATCTCCCCGCCTTTTTGGGAAAAAAAGATGGAAAAGGCAATGCATTGGTCAGTGAAAGCTAAACTGAACACCCAATTACTAGAGCACGCAGGCTTTTCCATTTTGTTGTGGTCCACTGATCATGATCAGTTTGACAACAAAAATCCAGTGATGCTTCAATGGAATGGAATGATGTAACTACAGGAGGATTAGTGCCGTCCGTCATCAGGACATATCGCAGATAGAGCTCAACATAATTATTTCCCCTGTCACGTTTTGGAGAGTTACTTGCTCTTGTCTTGTAATAGTCAGATGTATTGCGTTTCCTATAATAATTAATTTCATTATCTTTCAGCTCCCCAAGGAGCATAGGCCTTCAAACTTCATGCCAGATCCTGGCTGTCTCGTGTTGCAAGGTCAAGGTCTTTGTATGACGTCCTCATTCCTTTTTTATTTTTGTCTCCAATTCTCATATTCACTTGTTTTTTAGGTCTCTCTCTACCTCCCTTTCCCTGGGGATTGCAGAACAAAGACTGCCTTGTAATGCTATCAGCAGGTTACCTCAATGTTTGTCCAATCTATCGTCGGTGTCCTCCTCTTATATTTTGTTCCACTAGAACATGTGTGGTTCTCATCATCAGTTCTACGCTGGTGATCCATTTTAGTTCTTATATTCCCAACAAGCACCCATTTATGAAAGTCTAACTTCTTGGTTGTTCTTTTTGTTCTGCATGTTTCAGAGTTGTACAAAAGAACTGAGTGTTGAATATTCTCATTTGTTAGTGTTGGACTTGATGTCTGTTGATCTCCATACGCAGGGTGAAAAAGTTGACTCCTGTTTTTCAATTGTGATTTCTTCACTTCTGTGTAACTAAGTTGTATGAGAAAAATATCAAAATAAAGAGAATTAACAGTCAGTTTATTACATAAATGCTATGTCACATAACATTACAGTGCAACATGAGATCCGGCCTGCTCAACACAAATCTGTTATGTTGTTGTTGTATTCAATCCAGCGGCGCTTGGGCTTTAGCCCTTCAGCCCAATTACATGTAGCAATTTCATTTTCATGGCATTGTGAAGCTGGGGTACCTGTGGACTTTCCTTCCCAACCAGTCAGATGCCTGTGCCATCTTAGCTCCTTCCCATCCTCAGAGGGTTTGTACAGACACAAGTCTGTTATACCAGGCATCTTTTTTCCTGTCTGTTGTAACTCGGTATATTGGTATGTTTAGATTTTAATGTTTGTTTCTGGAAATATACATAAAAAAAAAAAAATACAACTTTTTAGTTAAATGACGGCTTTCTGCGCCTTGTTTTATAATGTAAGTAAATAAATAAGGGCGCTGCCGTAAAACTGATAAAGAGCTGTAGTATACTATAGTATTTTTCTATATTTCTTGTCCTTGTTGCTTATTTGTATCTGTGGCTGACGAAGGATGAAACCCGAAACGTCCCATGTTTCCTGTGTACCGTTAGTTTGTAAAACTGATTCAATACCGTTTTATTTCTTTATATATATACATATATATTCATTTACTCCTTATTTTGACTTTTTTTTCATAAGCAGTACCGTGGGGATAAGGAGAAGTTACTGGGACTATCTTAACTACTTCTGCATATCAGAACTTTGCTCAAAGATAAGACATTTACAGTACATCAGAATAAGAAGTAAAGCATGAAGTAATTATTTTAACCATTCAGAAACAGGTATTTAGATTTTACATTTTCATTTCTGCATCTTTTAAAGTTTTCAAAAATATTTTCTTCTTCAAGAACCATGCTAGTGGCGTAGGAGATCATGTCTCCCCTCAGCTTCCTGTCTCCAGTACAATTTTATCAATTCTGTTGTTGACCTCTACATATCGTACCTAGGATGCTTAGAAACACCAGGTGGTGGAACAAGCAAAGACATCAACAACAGAATGAATAAAGCGAGAACAGCCTTTGCTAGTCTCAACAACATCTGGAAGTCCTCTCAGTATATCACAAACACCAAATTAAGATTATATGAGAGCTGTGTGCGTTCTGTGTTTCTCTATGGTGCAGAATGCTGGAGAGAACAGAGAAGGTAATGTCAAAATTGTTTTCTTTCCACACAATCTGCTTAAGGAAAATTTTCCTAATCTTTTGGCCGAATACCATCACCAATCAAAAACTGCTTATTCGGAGCAAGCAAGAGGACATGTACACCATCATAACTGGCAGATGCTGGAGCTGGGTTCGCCACGTCCTCAGAAGAAACCCCGACCGAGCAAAGTGGAAGCAGTTTGATGCTGCCTAACAAGACACCACCAGGTATGATGGCCACTGACTGCTTTGACAGTCGGCGTCTAATGATCACAGAAGAAGAAGTTGTTGACCTCCTTCCGTGCCATGATATCTAACTGTCCAGTTTTGCTCTCTTTGTCTCCATCTGTCTCTTTTTCCTTCAATCTTTCTTGTTTTTACGACATATTCCAGCTTTCCTCTTCTCATAACATGCCTAAAGAACGTGGATTGCTTCTCTCTAACTTGTGAAATAAGTTTCATTTGCACATTGACCTCCTTCACGACATCCCCATTACTCTTTTTGGCAGTCCATAGTATTTTTAACATTCGTATGTAAAACGACATCTCTGTGACCTCTACTATTTTCCCATCTTGTTTACTCATTGTCCATGACTCACTCCCATATGTCATGATTAGTTCTATTTAACACTGAAGAACTCTCTTACTTCCGTTGACAAAGAATTGTTGCATAAAATACTCTTTACTCTTTATTTTATAGAATGCTGTTTTTGCCTGAGCTATTCTGCTCTTCACTTCTGAGATACATCTTCCTCTGATGTTATTAACGTGCCCAAGTATTTTAATCTATTGACCTGTTTTAAAACTTTCATTTACTCTGAATGTGCATTCTGGGGAAGTTGTTTTTGCATTGAAACGACCATTATGGTTTTCTAATTGAGACGTACCGGTACTATGATTTTCTATTTGAGATGACCTATGGTTTTCTAATTTCAAAGTAGCAGGATATTACCCAAATTTACTATAATATAACCGTTTAGGGGAGACCAGACGAGCCAGCAGGGTCATAAATTTAAAAATGGCAACACTGGCAGATCACCGTATTGACAACTGATGAACTGTAACTTTACCTCGTGTTGCCAATTAATCTACTTTCAATACTAGAACTAGAATTCTAAATATATATAAATATATACTGTACTTCACTTCAATCTACCAGCACTTATTTGACATCAAGCAACATGAATTCTAGCTATATTATGGGGATTTAAGCCCCGTTTTTAGGCAATCTAAAGTTAAATTGTGCCATTTTCTTGTAGCGATACTCTGCTTTTTCTATTATAGCGACTTCAGTATTTTAGGAGTTTGAATTGGTAACCCTGGTTACACCACCAGTTCTGCAGACACGGCCAGTGTAGAAGTATACTGCTTGTCATGTTTTTGTGGTAAACATACACAATAAGAAAACATTGTTTCTAAGAATCTAATTCTAGGTTCTAAGACCGTTGTTTACTAACTTTACTTTAAACTAGAAAACTTCTAATAATTTTTTGTGGGCCTCCTAAATTTTCTTTACATATTTTTCAGGATGTTCAAGAACTTGAATAAAATAAACACTTAAGAAATTAGTTAATTATTATTATGTTTTTTTGTTTGTTTTTTCCTCACGTGACAAAATGAATTATATATAAGATATAAGGAGAGTAAGACGAAAATTACCAAAAACATAAGGAAACTTAGTCGCGGGTGAATGAAATTTTGTAATAAAGACTCAAAGGTGAATGACACTGAAAAAGGTAAAGGATCCCGTTACACGCCCACTGAGGCATACTGGGAATATGGTGTTAGGCCCATATTTTCTTGACCATCAGCACACTAGGGGTGGTCAGCATTACGCTGGCCACCTTAACCTTCCCAGAGTTGCTCTGGTACCCAATTCATGAGGCTGGGTCGACCCCGGAGCCGTTTGTGGTCTAAAAAATCCCACTTCAAATGGGGATCGAACCATGGACCACCGAGCTAAGAAGCCAGTGCACTAACCACTACGCTACCGCGGCTCCTGAATGACACTGAAATAGTTTAAAAGGCACTGATATATACAGCTAAAATATAAAAAGTTTTGAACAACATATCAACTGCAAAAACTCAATGTACATACATAGTGAAACACTCCATAGTGAAAATAGCAACAAAATAAGTGCTTTCATTCATTCATTGTCCTATCAGCTCCTTACGAAGCATGCAGCCACCGCAGCAACTGGTCCCCTTGTAGGAAGCCTGTACCAAGCAGTCACAAGCTCTTGCTGGAGTGGTTTCTGTGGCCATCTATTTTACATGATGAGGTTGCCAGCCACATGCACCTCATCTTTGTCACCTGGTATGACATGTCCCGAGGGTGCAGTAAACCTATTCTTTATTTGTTTCTTCACAAACCCCGAGAAAATAAGTGCTACTGATATGAACAACTGCTACATATTGATACAACATATACATTCATGTATGCAGCCTTAAAAGAAGTTTAATACTCTTTTACAAAGTTATACAACAACCACAAAGTGATAAAATGAATTTAATAACCACTTCAAACTGCCATGAAGTTTTTAAACAGCCATGTAGTTTATTACTGAAGGATAATAATATAAAACTGCCAAAATATATTTTTTTTCCAAACACAATACAGGTATTAGCAGTGAAACAATGTTTACAAGTAATGAAAGTGGGGAATGAGTAGGCACTAGCAAGAAAGGAGAAAGACAACTTGAAAATAACAGAATTGGCAGGCTCTTCAGGGATTTGAACCATGTACGATCTTTATGGTGCCATTCCCTCACTGCGAGAATGAACCATGACATATGACCAGCTAAGCTCCCAAAAAAGTGCATCAGTGGGGGTAGTTGTAATCATGACACTATACACAATTGTGGAAAATAGGACACAGAATGATCCTATGTCAAACAATATGCATTAAAGTGAGAAAGTGGGTTTGAATAGGACACACTTAGTATAACACAGTATGCCCTTGACTTGAACCCAAAGGCAGAGGCAGACTGAGTAATTGGGCAATGCTTGAGGGCTCTTATCAATAGGAGGCCCATTCGAGAGATGCAGAACCAGTAATTTATGCACCATGGGTGATTAGGCACCAATGATCGTTACTGGCCGGGGGTGCAGTTTACTGACAGTCCACCCCTGCCCACAAGCGAGGAGACGAGTCAGGAGACCATAGAGAACATGTAGAATAGCAGTGCATGGAGAAGCCAAGGCATGAGTGGAGCTGAAGAAAACAGTTTAAAATATAAATTATTCATGGGCAACAGTTGCTACATGGTGGAGGTCGAGATGCAAAGCATGAACCAAAGCTTGAGCACCACACGAAGGATGGTTGCCGACTGAGCAAGGTGAAGATAGTTTGTTGCTGCCCTACAAGACGCCACCAGGCGTGATGGTCACCGATTACTTTGTGAGTCAGTGACCAAGGACCAAATAAGAACAGTTGCTGCATTATATTCCTCAGGGAATAAAAAGGAGTGATAGAATTGTGTAATGCAATTACAAATTATATGGAACTGTTACAAAATATGGTAACCAGTGATAACAGAAAGCGGCAATAGAACAAAAAAACACAGCTGTTAAATAAGTCAAAACACAAGTTTCTTAAGTACACAACACATTTTCTGCAAAGACAGCTGCCAATAATATTATGAGGACTTAACATTTCTTCCGTACAATAACCATACACATTTATTATGGATAACTTTTGAAAAAAAAAATTACAATCTTTTGGTCACAGTGATTTCAGTTTTCTTTCTTCATTCTAAGCCCGGCTGAATCTGGGAGAAACTGGATTTTCCAAGGTTCCATATGTGGGGTCATAACGACGCACAATGCATGCAAGGCATACTGAAATGAAGATTACAGCACCACCTATTCCAGATAACAATGGTGCAAAGGACACAAAATCTGCATTTTCCTTGCTGGATATTATTAGACAGCCGATAACACTGAGAAAGGCTGAAAAGAAAAAAGAAACATTCTTCAAAAACTGTTTTTCCTCAGCATTTTCAAGTGTTGATACATTTTTGTTGTTGTTAAGTTTGTGCTTCTACTAACTGTCATAACAGTCATCAAAGGATCAAATGGTGTTCAAGAGTAGTGGTTTCAAACCTTTATTCTTTTTTATCTTGTGTACATATTGACTTGACTTGACTTTGATCCACTGTCACTGAGCGTCAGCTCTTGGTGACCTTGATGCCATTATATGGTACTGCGCAGTTCATATAAGCTGTTCTGAGCTGCCATACAGTGTATTGTCTATGGATGGGTTGTGTGGTAGCAGTTGTTGTCTCAGTCCCTGAAGTGCAGGGCACTGTAGTAGGTGGTGTTCTACTGTCTCCAACGGGTTTGGGCAGTGTCTACATTTTGCTATATTTTGTGAACATATTCTGTTTCTGTGGCCATTTAGTGTAGAGTGACCTGTTCTCAATCTGAAAATTTTGGTTTGGTATCTTCGTTCGATATCGTTCATAGCATCTTTCTTATTTGGGGCTGTTTGGTGAATGAAGAGTCTTCTTCCTGTTTTAGCCTGTGCCCACGTGTTCAGCCAAACTTCTTTACAGTTGTTTTTGACTATTTGTTTAACTGTTAACATACTCAGTGGTTGATAAATCTGTGGCATTTTTGCTCCCTTCTTTGCCAGTCTATCAGCAACTTCATTCAATGTGATGTTTATGTGGCCAGGTATCCATTGCATGTATATTTCTGTTCCATACAAGTTCATAATTTTGTGGCATGTTTCTTGGACCTTCTGGATAGTATTGATTGAGTTGGTTTTCCAGTTTCCTATTGCCAAGAGGGCAGCCTGCGAGTCTGAGAATACTACAACATCATTTGGCTCCATTTCGTCTGATTCAAAGAGTTCATAAATTCTAGTTAGGGTTTTCTGGATGGCGACTACTTCGGCTTCGTAGTTTGTGCACCAGGTACCACAAGGACCTGCAATTTTGATGGGTTCTTCTGTACTGGGTGGGATGATTATGGCCCCATATCCAGCATTTATGACTGCTTTGAAAGCTGATCCGTCTGTGTAAGCATGGATAATGTCTTCATCATACCGACAGATGGTTTCCATGGCAAGTGTTTTCAGCAGTGTAGGTATGAGGCTTTTATTTGCGGGTTGCAGAAGGTTTGTACGTATTATTGGTCTTTTTAGTTCTACGTGAGGTGGTAGGTCAGGTACAGCTTGAGTAGGCAGTCTAGTCTCTGGTATGTAGTGCTTCCCTGAAAGCTCTTGGTACCTTCTAGTGAAAGAGGTCTTTTTAATTCGGTACCGGTACTTGGAGTTGTGGTCACTGATAACATTTTTGCAGGGGTCATCCTTGTCAGCTCGCAAGAACCTTTCTGCCGTGATGATAACTGATTTCTCTCTCCTTAGTTCTAGGGGTTCCACATTGGCGGAAATCTCGCATGCGCTGGTCGGAGTAGTTCGCAAGCCTCCACAGATGAATCTGAGTGCCTGGTTTTGTATGCGATCTAGTTTCAGTCTAAGTGTTGGGCTAGCAGTGGCTTGCAGGGGTAGAGAGTAATCCATAATTGAGCGCACGTATCCCAAGTACAGTTGTCGTAGGGTGCTCTGATTGGTTCCCCAATCAGTGCTTGCCAATCGCTTTATGAGGTTTAGCCTTCTAGAGGCCTTTGCAGTTAGGGACTCAACATGTGTTTTGTATGTGAGTCTGGTATCTAGCTGTATCCCTAGATAAGTCGGATTGTTCTCTTTAGCTAGCTTTGTATCATCAAGCTTTAAATCCAGTTCTTTTCTTACTGTTTTGTTGCTGAGTGTGAATATAGTGTAGACTGTCTTACTCGTGTTGATCACCATTTTCCAGAAGCTGCAGTAGGTTGTTAGAGCAGCCAGTGCACAGTTTAGTTTCTTTTGCAGTTGCAAATGGGACTTCCCTTCTGCCCAAAAGACTAGGTCATCAGCAAACAAGGCGCTGGGTAATTCAAGGTAGTCTGCTAGATCGTTTATGTATATGAGGAAGAGGGTGCAGCTTAGGGCCGAGCCTTGTGGGAGGCCTTCTTGGATGGTTCTTTTCCCTGATGCTGTTCCGTTGAGCGTTGTGAAGATGGTTCTATTTGTGAGGAAATCTTTTATCCAACAAAACATTCTTCCTTCTATGCTCATCTTCTGCATCTTAAAATATAGACCATCTCCCCATACTCGGTCGTATGCCTGCTTGGAGATGGGCCGGTAGCTACTGACTTCGCTTGGTGGTTTATCTTTTTTTGATAATTGGGATAATGTTAGCCGTTTTCCATCCTGTAGGTACAGTGCTACTTCTCCGCGTCTTGTTTATGAATTCCAAGATTGTAAGCAAGCCTTTTTCCCCAAGTTTGACTATCATGTAATTGGTAACCTGGTCTAGCCTTGGTGCTTTTTTGAGTTTGGTCTTTAGGAGACGGGATTGTAGTTCAGCTAGCGTGAATTCTTGATCAAAGATACTGTCCACAGCCTTGTGTGCTTTTATCATGCGTTTTGTAAGTATCTTGATGGCTTTATCTAGATTGGCTCTTTTATATGTTTTATTAACTTCAGCAAAGAATCGATTTAGGACTCGTGCTTTTTTCTCTTTTGGAGGTAGCTGTGTTACTGTTTGGAAGTTTTATAGGGATTGGGTTTCTCTTCTGGGATGTCCCTGCCATGTTGTCAATGAGTTTCCATGCTTTCTTCCCTTCTTTATTTAGATCTAGGTTTTCGCATTTTTCTTTCCAGGTTTCCATTTTGGCTTTTCTGCTCGCTAGCTTAACCTGTGCAGTGAGTCTGTTGTATGTGGTTTTGTTTTCACGGCTAGGATTTTTCTGAGCAGTTTTCCGTGCCTTGCGTCTTAGTTGTACTAGGTGTTCTAATTCCTCATTCAAGAACATGCTGTATTTGACACGACTGCCTTTGGGGATTGCCTGTTTGTCTGCCTGCAGTATGGCTGTAGAGATCTGTTCGTTCATGGTATTAATGTCTTGGTTCATGTCTATTTCGGTGAGGAGCTGGTCTGATATGAGTTTGTAGTGTTCCCAGTTGGCTCGAGCATAGTTCATGTCTATTTCAGTGAGGAGCTGGTCTGATATGAGTTTGTAGTGTTCCCAGTTTGCTCGAGCATAGTTCATGTCTATTTCAGTGAGGAGCTGGTCTGATATGAGTTTGTAGTGTTCCCAGTTTGCTCGAGCATAGTTCATGTCTATTTCAGTGAGGAGCTGGTCTGATATGAGTTTGTAGTGCTCCCAGTTGGCTCGAGCTTAGTTCATGTCTATTTCAGTGAGGAGCTGGTCTGATATGAGTTTGTAGTGCTCCCAGTTGGCTCGAGCTTAGTTCCATTTCGGCTGTCTTTTGGTTTTGGTTTTTTTGTGAGATGGTGGTGAGGATGGGTAGGTGGTCGCTTCCTATGTCCTCCAATACCCTCCATTTATTCCGGCTGGTGAGGTCTGCAGACACTAGTGTTAAGTCTGGTCGGCTACTGGTTCCGCTAGCTTCATGGTAGAGGGTTGGTGGGGATCTTTCGTTTTGGAGGACTATAAGGTTGGAAGTGTTACATAGCTCTTCTACTGCCTGGCCTGAGGTGTTGGTGTCCTGGTATCCCCAGAGTGGGGAGTGGGCGTTGAAATCCCCTGCTATGATTGTTCTTTTGTATTCGATATCATCAAAGTAGATTCCATTAGTTTCTCTGGGGGGTCTGTAGACATTAAAGATTTGGAAATGTCCGTCACTTCCCCAGACTGTCACTCGTTGTATGTCAGTTTCATCATCGGTTCGAAGACTTTCGACCTCTGCCTGTTCATCATTCCTTACCAAGGTTAGGATTCCTCGACAACTATTATGGCAATGACATTTGTACATTGTGTAGCCTGAGAAATTGATGGATTTGTCCTTAAGTACGGTTTCTTGAATCAGTGCAATGTGAACTTTTTGATCCTTCAGTAGTTTCTTTAATTCTAACGATTTAGTTCTTATTCCATCTACATTTAACTGTAGAATGTTAATATACTCCTCGGTAGCACACTTTTCGCCAGGAGCAGCCGAGGGGCGACCTGCTTGGCGCGGACCTTTTGCGAGGCGACGTCCGAGCTCGTATATCTTAGGTTGTATTAGTGTCATGGCATCATGAGTAGTAGGGGGTCGTGATGCCTTTCTTTCATCCCGGTAGTTATCCTCTTTTTCCATGCGGGGTGTGCAAGGCATGGTGGACATTGTACCATCATCGGTGGGGAAGTATTATTTTCCCTTGCTGTCCTGTTCGCCTGATGTTTGTCCTACCGCCCGGGGGTAGACAGCCCCAATACCATGTTGCACCACCTCAGTGGGGTTCACCGTTGTGCAGTCCCCGCCACCAGATGACCGCTGTTTTCTGGAAACATCCATAATTTGTCAGCTATTTAGTCAGCACTAGCGCTTCTAGTTGGTCAAAAGGATCGTCACGTCGTGCACCATGGTGCCTTCACTATGAGATGCTGTGGGTGGTTTGTAGCTGTGCTAGTCCAAGTTGGAGGCCAGTCACAGGTAAAAGCAGGGCTTTGCAAAGGCGCTCAACATAGTTTGGCCAGTCGGTCGAGACTGTTACCGGGGGATGGCCGCCACTGTCTTTGTGGCTTCTGGGAGCCATATGTCAAGCTTGGAAGGTCAAGGTGGACCAGTGAGTTTGAGCCACTGGTTCAGTTCTCCAGTGCGACCGCTCTTGGCCTAGAATTTTGGTGTACATCTAGAATCAAACAAAATATCTACATGTCCCTAGAAATAAAAATACTGTAAGTTAGAATTTACACAAAACTTTTGGAGTTTTGTGTAATTTAATGTTAATTATATGTCAATGTTCCTAGGGGTCTCTCAAGAGACAAGAAAGAAAAGGACTACTGCACCCTCATGTATGTCATACGAGGCGACCAATATGGGGCTGGCAAACTCATTATTTTTAGAACATTGACACAGAAACCACTGCTGGAACAACACGTGACTGCTTGATGCAGGCGTCATATAAAGACAGCAGCTCTGTAAGGAGCACAAAGGAAAATAATAAAATGATGATGATATGTTTAACCCTTGTGGAATTTTGTGGGTGTTGTTTTGGGCTTTCATACAACCCCAGAGAACTTCCCCAACTTAGCTGGCGGAGGTCACACCAGACCCACTAATCAGCATGTGTGCAATGCCACGAGAAGGATGGTTCTCTACCCTGCAAGGGTGTCATTGTTGAGGGGGACTATCGTCACCCATGCTGGTGGCAGTCACCGCTGCTACCGACCTGCCCAAAGGCGCCATCTGAATAGACAGATGTAGCTCTACCTTATTATTTGGGATCCCATTACACGCCCATTGAGGCATATTGGGAATATGGTTTTAAGCCCATATTTTCTTGACCATCGGCACACTAGGGGTGATGTGGTCAGCACTATGCCAGTCACCTTAACCTTCCCAGAACTGCTCTGGTACCCAATTCATGAGGCTGGGTCGAGCTGAGCCCTTTGCGGTCTAAAAAATCCCCCCCTCAACTGGAGATCGAACCATAGACCATCAAGCCAGGAAGTCACTGCACTACTGCAACTTCTCTTATCATTTGAACTGCAGCAATTATTGTTATGGCATTATCCCTCCTTGTGACTGGGTTAGTGAAAATGTCTGATTGTTTGTTTGTGTGTGTGTTTTTTCTTCCCCTTAAAATGATAAATTCTTCATACTTGTTGTGTTATCTATTTTTGGTATTTTAAAACAGTAAAGAAGATGTCAGCTGGGGTTATATTTAATTTACTTTTATTTTGATATATATATTTGGTAATATGTATCACCAGATCTTTATTAGACCATTACATTCTTATACTTTTACGATTTCACATTAACCCTTGTGATACCCTGTTTTACTTTATTATGCAGTTCCCTTGGACTGTCTATTGTCAATACGTGTTCTACAGTTACATGTGACCTGTGTGTACGAGACCTGGATGCCTGTGTGTACGAGACCTGGATGCCTGTGTGTGCGAGACTTGGATGTTGTGTGTACGAGACCTGGATGCCTGTGTGTACGAGACTTGGATGCCTGTGTGTACGAGACTTGGATGCCTGTGTGTACGAGACCTGCATGCCTGTGTGTACGAGACTTGGATGCCTGTGTGAACGAGACCTGGATGCCTGTGTGTACAAGACCTGGATGCCTGTGTGTACGAGACTTGGATGCCTGTGTGTACGAGACCTGCATGCCTGTGTGTACGAGACTTGGATGCCTGTGTGAACGAGACCTGGATGCCTGTGTGTACAAGACCTGGATGCCTGTGTGTACGAGACCTGGATGCCTGTGTGTACGAGACCTGGATGCCTGTGTGTACAAGACCTGGATGCCTGTGTGTACGAGACCTGGATGCCTGTGTGTAGGAGACCTGGATGTCTGTGTGTACGAGACCTGGATGCCTGTGTGTGCGAGACTTGAATGCCTGTGTGTATGAGACCTGGATGCCTGTGTGTGCGAGACCTGGATGCCTGTGTGTGCGAGACCTGGATGCCTGTGTGTGCGAGACCTGGATGCCTGTGTGTGCGAGACCTGGATGCCTGTGTGTGCGAGACCTGGATGCCTGTGTGTGCGAGACCTGGATGCCTGTGTGTGCGAGACCTGGATGCCTGTGTGTGCGAGACCTGGATGCCTGTGTGTGCGAGACCTGGATGCCTGTGTGTACGAGACCTGGATGCCTGTGTGTACGAGACCTGGATGCCTGTGTGTGCGAGACCTGGATGCCTGTGTGTGCGAGACCTGGATGCCTGTGTGTACGAGACCTGGATGCCTGTGTGTGCGAGACCTGGATGCCTGTGTGTGCGAGACCTGGATGCCTGTGTGTGCTCCAGTTTTGGGATAGTCTTTTCATTATTCTTTACCCATAAGCTCCACAAGAAGCATAGGCCTTCAACAAACAAAGTCATCCTGTCACGTGACATAGGCCTTCAACAAACAAAGTCATCCTGTCACATGACATAGGCCTTCAGCAAACAAAGTCATCCTGTCACGTGACATAGGCCTTCAGCAAACAAAGTCATCCTGTCACGTGACATAGGCCTTCAACAAACAAAGTCATCCTGTCACGTGACATAGGCCTTCAACAAACAAAGTCATCCTGTCACGTGACATAGGCCTTCAACAAACAAAGTCATCCTGTCACGTGACATAGGCCTTCAACAAACAAGGTCATCCTGACATCAGCTTAAGCTCTTTCCACGTCTCCCTTATCATTTTCATTTTGTCCCCAGTTCTCTTCTCCACGTGTTTATTTTTTCTCTGGCTAATTTCTTTTGTAAAATGTGAATAAATCTGTGATTCTGGTAAACACTAACACTGGCTGTAGTCGCCTTTTTGATATGGCAGTCAAAAGCAGTGGTTTCAAACCTATTTTTCTTTTTCTTTGCTATCAACTAAAAACCAGCAAGATATCGACTTGTACCTAACCTTGAACTAAAAATACAATACATTTGCACTGACATAAACTTTTAGGGCTTTATGTAGTTATATGTTAATTATATGTCATGTCAGCTCCGTGTGGTTCCTAGGGGTCTCTGAAGGGACAAAGAAAGAATAGGACAGAATGGGAGAAGATCGGCTACCACGGCAAGCGTGGGAAACTAAGAGCCAGGGATCCAGACCTTCAGGACGACTCAGAGTCCGCTGGGAGGACAAAATTAGACAATCTTTGAAGGACCGAGGACTAGAATGGAACCAGGCCAGGAGGAAGACAGCCGATAGAATAGTATGGCGCTCTCTCTTCCAAACTTCTACACCTCACGGTAGAAGGGGAATGACTGAGTAAGTAAGTAAATAAGTAGTTTCCAGGGGTCTCTGAAGAGACAAAGAAAGAATAAGACTACTGCATATTTCATACAAGACGACAGACATAAAGTTTTGTACGGGGGTTGGCTACCTCATCATATAAAACAAAGTGCCCCAGACATAAAGTTTTGTACGGGGGTTGGCTACCTCATCATGTAAAACAAAGTGCCACAGACATAAAGTTTAGTACGGGGGTTGGCTACCTCATCATGTAAAACAAAGTGCCACAGACATAAAGTTGTGTACTGGTGTTGGCTACCTCATCATGTAAAACAAAGTGCCACAGACATAAAGTTTTGTACTGGTGTTGGCTACCTCATCATGTAAAACAAAGTGCCACAGACATAAAGTTGTGTACTGGTGTTGGCTACCTCATCATGTAAAACAAAGTGCCACAGACATAAAGTTTTGTACTGGTGTTGGCTACCTCATCATGTAAAACGAAGTGCCACAGACATAAAGTTTTGTACGAGGGGTTGGCTACCTCATCATGTAAAACAAAGTGACACAGACATAAAGTTTTGTACAAGGGGTTGGCTACCTCATCGTGTAAAACAAAGTGCCACAGACATAAAGTTTTGTACAAGGGGTTGGCTACCTCATAATGTAAAACAAAGTGCCACAGACATAAAGTTTTGTACGGGGGTTGGCTACCTCATCATGTAAAACAAAGTGCCACAGACATAAAGTTTTGTACGGGGGTTGGCTACCTCATCATGTAAAACAAATTTCCACAGAAACCATCGCTGCAGAAGCATGTGAATAATTGGTGCAGGTTTCCTGCAAGAGGACTAGCTACAGTGGTGGCTCCATGCTCCCTAAGAAGCACAAAGAAAAATGATGAACGATGACGATATGGCATTTCACTTCTTTGCTCCCATGTACGCCCCCAGTAACATGCTGTTAACAGCTTTTTTTAAATGTGAAGAAATCTGTGATTCTGGTAGATACCAATTTTCGGATGCAGTTGTACTGTGAAAAATGGGTACCTGACTCTGCTCTTGAATTAAGGAAGGCAATGAGGAAAGGAACTGGTCACCCCACCTCATAAAGCTGAGAAACCTAGTGTAAGTGTAGTCTCTTACACTTCACTCCCCCACGGCAGTATCTCCTCTAGGACTAGTGTTTTATATTTTGATATTCAGCATTTATCAGTTCCCCTTGGAGCAGAGATCCACAACAATAACAATAACTCTAAGACTTCCTGTCCATGCCATCCTTTCCAAGTTATTTTTATGTATTCTTTGTTCCTTCCATGTCTATCTCCAGTTATCTTCTTCGTGCGTTATTTGATCTCCCTCTATTTTTTCTTACCGTGGGAATTCCAGAATAGGGCCTGGCCTGCCTTGTAATGCTATCAAGATCTTCTCTAGGGTAGAGGACCATCCAACTAGTTGCACTGCATTACTCACCAGTTAGTGGGTATGGTATATAGTATATTTTACCAACTCTATCAATGTTAAGCCAACTGAGTTGGGGAAACCCTCTGGGCTGGTAAGAACATCCTGGAACTCACCCTCAAATACACAGATAAAGAGTGAAAACTCAAAATTCCTGGGGTTTGAAAGAAAAGAAGTATGGCTATCAACTGGTATTCTTAATGTGCATCCAGTCCAAAGCCAACGTCTTCTTCTAACCTCTCGTTCCACAGGCACTTGTCTGACTCTGTCCATCAATTCCACATTAGTGATCAATTGTAATATTAGTGACTGTAACTTCTATTAATGTGTAATTCCACGTTATATGTCAATACACCCTCTGACAGCTCAGATGAAGTCTGGGCTATTTTAACACTGTGAGTCCCCCTTACTAAGAGGGACTGATGGGTAAAAAGTTAAGGATCATGCATCCTTGGCTCAGGTGAGGCCACCCTATGAAGTAAGGTCCGGGCTAAATGACCCTGTTGATCCTCCCTCCGTACGTTGATTATAGGGCATGTAAATTGAATTTTATTATTGTTACTGTGTGCTAAATGTTGGTTATCTTTCTTTTTTTTTCTATTATCTACAACTAATTGCTGTGAAGCGTTGCAGATAAAGCAGATTATAGTTTTACTATTCAGTACAAGTACTGAACTTTATAAGGTTGCGCTTCTGAAAGATAAAACATTCTTAAATTTGATTATGTACATGCCATACAATCATACCTGAAATCAGAGATGAAACAAAAAACACTGAAAAAGCCGAATTTCTGAGACATCTGTTACTGCTCTTGTAAAATATCCAAAGAGGTAACATAGCCAAAAGTGACAGCAAGGCTGTAGCTGTTCCCGCCGTCTCAAAGCCTTGTATCATCTTCCAGGAACCCCAGGCCTTGTGATAATGTGGGCGTGCTGGGAATAAATTTAAAAGATGGGAGACTATATTGTTTGTAGAGAATAATTTTAAAATTGTGGCTGCAAACAATCGTGATAAAAGAAGTAAATTGTAAGGACACAAAGATGCACAGCATAATTAGATTAGAAACAAGAAAGAGCAAATCTAGAAGTAAAGGTATTAAAAAGTAATCGCACTGGCTGTTAGAAGGATAACTCATTAAGCTTCTCAAATTATACACGTCCTGTAAATGACTTTTTCAACTCCTTCGTATGTTTTTCTCTTATTTCTCATCGTTTTAGTTCTTCTTTCTTTTCTTCTTAGTTCATTATCTTCACTCTGTTTCTTATTCTTCTATTATTTGCACCTAATGTAGTAAAAAAAATCAGGTTGGGGCTTCTCTTCAGGGTAAAGGGCAGAATGGTCATCGATCATAGTCGGGCATACAAGATAACAACTTCCAGCATCAGAATGGAGGTAGAGGCAGCTACTGCAGCGTGATGGTGGCTAAATGAAACTTCAGTAACAAAGGGGGGAACCGAAGACGCAGCAAACGTGATGAATGCAGTCAGCGACCCATAGCTTGACTGCTTTGTCAGGGTCAGCGAACCAGAGCTGACCAAGACTCTACTCCACCTCTAAGTGGTGGTCCTGGAAACAGGCTGCATCACTGCAATCTGGCCGAGAGAGTAGGGATCGAAAAGGGAAGGCAAACCCGGTCCCAAAAATGCCATGCTGAAATCGGATGTGTCGGGCCGAAAGGAGCAATTATCGCAGCTTCGCTGTAAACGGCAACATAACATAACAAACGTCCTTTTCAGGACGAACGCAGAAGAAGAAGTAACAAAGGCAGTCATTGTGTCAGACTCTCAGTACATGCTTCGAAAGGTTCAAATTGTTGGCTACGGCATGAATATAAAACCTCCATAGAAGCTTCGAATCTGCAGGAGCTGGTGTGAACCTACTGTCCTGGTCATGCAGGGGTACATACGCGGTAATGAGAGAGCTGACAGACTAGCATCAAGAGCACCAACAGTGGGGATACTGGATATGGATAAGGGAGAGATCCTGAGAACAATTGATGATCACCTGTTAGAGAATTACACTACAATAGATGAATCATCAAGGTTAAGACTATTGGAATTTGGCATCAAATGTCAGACTAGCAGAGATCGACGTATCAGAGCATGCATCCGTCGTGTTTATAATCAGTAAGCTACAGGAGCAGTTAGCTTTCACTCTTTGACATAAACTGAGGGAGGCTGAGCACCTATGGGTTTGCTTAGAGTGCAATGATGTCGATTCTGTTCAACAATAACAATTGCATCTACTACTTCTACATCCACATCCAGAAACTGCAAGACAAAACACAAATCAACAAACATAAACAAATCATTTCAACAGAGAGAAGAACAAGAAGGTTTTCTTTACAAAACAGTTCCTGTACAGACCACACTGCTCATACTAGCTGGGCAGAGCTTGGAACTAAACTCACTTCACATTAGATTAGTGGACTATCTATTCAACAGTTCTGACAGATAATCACTCTGAGAACTGATCAGGCATTAAGGAGTTAACCCTTTTGCTTTTTTTTAACCTAATAAAGAAAACATATGAAGACAAATATAGAATTCGTTATGAAAGAGATCTAACAGAGCCGTTTGAGTAAGACACCGAAGAGGATAAGGGATGCCTCTTGTCACCATTTGTCTTTGTACACAATAGACTGGATTATGAAATCAACAACATCAACCAGCAGAAATGGAATTCAGTGGACTTTGACAAAACAGCTTGACAATCTAGACTTTTGCCGATGACCTGGCTCTTCTGTCTTCTTCTTCGTTGATCCTGGCCACTGACTGACAAAGCAATCAAGGGACCATCACACCCTGTGGCATCTTGTAGGGCATCAACAAACTGCCTCCACTTCGCTCAGTCGGCAGCCAAGTTCATGTGGCGCCCCAGCTTTGGTTCATGCTTTGCATCTCTGCCTCCATAGTTCTCAGCCAGGTAGCTTTTGGTCGGCTCACTTTCGCTTTCCTTCTGGAGTCCATAGCATGGCTGTTCTAATGATGATGTCCTGGTCTTTTCTGAGGATATGGCTAACCCAATTCCAGCATCCACCTGTTATGATTGCGAACATGTTGTTCTTGGTGACTCCAAGTTAGCAGTTCTTGGTTGGTGATGGTGTTTGGTCAGAAAATTTGAAGAATGTTCCTAAGGCAGGTTGTGTGGAAAGTTGGACATTTCCTTTTCGGATACTTTCCAACATTCTGCACCGTACAGAAATTAACCAAAACCAGATGTAAGACTGAATGAGAATACTTGACGAGAGGTCACATAATTTGGTTATGAAAATACACACACAAAAATTTGATATGCTAACAAAAAAAAAATACATATACACACAAAAATACAGATACAAACACAAATATAGATACACACAAGAAATACAGATACACACACACAAGACACAGATACACATATATACAAAAGATACTTCTATGAGAATGCTGGACAAAAACCCCATGTGGTTCCTTGGGGTGTCTGTGGAAACAAAACAAGAATAACAGTCCTGCAACCTAAGGCAGCAAAAGACGACTATGTAAGACTATGTAAGACTATGTAAGACTATGTAAGACTATGTAAGACTATGTAAGACTGCATGAAACTTAAAATTTCATCATGTGAAACAAATTGTCACATAAACCACTACTGACGGAACATTTGCTGTGATGCAGGCTTCCTGCAAGTGAAGCCAGGTTCAGTGTTAGCTTCAAGTTCTGTAAGGTGCAGTAAAGGTGATGAATGAATGTGTCTTAAAATGACACCTCTTTCATAATTTGCCATCTAATTTCACATTTTCTCCAGCATGTCTTTGTTCACAATGTCCATGAAATGTGCGTCACTGCTGCCCATTTATTCGTCATCACTTTCCTGTTCTCTCCTTATACAGCATAGAACCACCACTGTATCTGGGTGGGCCCATTGCAGGAAGCCTGCACCAAGCATTCACATGTTCTTGTGGTCGTGGTTTCTGTGACGAGTTGTTTTATGTGACGAGTTTACCAGCCTCATGCACAACCTTACGTCAGTCACCTTGTATGACATGCCTGACGGTGCAGTAGTCGTACTTTTTTCTTTGACTCATAACAGGACCTCCCCCGGGAACTACATGTCTATTCATTTTTTTTTCTTTTAAGGACTATCTTCATTGCACACGGACAACTCCATTAGTGCTCCTATCTTCTCCCTTAGATCACACAAGGAGGATCTCAGCACAGTGCATGGGCACCATAGCACTAGCGAGGATCCCAATGCGTGTAAACAGGATCACACATTCTATAAATTCTTCTGTGGCGGGTAGGTTTTCCTAATTTTTGTAAATTTTGCCAGGGCAGCGGCTGTATGTCCTACTCTTTATGATTTCCAACTGCCGAGGGATTTTTAATGTGCGCAACTTGCACATGGGTCCTCATATGTTTTCGCCCTTATTCGAGAAGGCTAAGCGACCGATTTCACTACCCATGAGATCAGGGGGGAGTATGACATCATAAGGACCCATAAGGAGAATTATGTTATTTTAGATTCAATTTAAAAGTTCTTTGATGACAACATTTCGTGTGAAAGTGCGTGGACTGTTTTCAAAGAGTGTTCCCTGATGATAAGTGGTTTTAACAAAAACTTTCAAGTTTTCATGATTTGTACACCGGGAGAGGGCTCACGCATACCAATTTTTACGCACTTTTTCTTTGTCGAGCGCTACTAATTTCGTGAAAGAATTAAAAATAAAAAATAAAAACCAAAGTATTTGTTTTATATAACACCCACGCCGCGCAAGTTGCACACCGTGCGTTGCGCACTTTTTTTTTGGGCGCGAGTTACTATTTTGAGTGAGACCGACCGACGTAACATACATCGGTATTTATGTTAGTTGGGACTAGGAACCGAATCTGGTACCTTTAGGATTAGAGGCAGATGCCATACTTCTTAGCCCATTAACTACGTGCACGAAATACCACATAAGGATTTCCCAAGTACCATTCAAAATACTACTCACTATAGCTGCTATCTGACAGCCAGTGTGTCTGGCATGTGGAGTTATCAACACAAATTTGGTCTTGCCATAGTCCAAGATGAGCGTCTCCCACGACAACTAATCCCTCCAGGACCATAGCATTGTACCAGTTTGGCAGCAGCAAACCTGCGAGGCATAAGGTTGTACCAGTGACCTGAATAAGAATACAAATCTAAGATAAAATGTTTTCTTTGGTACGACTTTGGTAGTAGATGCAAGATTTTTATTTACCATCAGACGTGTTTAAAATTGCAACAGTAAAATGATCAACAAAAATTCTTCAGCTGAAATAAATTGAAAACTGCATCGACTGATCTTTTATTTTATTTTTTTGTTATAAAGAAAAACAAGTATAGTTTATCTTCTGTTCTTCATCCTTTTTTTTTTTAAACTCTGGAAGAAACATACGCAGTTCATCATCATCTTCATCATCAATTTCCTTTTCACTTCTTATGGATCAAGTAGCCACCACTGTAGCTGTTCCCCTTGCAGGAAGCCTAAACCAAGCATTCACATTATCTGGCAGTGGTAGTTTCTGTGGAAATTTGTTTTACATGAGGAGGGTGTCAGTCTCCATGCTTAACCAGATGTTAGTCTCCTTGTAACGACATGCCTGAGCGTGCAGTAGTCCTTTCTTTGTCTCTACAGAGATCCATGGAAACCACACGTGACATAACCACATTCAACGTGGTTACAATTAGTTCATGTAGTGTCCTTTATAGTCTTCTTCGTCTTGGATCTATAACCCCTGACTGACAAAGCAGTCAGTGGCCATCATGGCAAGTGGCATCTTGTAGGGCAGCAAAAAACTGTCCCCATTTTGCTCGGTCGGTGGCCATCCTTCATGCCGTACCTCAATGTCGTAGATTTATGATAGGGGAATCAAGACATAGATTGGTCCCTTCTGAATAGTTTGGAATAGGTGATAGCTCAGTGAGATGTAATGTAAAGAAAATAGATATTCACGAGTGAGATGGTGGAAATATGTAGAGTCTGTCCCTGAAACTCGAGAAAAAAAAACTTCTCTCGTCAGCCTATCTCTACAACAGAACTAGTTAGTCAGACAGTCTACAAAGAATATATATTAATATATCAACCATTCACGTGCACCCAAACACATATATGTGACAACAGTTAGACGCACAGACGTGAAAACTACATCAATGGATTAGGGATCTTTTGGGACAAGCTGACCGACACACATAATTAAAGTTTATGTAAATTTTATTTATCATAAAGAACTTCACAACAGTAAGAATTTTGAATATTAAATCACATACAAATCATCATAGGTTTAAGAAATTAATAAAGAGTTAGACTCATAGATGTAATCCTCCCTCCCTCTGTTGAGACACAAGAAAAATCCCTTTAGAAGAAAGTTATTAACCCTCAAAGCGTCAAAGAGTTATACACTATGGTCTAGGATTTCCCTCTACAGTTAAGAACAGAGTTGATACATTAATCTATTCTAAGAGGAAAACAGCATTAGCAAAACTTGCATAAAGAAATACAAAGTGGGTGTATGGATTATACAATAAAAGAATCACTCATTCCTGCTTTCATTCTATTCATACAGCAGTGGCCACTGACATTCGTTCTTACCTACAAACTTGATTTTCACTTTCTGGAACAATCTTTAGGACATACCCACACAACGCAAATCCAGTATTCTTTTGGCAAAGATTAACCCCAGCTCTACAGAGACCGGTTAATTCCAATTCTCCGGGGAGCGTTAACTTCACGGTTTATATTATAGGATTACTGTTTATGTCACTGGAAATCAGTTCAGGTAAGAGATGCCACAGGGCTTACAGTGTCAGAATCTTGAGGTTTCCAGTACTTTAGGAAATGTCAGGTCGGTCACTTCACTCAGTATAAACAAATTTATTGTCACACCACAATTGGTCAAACGTCGGATATGTTAATGTTTGTAATTTTCCCCCCACATGGGCTGCATGTAAATGAGATTTTGGAAAGAAATATAATCTGGCTCGATAGGCCCAGTTACCGCATTTAGTCTTAACGTCCTTTAGGTTGGTACTCTGTCTCTTTCTGGATGCAAACACAATGCCAGACAGGTTTTCCTTGAAGACCCACGTATTTAAGTACAAAATGTTCTTTCTTATGGTTATTCTCAGATATACATTGAAGCCGCTGGTAAGTTTTAGGGTATGACCCAAATACTGTATAGGGAGAAAAATGCAAATACTAAACATCATATAGTATTATTCACAATCCTATCCTTACCCCGCGTAACATAGAATATCATTCCCTTCGGTTATTTAACTTAAATTAGAACTATAAGCTTAGAGCTTGTCTCATCGTTTAAAACGTCCGTGAAATAAATTCTAGTCATTTTTATTTTAAAAAATAAGTCATCATGAATTAGAAATAAATACATATTTCGTCAATACTCATGATGAATCGGTGTATTTGCTTAGTTGGTTAGAATATCCTCTGACTGGTTACTAGCAGTTAATAAAATTTATGTTATAGCTGGAAGAGTTTAGCTAGAAATATTTATTAGTTCTGCTCTCCACTGTAACACAATAAAACTTTAGAGAAATAATATAACGGACCTAACTAGTAAATCACTCTGCACAGAAAATAACTAGTAAAATATAATTGACGATTTAAAAAGATTAAATCACTCAAACGACTAGTATAGTATTTACTTCAACACCGAACTACTAAGACTTTTCTCCAACGAAAACTAAGACATTCACTTAATACAAGTTATTCTAGAATCAAAGCTAGCTGTCTAGAGAAATCTGTGAGGTACTGGATAAATTGAGTTAGATTTCAGTGGTATATATATATTAAAGACGGAAGGGAATAGATTACATTATTACCTAAAACCGGACTCTGCCAGACTATCTGCCAGATGTTGGCACCTACGGGAAAAATCTCTGCTCAACTTCTAGACATGAAAGAAATCTACATATTGTTACCGCTGCAGACCCGAGCACCGAGCAAACAGTCTCTCTTAGATCCTGCGTAACATGATTGACCAGGCCGTGTGAGATTTCTTCTATCGAAAAATCACACTATTTGCCATCTGCAGATGTGGTCATAAACGAAATATAGCGAGCCCGTCTTTGATCTGGCAATACGCCATGTTTAATTACCTGCTCTAGTGAGCGGGTTTCAAGGGAGGTAATAGAAATGTGTCTCACCTTGGTCTGCTCTGATCGCTTTCTGATCTTATCCAACGAGTTTCCATCGCTGGTGTTAAGAATAATTACAGATCAACGTAGCTAATAGTCTGCCATCAATGGTACCTATACCTTGTAGCGGTATGGCAGCTTGTGTACCCTGACAATCCCCAGAGCTATGCCAGTGGGAGTTTTACTCCTGGTAGGTTCAACCATGCTGGACTGGTCTGCGTGGGTAGGGGTCAGACAAAAGCTGGTACCCTGGTCCTCCAGGTTGGGGGTTTTAGCACAGGGCCGACACCCCTGTCTGTGTAAAAAATCACACACGTTACGGAAACAGCAATAAATGGAAATACTTTGATGCGGGACGGACATCCGGAGTCTCAGGCTCGTATGACTGACAGTGGTGAAAGCCGAAAGGAAGCCACTGGCATGAAAACGGATGCCCAGACCGCAAAACACGAAACCAGAATTGGTTTTTGGAATGTCAGAACTATGAACGAGGCAGGAAAGCTGAGACAGATTACAGCAGAGATGAGGAACTACAAACTACATATCCTGGGAATAAGCGAGAGCAGATGGACAGGGATGGGGAGAATAAAAACAGCTACAGGGGAAACAGTACTTTATTCTGGAAGAGAGGACGGTCAGCACAACGAAGGTGTAGCCATTATCCTTAAGAAAGGAATGGAAAGGTCTCTACTGGAATGGAAACCCATTAACAACAGACTAATAAGAGCAAGACTGAGAGGGAGATTCACCAACACCACAATTATACAATGTTATGCACCAACAAATGACAGCGACGAAGAGATCAAGGACGAGTTCTATCAACAGGTACAAAAGGAAATGGAAACTGTACCCAGGTACGATCTTATTATAGTAATGGGAGACCTAAATGCGAAAGTTGGAACACACAATAATTATAACGAAAGAGTAATGGGGAAATGCGGCAGTGGAACAGTAAATGAGAATGGGGACAAATTAATAAGCTTCTGCAGTATTAACAACCTGGTCATCGGAGGAACACTTTTTCAACACAAAGAAGTGCACAAGTTAACATGGGAATCACCAAACGGACGAGACAAAAACCAGATAGATCACATAATGATCAATGGCAGATGGAGACATGCACTACAAGACGTGAAAGTAAGAAGAGGCGCAGATGTGGGAAGTGATCATCACCTAGTAGTAGCAAGACTGAAGGTGAAACTCAGAGCTGCTGGACCAGTTGCAGTCAAACAGAAAAGATACAACATCACGAAACTTAAGGACCCCCTCACCAGAAAAGCGTTTGTGGTCGACGTAAAGAGACGATATCTGATTACCAAAAGCCAGGAAAGAACAGAGACCGACGATGTGGACCAGAAATTCAACACCATCTCAACAATATATAAAGAAAGCAGCAAGTCATGCTTGGGATTCCAGGAAAGAAAGAGCCAAGACTGGATAACACCAGAAACGCTAAACACCATAGCGAAGAGAAAGGAAATGAAAAGGAAGAAAACAGAAGCTAAGTCTCCCAGGTTAAAGGCAATATATAGTGAACAGTACAGTCAGCTGGACAAGGAAGTAAAACGTCAAACCCGTGCTAACAAAAGGACATTTCTGGATGACCTTGCAAGACAGGCAGAAGAGGCAGCACTGAGAAATGAACAAAGCACAGTTTATAAAATAACTAAAGCTATCAGTGGAAAACGAGGTGCAAACAACATAACGTTAGTAAGAGACAAGCAAGGAAATCTCATCACCACAGCACAGGGGCAGGAAACAAGGTGGGCAGAGCACTTCAGAGAAACACTGAATAAGGAACCACCAGAGACTCAGCTGAATGTTCCTGAGGCTGAAAGTGACTTAGACGTAAATACAGACATTCCACGAAAAGAAGAAATTATCACAGCTATCAAAGGGCTAAAAAATGGAAAAGCGCCTGGTCACGACAATCTGAATGCTGAGCTATTCAAGACAGACCCTGAACTAGCAGCAGAACTATTAGAACCACTATTTGCACAAGTCTGGGAAACTGAGACAACACCAACAGAGTGGAGTAAAGGAACAATTGTCAAATTGCCCAAGAAGGGCGACCTTGCAGACTGCAACAACTGGAGAGGAATTACCCTCCTCTCAGTTCCCAGCAAAATACTAGGCAGGATAATCATCCAGAGAATTTCAAAAGCAGTTGACCATAAACTGAGGAAAGAACAAGCGGGCTTCAGAAAGAACAGAAGATGTGCAGATCATATATTTGCCCTCAGGAACATTATAGAGCAGTGCTCAGAATGGCAGAGACAGCTGTACATTAACTTTGTTGATTTTGAAAAGGCTTTCGACAGCATACACAGGGACAGCCTATGGAAAATTCTGAGGGCTTATGGAATTCCCAGCCGCATTGTTTCCATTATAAAAAGCCTCTATTCTAACTTTACGTGCAGTGTTGGATCGAGTAATGTAACTTTCGAAGTGAAAACAGGAGTACGACAGGGATGCCCCTTATCAACAACATTATTTTTGACAGTCATAGATTGGGTGATGCGCCAGACAACAGAGGGCAGTCCAAGAGGAATTAGATGGACAACGTTTTCTACACTGGAAGATTTGGAATATGCAGATGACATTGCACTGCTCGCGCATTCACACCAACACATTCAAGACAAAACTGATAGACTGAATAAGTATGGCCAGCAGGTTGGCCTGAACATCAATCTGAAGAAGACAGAGGTCATGACACTAAATGTGGGCAATCCTGAGCCAATAACAGTAAGGAACCAGAAGTTAGAACAGACAGACACATTTACTTACCTAGGAAGCATAGTAACACCTGACGGCGGAACAAGCAAGGACATTAACAACAGAATGAATAAAGCGAGAACAGCCTTTGCTATTCTCAACAACATTTGGAAGTCTTCCCAGTACAGCACAAACACCAAATTAAGACTGTATGAGAGCTGCATACTTTCTGTGCTTCTCTATGGTGCGGAATGTTGGAGAGTAACAGAGAAGGAAATGTCGAAACTATCCTCCTTCCACACAATCTGCCTAAGGAAAATTCTCCGAATCTTTTGGCCAAACACCATCAGCAACCAAGAACTACTTATTCGGAGTAACCAGGAGGACATGCACACCATCATAGCTGGCAGACGCTGGAGTTGGGTTGGCCATGTCCTCAGAAGGGACCCTGATACCATCGCAAGAACAGCTATGCTATGGACCCCCGAGGGAAAGCGAAAGAGAGGCCGACCAAAAACAACTTGGCGGAGAACTGTGGAAGCTGAGATGCAAAGAATGAACCACAGTTGGGGCACTGTACGAAGGATGGCCGCCGACCGAGCAAAGTGGAATCAATTTGTTGCTGCCCTACAAGACGCCACCAGGCGTGATGGCCGCTGACTGCTTTGACGGTTGGCGGTTATGGATCAAAGAAGAAGAAGTAGCTAATAGTCTGCTCGTGAACAACATCAAAGAAATAGCGAACCGCAATAGAATGCGTGCTAAAATTAGAAAAAGGGATAGATTTCTTAGTAATAGGAGTGTTACGCACAGATCATTTTTTCTTAGGTCATTGTATGATCATTTTTCCTAAAGTTATTATATGACCATTTTTTGCTAAAGACAGTGTGTAATTAGATTGACTGAAATGTATACGTTAATTTTTTCAGTCAAAGCTACATAACTCTGGATATTGAAATTATCATTTAAGATGATGATTACCTCTTCTTGTGACGAGACACGTTCGGTCTATATCGTTTGAACGAAGTGTGACCATTCTCCTTATTTGGTAATGATCGGTCAACTGTTGTTGGAATGTATGAAACCTGTGTTGAGGATTCGTTTGCTGACCATATAAGGCAAGATTTCTTACAAAATCTTTCTAGAAGGTCTTCAACCATCGTCTCGTTGAATTTTACTCAGGTAGAGACGTTCTGCTCATGTCTAGACTTTGAGAGTTCGATTGTGTTTTCCGCCCAGCTCGGGGAGTTAAGAAATGGTCTGAGCAGCGAGCGGACGCAATCTGCGTCTTGTGATTTTTCTGAGGGGAATACATTGTCTTTGTGAGTTAGTTAGCTAACTAGACTATTTCCCAGTGTTATTCAAGCCTGCCTGGAGGCATATGTTCAGTGGTTGATTTCGGAAAGAAGGTAATTCCTCTTGTATTGAACTTTACGCTATCATCTAGAAGTTCGTCATTTTGTCGCTCTTTGCTCGCTTGTGTGATTCAAAAATGGAGAGGTACTTTGATTAGGATTTCGCCACCGGTATCTTTATACCTGAACTAGTTACATATATGGGTCGCTCTAGACCAACAAGACTATTGTCTGTGTTCCAGGATTCGTTATATCAGAGATCACGTCCAAGTCAGTTGGTTAGACTTAGGAATGTTATAAAGGTCGGGTTGACCTGTACTCCATGTATGCTATTCACGTGCAGACGATAAATGGACTTATTGTATACATCTGATCTGCTAGCATCAGGAAGGGAGTATTTACTATTATCTATGAACATTGATGATCCGCAGCTGACACTGTTGCAGAATTAATATGTATGTACTTTAGACATTCAGATCGGTGCTATATATTATTTATACAGCTTCACGAACCAGAACTTTATGATATCGAATATACGGAAGCTATTTGTCTACACTATGAATATTGAATATTGGATTTCTACAAAGTGAATATCAGAATTAATATTTCTGAATGCTACAATTGTGAACTGTAGTGTGTTATAACGGAGCTAACGTACCTGGCATTTTGGCGCACCATTATCATTTTTGGTGGCCAGATGTTGGTTTACTCTGGTACCAGCTATCAAGGGGGTCAACAAACCCAGACATCACCATCATACTAGATACAACTACAGCTTCAACTACCACCTTACAAGAAATTTTCTTGAAAGTATCCGGATTTCCTGACAGTTGCTGATTGTTTTGAAACTACCTGGCGCTGCTTGTGGGTATCCAGTTTTCCGACGTTAGAAGGCCAAGTTCCGAGCAAATTGTTTTCCTGATCTGTTAGGAAGAAGGACAAGTGCCGTAACAACTGTTCCGGTTTCAGAGGCTCATTTTCCTACGTTATGGCTGTCTATAGGAGCAGATGTTGATCAACGTTGGATCGTCTATCCTGAGAATGCTGACGACATCCTGTTCTGTACCGTGCTGACGTTTGGGACATATAGAAGTTAAGTGGCCTGTTTTGTTTGTGAACTGTGCCCTTATGATCTAGCTGAGCCTTCTGTATTCTTTCACACACTTTTTGCTACTTTTGCTATTTGTTACATGTTATATGTTAGTTTTATTTGTATATTTATATGTTATATTTCTGCGGGTCTGGATGGGTGGTGACTGTCATAAGAAATACCACGTCATAGAGGTCTTATGATAGCGTTCTGTTAGGAGCAATTTCCTTAATTGGAAATTGTTAGCAATATTTATTGCTATTTTTGTTAGTTGTGACGATATGGTCAGTGTTGTTTTCGGTATTTTTTTCACATTCTTTAGTTTTGTTTTGATTTGTTTGTATTTGTAGGTCTACTCTTTCCTATTATTTAGTTCTTTTCAAAATATTTGTTTATACACTGTAGCGTCATTTGTTTGTCATATTTTCGCATTTTGTCATCACATTCTTTGTGATATTTCTTTTAGTTTTCGCTGTTTATTTATTTGACTTATGCGAATAGTTTCGTATTGTTTTGATCCTTGTTATTGTTTACATTGACTTTGATCCTTGTTATTGTTTACATTGACTTTGATCTTTGTTATTGTTTACATTGTTTTGTTATTGTTTACATAGTTCTTGCATAGTTAGCTTTCACTATTGTTACATATATGCTCATGCACTATTGGTTTATAGTGCACTTATCATAACTAACTGGTGGTTTTTTGCTTATGCACTATTGTAGTGCAGTTATGATAAATAACTGAGTGTTATGCACTGATTTGTGTAGTGCCTTGATAATTAAGAAGGGACTTGTGATATTATTATACATTGGATAATACAAGTTTGGTGTCAAAGACTTGTTTACCACAGAGGTTGGGTTAAACATTGGGTTTATACAAGTACTTTATTAAGTCTTGTTACTATTAAGGTTTAAATAAATTAATTAATTATTTGAGGTTGTAACTCATAATATTAGACATCATGTCTACATTTGAGTACTTTATTGAGCAGGGTAAATCCCTTGGAAAGACTGGTGATAAATTAGAAGAATTTGCGACTGTTCAATATGCCAAGGCATTGAAGTCGGAAGAAAAGAAAATTAAAGAACAAACTGAACAAAAGAGAATAGAAGCTGAGAATTTAAAACTGCAGATGCAAGTGGAGGAAAAGAGATTCCAAATGGAAATGGAAAAACAAAAAAAAAGAAGCAGAAGCAAAAGCTGAAGAGAAAAGACTTGAAAAAGAGGCTATGGCTGAAGAAAGAAAGTTACAGGCTATGGCTGAAGAAAGAAAGTTACAGGCTATGGCTGAAGAAAGAAAGTTACAGGCTGAGGCTGAAGAAAGAAGATTACAAAGAGAGGCTGAAAATAAAAGACTTGAAATGGAAGAGAGAAAAGCAAAAATGGAGCATGAAGAAAAACTCTTAGCTTTGGAGTTAGAAAAGTTGAAGTTGTCTAGTAATGCTAATGATGCTAATAAGGTATCATCTGCTAATAAGTCTAATGCTGTTGATTTCAAGCTTAATTTACCAGCATTCAATGCTTCTATTGATGATATAACATTTTATTTAGACAGATTTGAAAATGCATGTAAAGTGCATAACATAGATAAATCATTGTATGTTTATCATCTGTCCAAGATACTTAGAGGTGATGCTTTGACTAGGTTGGGCATGGTAGATGTACCTGACAAAAGCAACTATGAGGTTGTCAGGGCTATCTTGTTAAAGAAATACCAACTTGACGAAGACGGCTATCGTCTTCAATTTAAAAAGATGTTGCCAGAAAATGGAGAGGAATTCTCTGAATTCATCTCAAGGATACGTCTTACTTTTTCACGATGGGTTGAGCTGTCTAAGACAGTACAAACATATGAAGCTCTTATGGATTTACTACTTAGAGACAAGGTTATGTCTTCTGTAAATGAATCTTTTCTTTCCTTTCTTCATGAACGTAAGCCTAAAAATATAAAAGAAATGGAAGAATACTGTTGCCAGTATGTGACTGCGCACCCTAACGTAACCGTTAGCAACTCTAAAGTAAAAGAAGGTCTGCCAGTGGCTTCGGCAGCACCATATGGCCAAAACTTCAAACGTAAGTTTCAAGGTACTCAACATAATATTAATAGAAAGAGTAACCGTAATTATGATCAAAATCATAGCAATCAATCACATGGTGATTCTTCTTCGAATAACTGGAGGCAAGCTGACACTCCTCGTTATTATGGATCTAATAATTTTAGACATTTCCGCAAAGGTAGTCAGTATAGAGGTGGCTATTTTTCGCGTAGACCTCAAAATCAATCTACTAGATTTTCAAATCAATATAGAGATGATAATGACAATTATGGAAACTGGAACACAAACCAGGATAACAATTACAGGAGAGAAAATAGTGATAATTTCAGAGGCAATAATGGTCGCGGTAGATCGCAACATAAGAAAAAAAAGATAACAACAGACAAACTCTGTACAACAAGAATCTCAGGGAGCAGATAAGCAGGTTAATGATAATAAAAACCATAATGCTATAGGATGTTCTTCTTTTGACTTTGGTAGAGCAAATAAATGTCCTCAATGTAGTACTTTGTTCGAACCAACTACCGTAACTACGCTAAGCTGTGGTCATCCTCTTCCTGCTCTTCCTGCTAATGTTGCGCATGACGGGAGAGGTTCTCTTATACTGCATAAGGGTCTTGTAAATAGTAATCCAGTCTTAATTTTGTTTGATTCTGGATGTACTACTATTGGCGTTAGGCAATCGCTTGTAAATCCATCCTGTGCTAAGGAAAGGTCATCAAATGTGTCACATTTGGTGGCACGGTGGAAAAGTATCCTACTGCCATAATACATATTGCTACTCCTTTCTTTACAGGAGATGTCCACGCGTGTCTCCTTCCAAACCCTATTGCGGACCTTATTATTGGTCGTATTCACGGAGTTAGGGAATGTACCCCACAGCAAATTGCTGTTTGGGAAGAGCAAAACATAGAAGCTACAAATGCGGTGGTCACAAGAGCACATGCTCTGGATCCACCTCAAACTTCATTAACTGATAATAATGAAGTAGATAGCCAAGATAGTCACTTGATTATTTCACGTGACTCATTTATAAAATTGCAAGAAGAAGATCCTTCTTTACAAAAATTCTTCATTCTAGCAAAAAAAGGTGATCCTAATCAGAATACTAATAGAAAATCTTGGATTTCTATGAAGAACGGCGTACTTGTACGTATGGTACAAGACTCGACTACGTCCACTCATTCACAAATTCTTGTGCCCAAGAGCATGAGATTGCAAATATTGCAACATGCTCATGACTCGCAATGTGCTGGACATATGGGTTTTTCCCGTACAAAGTCGAGGGTTCTTGCGGCTTTCTTTTGGCCATTTGTGAGCAAGGACATACGAATTTACTGTCGCTCTTGCAAAGTATGTCAGGAGGTCAAATCTAAAGGACCACGACATGCTGCGCCTATCCAGGCTGCTGACATTCCTATTCGCCCTTTTCAAAAAATGGCAATAGATATTATCGGTCCTTTTAGGATTAAGTCGGCCAGAGGACATCAATTTATCCTTACATGTGTCGATATGTGCACACGTTGGCCAGAGGCTATACCTCTCAAGAGCATCTCAACTGCTGATATCGCAGACGCTCTTTGGCTGATATTTCCTCGCTTGGGTTTCCCCGGAGAAATATTGTCAGACCATGGCACTCAACTTATATCAGACACCATGTCACAGGTAATGTCTATGCTACATATTAAAAGGTCTCTCAGCAGTATCTATCACCCAATGTCTAATGGGTTAGTTGAGCGTTTGAATAGGACACTAAAAACTTTACTTGGGAAGATAACTGAGGATCATCCTCAGGATTGGGACAGGGTTTTACCCGCGGCTCTCTTTGCTTATAGAGAGGTTCCCAATGAACACACAGGGTTTTCTCCTTTTGAACTTGTCTTTGGCGCGCAACCGCGCGGCCCTATGTCTTTACTTCACGATCTAATCACTGCCGATAATATTAGCGATGAGACTCAATCTTCTTACGAGTATGTCATTGCTCTTAGGCAAAAGATCATCGAGGCATGCAAACTAGCAACTTCTTCATCCGAGTTTGCTAAAGAAAATGCAAGGCAGTTTGCAAATAAAAATAGATGTCTACGACAACTTTGTCCAGGTGACAAAGCTCTCGTTCTACTTCCTTCAAGGGAGAACAGACTTCTTATTGCATGGAAAGGTCCATATGCAATAGTCTCCAAAATTTCCGATGTCGACTATGTTGTCGATATTGATGGAAAGCATAAAACTTTCCATAAATATGCTCACGGAATTTCATGACAGACCAGACTATTTGCAGCCTATTTTCCAGGCAACGGACAATTCTCAAGTACCTCATGGTCATTACTCATCCCTGTCAGTTATACAGGATGAGGAAACTACTTTTTCTGATGTCAATCTTCCACTTCCTATGGTCCCACTTTATTCTACGGAATCTTGGAAAAACGTTACCGTTTCTCCTAATCTTTCCGCTGAAGAACATCGACAAGTTTCTTCGATGTTGCAAACATTTCAGGATGTTCTTACAGACATCCCGGGACACACACATGTCATCGAACATGACATTATACTAACTGACCATAATCCTATCAGAGTCAGACCCTATCCAATACCTATCCATTTTCAGTCACAAGTCGAAAAAGAATTGGATGAAATGATTCGATTGGAAATCATTGAACCATCCACTTCAGCATACTCTTCGTCTATGGTTATTGTTCGGAAGAAGGATAATAACATTCGCATTTGCGTAGATTATCGCAAATTGAACCAAGTTACGAAGTTCGATGCTGAACCTATGCCTTCATTGGAAGAGCTGCTAATAAACTTGCTAATTCTAGGTTCTTTACCAAACTAGACTTGTCTAAAGGTTATTGGCAAGTTCCTTTAACTGAACGTGCCAAACCTTTTACAGCTTTTTCTACACCTAGGGGTTTATTCCAATAAAATTTCATGCCTTTCGGTCTTATGAACGCCCCTGCTACATTCGTACGCATGATGCGGCGAATTCTCGCATATCGTACAGATGTCATAGCATATTTAGACGATATCTGTCTGTTCAGTGATTCCTGGGAAGATCACTATTTGGGTTTATACGAATTGCTGTCTACTCTTCGCGAATATAACTTGACTGCAAAACCCTCTAAAGCCTTTATAGGATTTAGTGAGATTTCTTTCCTGGGTCATCGGGTTGGTCATGGTCTTTTAAAGACAGAGGACCACAATGTTTCAATAATACTTAACATTTCTGTCCCTAAAACAAAGAAACAAGTACGGAGTCTCTTAGGTTTGATCCAATTTTACGGACGATTCATTCCGAATCTGTCATCCATTATGGCACCGCTTTCTACTTTATTGAAGAAAGGATCGCCTAATCTGATCCGCTGGTCGCAAGAATGTCAATCCTCATTGGACCAGGTTAAAACTCTATTTTCATCTCCACCTATCCTTAGATTACCTACTATTGAGAAGACTTTTGTTCTTCGAAGTGACGCCTCGTCAACTGGGATTGGGGCAGCACTAATGCAGGAGTATTCTGATACTCTGCATCCGGTGATATATATCTCTAGGAAATTAAATGCTGCAGAAAAGAATTACTCGGTTTTAGACCGTGAGTTATTAGCTATGGTATGGTCTATTCTGAAGTTACAAAGATTTCTTCTAGGCGCACACTTCATTGTGGAAACCGACCAAAAAGCGCTTACTGCTATTCAAAGCAAAAACTTGAAGAGCTCGAGGTCCACCCGTTATGCCATAGCTCTTCAACCATTTCATTTCTCGGTGCGAGCTATCCGTGGTTCGTATAATGTGATGGCAGACATTCTGTCCAGGTGCCCACACGATTCCACATAACTCTTCTGTCATCAATACTATAATGACATATTAGCACATATTTTGTCACTTTTTGGAAATTTATAACGTTGTACCATGTTATTTCCTTTTTTCTGTTACCGATTTGATCATAACAGAAGAAGGCTTAGTTAGCGATATACGGGCCAAAAGATCACATGGCCACATTTACATATTATACATTAATTATTGTATTAAGAGATTTAACAATTGTCCTAAAGATTTGTGTTATTGATATTTTCGCAGCACATCATTGACGTCTGCGAAATTTTGTACATTGTGGAACGTCGAGGTTACCATGTCCTGTCCCGGATTGGGAGCGGATGATGTCCACATCTTCTTGTATGGATTGTATTTATGTCTACAAGAAACAGCACATGTATTTATAATGATTGATAATGATTTATTTTTTAATAAATTTCTTTGTTTGAATATTTGTAATATTATATTGCGGTATATTGATATATTACACCGCTGTTTGCACACTTCATTATATAATACTATGATAATATAGTTAAGTTCATAGATTGGTATGTGTATAATTTGACTTGCTTTATTATGTTGCCCACGGTGGCGTGTGTTGGTGGCACCTTCCTAGAATATATACGCGTATACTTAGATAAATTTTTGTTTCTCTAAGGATCTGAGATATAATCTCAGTTTCGCTCTATGCGTCGAGCAAGCCTCATTTTTAGGCAGTATATCCGCGCATCATACGTGCTTTAGGAGCCTAGGGTTTTTTTCCGGCTCCAGGATTTAAAAAAAATGTTCCATTTTTTTCCCCGGGAGGGTGCGGTAATGTTACGCACAGATCATTTTTTCTTAGGTCATTGTATGATCATTTTTCCTAAAGTCATTATATGACCATTTTTTGCTAAAGACATTGTGTAATTAGATTGACTGAAATGTATACGTTAATTTTTTCAGTCAAAGCTACATAACTCTGGATATTGAAATTATCATTTAAGATGATGATTACCTCTTCTTGTGACGAGACACGTTCGGTCTATATCGTTTGAACGAAGTGTGACCATTCTCCTTATTTGGTAATGATCGGTCAACTGTTGTTGGAATGTATGAAACCTGTGTTGAGGATTCGTTTGCTGACCATATAAGGCAAGATTTCTTACAAAATCTTTCTAGAAGATCTTCAACCATCGTCTCGTTGAATTTTACTCAGGTAGAGACGTTCTGCTCATGTCTAGACTTTGAGAGTTCGATTGTGTTTTCCGCCCAGCTCGGGGAGTTAAGAAATGGTCTGAGCAGCGAGCGGACGCAATCTGCGTCTTGTGATTTTTCTGAGGGGAATACATTGTCTTTGTGAGTTAGTTAGCTAACTAGACTATTTCCCAGTGTTATTCAAGCCTGCCTGGAGGCATATGTTCAGTGGTTGATTTCGGAAAGAAGGTAATTCCTCTTGTATTGAACTTTACGCTATCATCTAGAAGTTCGTCATTTTGTCGCTCTTTGCTCGCTTGTGTGATTCAAAAATGGAGAGGTACTTTGATTAGGATTTCGCCACCGGTATCTTTATACCTGAACTAGTTACATATATGGGTCGCTCTAGACCAACAAGACTATTGTCTGTGTTCCAGGATTCGTTATATCAGAGATCACGTCCAAGTCAGTTGGTTAGACTTAGGAATGTTATAAAGGTCGGGTTGACCTGTACTCCATGTATGCTATTCACGTGCAGACGATAAATGGACTTATTGTATACATCTGATCTGCTAGCATCAGGAAGGGAGTATTTATTATTATCTATGAACATTGATGATCCGCAGCTGACACTGTTGCAGAATTAATATGTATGTACTTTAGACATTCAGATCGGTGCTATATATTATTTATACAGCTTCACGAACCAGAACTTTATGATATCGAATATACGGAAGCTATTTGTCTACACTATGAATATTGAATATTGGATTCTACATGACTATCAGCTGGCACTAATATTATTTTGAATGTTGAATTTCTTGGACTATGTTGGTGATGACATATATATCATGACTGTTTTGTGGCGTACAATAAATGGTATAAAACGTAAATTGAAGTTACCATTTTTATGACTCTACACATCATGTTGCCTGTGTTGTACTCTGGGAACTATTCTACTACAACCTACACAGCAACATCATAAACCAGAGAAGACACCTATATCTTGCACTTTAATACCTGGTGTCGATAGGGGTGGTAATTTTGATGTCAGCCTAAATCCCACCCTTATCAAGGAGGTTTTATGTTAACCCAACAGGCGTAGGTGAAGCTAGGTAAAAGAAAAATGAAGATAAAGAAAATAGATTTATGACATCAATTATCATAATCTGCCACACTCAACTCTGGTTCATGCTTTGCATCTCAGCCTCCACTGTTCTCCGCCAGGTTGTCTTGATCTGCCTCTCTTTTGCCTTCCTTCTGGGGTCCATAACATAGCCATTCTGGTGATGGTGTCAGGGTCTTTTCTGAAGTCACGACCAACCCAGTTCCAGCATTTTTATAGTATCACAGTACTATTACTATTTTTGCATATTAAATATCCTGTTAATAATGGTAATGTCTTTGTTTTATTCCAGGAACATGGGGAATCATTTCAGAAAAAAACACACACACATACACATGTTACTTACTGTAAGGCATGTTGTTATGGCACGTTACTTACTGTAAGGCATGTTGTTATGGCACGTTACTTACTGTAAGGCATGTTGTTATGGCATATACAATGAGTTCAGCCCTCTGCTTCTGTGCTCCCATCTTTTCTCTTTTTTTTTACTGTCCTGTGAGAAGTGAAGTAATGGTGAATTAGCTGCGGTAGTAGTAAGAAAAATTAGTGGTAGTAGCAGCAGAGGTAGCAGCAATAATAGTAGATAGTAGTATTAGTAGCAGTAGTATTAGTAGCAGTAAGTAGAATTAGATGGTGGTGGTAGTAGATAGTAGTATTAGTTGCAGTAGCTGTAGTATTAGTAGCAGTAAGTAGAATTAGATGGTGGTGGTAGGAGATAGTAGTATTAGTAGCAGTAAGTAGAATTAGATGGTGGTGGTAGTAGTAGTGAGAATGGAACCAGGCCAGGAAGAGGACAGCCGATAGGATAATATGGCGCTCTCTCTTCCAAACCTCTACACCTCATAATAGAAGAGGAACGACTAAGTAAGTAAGGTAGTAGTAGTAGTTAATAGTAGTAGTTAGTAGTTGCGGCTAGTAGTATCAATTAGGCTTAGGTAATAGTAGTAGATAATAGTAGTTCATAGTAGCAGCAGTGGTTAGTAGTAGCAATGATAGTAGTAGTGTTGCTATTGCTGTAGTAGTATAGTAGTAGTAGTAATAGTAGTAGTAGTAGTAATAAGGGTAATGGTTGCTACTAGTAGTAGTAATGCAAGTAGGTGTTATTGGTAGTAGTATTGATGATATAAAACTCCATACACAGCATTACAACAGAAGGCAATCAGCAGTAATAAGTGTAGTAGTTGTAGTAGTAATAAGTGGTAGTATGTTGTAGAAGTAAGTATTAATAAGGTGAGTACATTGTGGCAGCAGTAAGTAGTAATATGTGGTAGTAATAGATATAATAGTAATATTAGTGGTAGTGGCAGTAGTAGTAGCAGCAAGTAGTAATATGTGGTTGTAAGAAGTAGTAGACATAACAGTAATATTAGTGGTAGTAGTAGTAGCAGTAAGTAGTAATATGCGGTAGTGAGTAGTAGTAGGCAGTAAGTAGTAATATGTGGTAGTAAGTAGTGAGTAGTAGTAGACATTATAATAATATTAGTGGTAGTGGTGGTAGTAGTAGCAAGACGTAGTAGTGGTAAGTAACAGCAGTAGTAACATCAGTAAGTTGTAACAGTAGTAGGCAGCAGTAGTAATAATAGTAAGGACCAAGTAGCAGTAGTAAATTTTAGTAGTTGTTAGTAGTAGTAATAAGTAGTGTTGGTATTAGTAGGAAATAAAAGTAATAGTAGTAGAAATAGTAAGTAGTTGTAGTAGTAAGTAGCAGTAGATGTAAGTAGTGGTGGTCGTAGTAGCAGTAAGTAGTAGTGGTAATCAGCAGTATTAATATTAAGTATCAAGTAATTCCTGTATTGACAGTAGTATTTAGTAGTAGTAGTTAGTAGCAGTAGTAGTAATAGTTGTTGTGGTAGTAATTAGTAATACATGGTAGTAAGTAGTAGTAATAGTAAGAAGTAGTAAATCGTAAAAGTATTCATATTAAGGGGCAATAGTACAAGTAGTAATAATAGTAAGAAGTAGTAAATTGTAAAAGTATTGATATTAAGTGGCAATAGGGAGCCGCGCTAGCGTAGTGGTTACAACACCGCTCTGGCGACCGGGTGATACAGGATCAAACCCGGGCGACGGCATTTGAGGATTTTTCGTCGACCGGGATTTGGACTGGATTAACTCGAGACCTGGCGAGGACATTTGAAGGAGTGTCGTCGACCAGGGACTGGCGGCTCCTGAGCCGACCCAGCTGCAATGGGTACCTCCGGAATCGGCGAGTATTTGCCTGAATGGCGAGGGACTCCTGTCTCTGTACAAGAAATAAAGGGATACTCACGTAAAATCAATGTCAGGTTAGACATAAAATAATAACCTGAGATTTCGCCTCGAGTATTAGCGGGCGAAAGCAAAAAAAAAAAAAAAGTGGCAATTAGTACAAGTAGTAATAATAGTAAGAAGTAGTAAATTGTAAAAGTATTGATATTAAGTGGCAATTAGTACAAGTAGTAGTACATTTTCATCATCATTACTGTCCTTTGCACTCCTTACTGACCCCGAAGCTACCACTTGCAGGAAGAATGCACAAAGTGGTCACTTATTCTTGCACCAGTAGTTTCTGTGACACTTTGATTTCAGTGATGAAATGACCAGCCCCATTCCAGACCTTATCTTAGTACAATGCCAGGTGGTGTAGTAGACGTATTCTTTCTTTGCCTCTTCCGAGACCCCAGGGACTAAATAGATCTGAAGGAAATAGTAGTAGTAGTAGTAGTAGTAGTAGTAGTAGTAGTAGTAGTAGTAGTAAGCAGTAGTAGTAATCGGTTGTAGCAGTAGTAAAAAGTGATAGTAAGCAGAAGTGGTACTACTAAGTAGTGGGATGAAGAACAGTTAAAGTAAGCACGCAGAGCAACAAGAAGAAAGAATAATCAATATTTGCATTCTTCTTTTTCTTCTTCTTCGTTCACCCTCAGATGTCAACTTGAATAAGTTCAAAGTTCACCCTCAGATGTCAACTTGAATAAGTTCAAAGTTCACCCTCAGGTGTCAACTTGAATAAGTTCAAAGTTCACCCTCAGATGTCAACTTGAATAAGTTCAAAGAAAGCAGTGGTCAACCTAAGGCTGTTGATATCTCCGTAGATTTTCTCCAGGAATGGTACTGGTGATGGCCATATGCGTTTTCTGTGTTCTTCAAATGTTGGGCACCTTTGGAGCAGATGTTTGGCAGTCATTTGATCAGTGCTACAGTCACACTCATCAGTAGTTCCTATCTTTAATTTGTTGAATTGATGGTATCTCAATCTGTTATGACCTGTGCGAAGTCTGAAGATTACCACTTGTTCACTTCTGCTGAGCTAGTAATATGGATCATTTTTTTGTGTGGTCTGGATTCTCTGCTTCCCACTTGTGCCTGTATCTGCGCTTGATAAAACTCTTGGCCTCATAAGTTATATTTGTGTCAAGTTGAGGAAGCTTTCCCCCCCTTTCTTTGCCAATCTGTCAGCCTCTTCGTTTCCAGGGATGTTGCAGTGAGAAGGGATCCACTGTATCACGACTCTTTTGTATTGCTGACATAGTCTGTGAAGTGTTAATCTTAGGTCATCCAGTTCAGCATTACTTTGACTTTTCAGCATTGTAATTACTGACAGCACATCTGAGACGATAGCTACTGGTCTCTCTGAGCTTTCTTCTGTCATTAGAATTTCTGAAGCAGTTTTCAGGGCCTCTGCCTCTGCTCTGAAGTTACTTGAAAATTTCCCTGTTGCGACTGCTATTTTTTTGTGTGTGCCAAAGGGCAGTGAAGAAGAATAAGCACGAATAAGGAATTAAAATCAATTTTTTTAATTTTTATTTTAATGATGAAAAATATCTCGCTCAACCTCTGGTGGGTTATAATTAGGAAAAATAGTGTTTTCAATTCCAAAAAAGATGAATAACTACCGATACGGGAAAATGGCATCACATCTGTCAAATCATTGTAAATATGCAAATCAAAATTACCAATTTTGCTTGTATGTTTAAAA